>CM035850.1:8121603-8622429 GCA_020510985.1 Pholidichthys leucotaenia
GAGAAACGGATCTGCAGATTCAACGGGCGCACAGAGCACCGGCACAGAACCCGAAAACAAACTCTCCACCCAGGTCAGTTGTGGTAAACTTTGTGAAATATGACATAAAGGAAAGAATCCTGACGCAAGCATGGAAAAAAAAGATACGAATCGGCGACAAACAGGTATTTTTTGACCATGACTACCCGACAGAAATCGTGCAGCAGCGGAAGAAATATGCCAATATTAAAAAAACGCTGAAAGAGAAAAAAATTAGATTCCAAACGCCGCTAACGAAAATGAGGATTCATTGGGAGGAAGGCACAAGAACCTACAACACGGCCGAAGAGGCAGCGCGGGATATGATGGAGCGGGGCCTTGAGGTGAGCGTGCCGAAGGAGACGGCTGGAGCAGCGGCGGCCCTGAACGCACCACGACAGACGGAGTGGAGACGAGTGAACGGCGGAAGAAGGGGGAGAGACGTGGAGCAGCGGGCCCAGGACAAGCTACAAGGCTTTCAACTGAAAGCCTAGATCATAACAAAGATTAAGAAAGGCACAGAAGAAATGAAGGCCAAGAAGACAAGGTAAAAGAGAAACAGACGGCTAGGAGAGGTTTAAGTGATATTTGTTGGACATTTCTAGACTTATGACTATTACTTTGATAGTAATTAGAAGTCTAGGGAGGGCCCTTCACTCTGTGAAGACAAACCCCCCACCCACCAACAGGGACCAGTGGGCAGAAGAAAGGCCCAAAGTACGGAGGTCGAGTTTTTTTAATGTGTTTTTATATAAATATGTGTTATTTTTGTTGTTAAAGGGGCTAGGAGCACAAGTTAAAAAAATGGAAAAACATGAATATGGGTAAAAATCTTAAGATAATGACACTAAACGTGAATGGTCTGAACTCACCTGTTAAAAGGGAAAGAATAATAAGAAAATTCAAGAAGGAAAAAGCTGAAATTATATTTATGCAAGAGACACATTTGAGCAAGGCAGAACATGTGAAACTAAAGAGATTTGGCTATAAGAACTCCTACTACAGTTCATTTAAGGGAGGAGCAAAAAGGGGGGTTATGATACTAATCTCAAACAAAATACAATTTGAAAGTGAACAGGAAATCCAGGATAAAGAAGGCAGGTATGTAATAATAAAGGGAAGAATAGATGGTATGCAGATTACATTAGTGAACATCTATGCCCCACCAGAAAGTGACAAGGGTTTTTTTCAACATCTGTTTGATCTCATAGCAACACACAGTGAAGGAGTCCTAATTTGTGGAGAAGACTTAAATGCTGTCATGGATCATGAAGTTGACACAACAAGTGTTAAGAAGACAAAAAAACATGTAACAAAGTTCATAAGAACCTCACTGGCAGAAATGGGTATGGTAGACATATGGAGGGACCTACACCCACTCGAAAAAGACTATACACATTATTCAGCAGCCCATAAAGTACACTCTAGAATAGATTACTTCCTTATGAATGAAGGTGACAGACACAGGGTGAGAAATTGTTGGATTGGAGGGGCAGAAATATCAGATCATAATCCTATATACATGGAAATATATTTAAACAATAGAAAACGACAAACAACATGGAAACTTAACATAGGACTGTTAAATGATGAGAAAATGAAAGAAAGAATAAAAATAAACATAAACGAATATATCCAAGAGAATGACAATGAAGAAGTGGACCCAACAATACTATGGGACGCACTAAAAGCCGTGTTAAGAGGTAAATTAATTGTTGAAACAGGAAAAGCAAATAAGACTAAACTGGAAGCGTATGAACAAAGATGTGAGAGACTAAGGGAATTAGAACGTAAACATCAAAGCACAAATGATCCAAAAATATATCAAGAAATTAAAGAAGAAAAAACAAAGATAAAAGAAACACAAATGGATGAAATTGAAAGGAAAAATAGATATCTAAAGCAAAAATATTATGAAACAGGGCCAAAAGCCACAAAACTGCTGGCAAAACGGTTAAGAAAACAACAAACAATGAATAATGTATACAAGATTAAAGACCCCACCACAAATAAAACCACAGTTAACCCAGAAAACATCGAAGAAATTTTCCATAATTTCTACCAAGAACTATACTCGCAACCTGAAGAAACAAATACTAAAGATATCAAAAAATTTCTAGACACATTGGACTTGCCATCAATAGGAAATCAACAAAATGAAAAACTAACAGCAGAAATAACAACACAAGAGATCAGAGATGTGATTAAGTCACTTAAAAACGGTAAATCACCAGGTAGTGATGGATACCCATCTGAGTTTTATAAACTGTTTATAGAAGAACTCATGCCACAACTCCTAAAGTCATTTAATTGGACGCTGAACAACAACAAAATACCTCCAACATGGAACGAAGCAATCATTTCAGTTATTTTAAAACCAGGGAAAGATAAAGAACAATGCGGAAACTATAGACCAATCTCTTTATTAAATGTAGATTATAAAATATACACAACAATTATATGTAAACGAATAAAGACATTCTTGACGGAATTGATAGAAGATGATCAAACTGGATTCATAGAGGGACGCCAAACACATGACAATATCAGGAGAACAATACATATAATTAACCAAATACATAAAGAAAAGAAAAGCGCAGTAATAATGAGTTTAGACGCAGAAAAAGCATTTGACAGGGTTAACTGGAAATTCCTATATAGTGTACTGGAGCGCTTTGGATTTAACGAAAAATCAGTACAATGCATAAGGACGCTATATCAAGAACCTGTGGCAAGAATCAAGATAAACGGTAGCTTAACAGACAAAGTAAATATACAAAGGTCAACTAGGCAGGGATGCTGCTTATCGCCCACCTTGTTTGCTCTGTTCATAGAACCATTGGCTCAAGCGATACGACAAAATAAGAAATTAAAAGGTGTAACAATAAAGGGGGCGGAACACAAGATTGGGCTATTTGCAGACGATATTATAGTTTACCTTGAACAACCAGATAAATCAATAATGGAAATGATGAACTTGATAGAAAATTTTGGAAAATTATCAGGATACAAGATAAACATAACAAAAACACAAGTACTGACATTCCACTATAACCCTCTAAACCAGATAACTGATAAGATCAAACTAAACTGGAAGCAAAAAGAAATAAAATACCTTGGAGTGAACATACCTAAAGACCTAAGCAAAATATATAAAGCAAACTATGATAGGTTGGAACAAGAAATAAAAAAAGATATTGATAGATGGTCAATCTTAAATATGGATCTGAATTCAAAAATTGAGACAGTCAAAATCAGCATACAACCTAGATTACTTTACCTCTTCCAGGCTATACCAACAGAGATTCCAGATGCCCAATTCTCAAAGTGGGACAGGATGATATCGAGATTTGTTTGGGGAGGTAAAAAACCAAGAGTGAAATATAAAACCCTCCAATTACCAAAAGAGAAAGGAGGCATGGGCCTACCGAGTCTAAAGGAATATTACTACTCAGCACAAATAAGATATATCATATGTTGGTGCGACGAGGGATATGAGGCAAAATGGAAAGAAATGGAAAAGGAAATTGAGGGACTCCCAGTACAAAGCATAATAGGGGATAAAGATGCATATAAGCAAATCAAACAAATAGACCCAATCACTAAATTTACTTTAGAACTGTGGTATAAAATAGTACAAAAATATAATATAAGGGAAGACATAAAACTATTGAAATGGGTAGCATTTGACAGTCAGTTTGAACCGGCAAAACAAGATAGGGGATACAAAAATCTGGTGAACAAGGGAATCACAGCATGGGGCAATATCGGAAAAAAAGATCTCGGGAGCTTTGTAAATATCAGGAGAAAATTTAAATTAGAAAGATCGGAATTTTTCAGATATCTGCAGATGAGAGATTACTATATGAAGAAGATTAGGCATAACCTCCAAACAGATGTGAACGAGATTATACAACTTATTTTAAGCTCATATGCAGGAAATAAAATAAGAATTATTTCAAAACTATATCAGAAACTTATGACAAACAAACATACAAGTAACTATATAAAGGAGAAATGGGAGAAAGAGCTCAGTTTAAACATAACAGAAGAAAGCTGGCAGGAAATATGGAAAACACAACACACATCAACAAATTCAAGGGCATGGAGGGAATTTGGATGGAAAAACCTGATTCGCTTTTTCATTACACCACAGATTCAAGGAAAATATACAAATACCCAATCTTTATGCTGGAGGGGATGTGGGGCTCAAAATGCAGACCACTCACATATGTTTTGGAAATGCTACAAAATATCATCATTTTGGAAATCTATGCATGTGACAATACAGAGGATATTAGGATATAATATACCAATGAACTGTAACCTGATGTACTTATGTGATCTTAAAAAAGACAGTGTTATACAGGCTGAGGACAGATATCTAGTTAAAATCTTGTTGATTGCATGTAAAAAAACTATCACAAAAAAATGGCGATCAGAAGTTCTTCCTGACCAAGAACAATGGACTGACATTGTTGAGGACATACGTATGATGGAAAAACTAACATATCGACGAAGAATGCAAGAAGGAATATGGGAGAAAAAATGGCGGAAATGGACACACTACAAAGTGCAACAACGAGGCAGAAATTGAAAGAATAACCAAAGACACTGAAAAAACCAGAAGAATTAAGAGATGGAAACTAAAAACTTGATGCTCCAACATTTGTCCCCCCCCCTTTTATTTTTTATTTTTTTTTATTTTTTATTTTTATTTTGTTTATTTTTTTTTATTTTTCCCTACCCTAACCCCTTTGTTTTTTAAATGTAGAATGTGATCTGAATGCATTATATATGATGAAAAATGAATAAAAATCTAAGTTACAAAAAGAACAGATATCAGTATGTATGTGTTGGTGGCAAAAACTCACAGTTACTGAAGGTTACTTGTGGAGTCCCCACAGGGTTCAGTTTTGGGGCCACTGTTATTCAATATGTATATATATGATATATGTAAAGTTTTGGAAAGAATGGATTTAATATTGTTTGCCGAAACACTAATTTATTATGCAGTAGAAGCAATTTGGAACAACTTTTGGATACACTCGGAAAGGAATTAGGAAAGCTTAAACTGTGGTTTGATTCAAACAAATTAACGCTCAATTTAAGTAAGACAAAATTTATAGTTTTTAACAACCATCACAACAACTCAGTATCTAAACTCAGTGTAAATGGTATAGAGATTGAAAGGGTATCCGAAACTAAATTTCTTGGAGTAATAATTGATAATAAACTGTGTTGGAAGTCACATATTAATTGTATTAAAGGTAAAATATCTAAATCAATTGCAATACTACACAGAGTGAAATATTTGCTAAATCAACCCACACTATATACTTTATATCATTCATTAATACTCCCTTACATGACATATTGTACTGAAGTATGGGGAGTTCCTGGCAGCTGAAGGCGAAGGACAGAGCTGCGTGGAGGAATCTGATCAGACCTAAATGAAACAGTCATTGTTGCCCCCGACAGACCGCTATGATGATGATGATGATGGGGAAATACATATAAAACAAACATATATCCAGTCTTTATGCTTCAGAAGAGAGCTATTAGGATTATAAACAAAGCTGTGTACAGGGAACCAACAAACCCACTTTTTCTTAAATTAAAAAGCTCTCAAGCTGAAAGATCTGGTTGACTTGAAAACTGCAGTAATAATATTTAAAGTGAAGAATCTATCACTGCCCGCAAATATCCAAAAGTTGTTCCAAATAAGGGAGAAACAATATCATTTCAGAGGAACATGTATATTTCAAAAACCTTCAGTGAGAACTACCACCAAGCAACACTGTGTTTCAGTTCAAGGAGTTAGATTGTGGAACGCCTTTGGACCTGAATTAAAATCATGTACAACGCTTGGACAATTTAAACAAAAACTAAAGGAAGAAATACTCCAAATATGTATGCAAGATAACATGTAAAATCACATAAGGATTATCATATCCAGTCTGTGTTGTGTTGTTGCTTAGATTTTTTGTCACATTTTGTCTTAGCTTTGTTCTGAATTGTAATCGCTCTTGTTTCCCTTTTGAATTCTTGGATGGAATATGGGTGGGCAATATAAGCCTCGGCTTCAGCCATCACCCATTTCGAATAACTTATGTTGAACTGTATAATCAGAGGAGTTATTGTTTAATGTCATCGAGACCTGCTGTCCACACCCCACTCCACCAACACCCCCCCACTCCTAGCACACAGCCCCCCAACATGACCCTCACTAAGACCCAGGTGAGGACGGAGCTGAGGAAGATCAAGGCAAGGAAGGCCTCGGGACCGGACGGCATCAGCGCAAAGCTCCTCAAGTCCTGTGCAGACCAGCTGTGTGGGATTGTGGAGCACATCTTCAACCTGAGCCTGAAGCTGGGGAGGGTACCACAGTTGTGGAAAACATCTTGTGTGGTTCCTGTACCAAAGACTTCCCACCCCAAAGATCTGAACAGCTACAGACCAGTGGCCCTGACGTCTCACATGATGAAGACCCTGGAGAGACTGCTCCTTGCTCACCTCTGCCCCCTGGTGGGACCAGCGAAAGATCCACTCCAGTTCGTCTACCAGCATGGCATTGGGGTGGAGGATGCAGTGATCTTCCTCCTTCACCGTTCTCTGTCCCACCTGGAGAAGCCCGGGAATGCGGTGAGGATCATGTTCTTTGACTTCTCCAGTGCTTTCAACACCATTCAACCGATGATCCTGAAGGACAAGCTGCTGTGCGCAGGGGTGGACCAGCACCTGTCGTCATGGATCCTGGACTACGTCACTAACCGGCCACAGTTTGTGAGAACCCGAGATTGTGTGTCTGACCCGATCATCGGTAGCACGGGGGCCCCCCAGGGAACGGTTTTGGCTCCCTTCCTGTTCACCCTTTATACTGCGGACTTCTCACACAACACAACACACTGCCATCTACAGAAGTTCTCCGACGACTCTGTGATCGTCGGCCTCATCTCCAACGGAGATGAAGCTGAGTACAGAGGACTTATCCAGGACTTCGTGGACTGGTGCCATCGGAACTGCCTCCAGATCAACGCGAGGAAAACTAAGGAGCTGGTGGTGGACTGCTGCAGGCAAGGACAACCCCTCACAGCACCAGTAAACATACATGGAACAGACATTGAGATGGTGACATCCTACAAGTACCTGGGTGTTCATTTGAACAATAATCTAGACTGGTCACACAATACCGACGCACTCTACAAGAAGGGACAGCGCAGGCTGTTCCTACTGAGGAGGCTCGGGTCTTTTGGTGTACAAGGGGCGCTGCTGAAGACATTCTACGACACGGTGGTGGCATCAGCCATCACTTTTGGAGTGGTCTGCTGGGGCAATGGCATTACAGCAGCCGATAGGAAGAGACTGAACAAACTGATCAAGAAAGCTACATCTGTCCTGGGGCAACACCTTGACCCAGTGGAGGAGATAGGAGAGAGAAGGATGGTGGCTAAACTGTCATCTCTGCTGGAGTCCGAGTCCCACCCTATGCAGGACATATTGAATGCACTGAGGAGCTCATTTAGCAGTAGACTACAACATCCTAGGTGCGCAACTGAGAGGTTTCGCAGGGCCTTCCTACCTACGGCTGTCAGACTGTATAACCTAAGCAGGGCTGCTCGCAGAGATAGCAAAAAAACGTGACGACCTATAGTATTGAATGCAAAAGACGCAACAGACTTACACAAATGGTCCCCTCCAGTATACAACTAGGACAACATCAGTCGCTACGGAGGGTGACAATATGTATGGGTACATATTCATACTATGTAGGATAACTAAGTAGACGGTTATGCTGTTTATTCCATCTTGCTACAATGCTCCACACTTTGTATATCTATTTATACTATATTTATGTGTATGTATGTATGTATGTATATCCACTGCTCTTATTTATATTTTCCGTATCTTCTTAATTATTGCTCTGAGTGTTGCTATCCCTGTTTGTTGCAATCCTGGAATTTCCCCATTGTGGGACTAATAAAGACTTATCTTATCTTATCTTAATTTGACCTTGTTAGATGTTTTTTTTTCTTTCCCCTTTGTTGTATTATTCTGTTCCTTTCTTTTAATCTTTACTTTTAATCTATCCGAAATAAAGATTCTTTCATTCATTCAAACTGATTCAGAGCTTTCTAAAGCCTCATTCAGAACATTCTAGTCCCACATACCTATTCTGTGGATTTTCATCTGGGGGCAGCTAACGGTGACAAGCAGCAGCGGGAGAGAAAAGTCTTTTGAAAGCAGAAACAGAGCCACAACCTTCTCCAGGTTAGCGTAGTTGTCATCTTACATATATGTTTTTTTCCACTTCTTGGTGACCAGGAAAAGTCTTCTCAACAGTTTTACACATTCTTGTTATTGTTCTCCTTCTTCGTGTTTACAAATCACTGGATTGAGAATGTTCTTGTACATCCACAGATTGGATCCTGGGGTCCACTTGGGAGTGCTCACTTGGTCAGGGGTCCACTTGACCTGGATCCTATGAAACTATCTTGTGAAGGGAGCAGATGGCTCAGAATCCTGCCTTCAATCAAGCCTTCCTTGGTGTGCTGGGCCACTTTGTGAAGGCAATGAGTCGGCGTGTGTGACTCATTCCGAGCTCTTTTTTTTTTTTACAGTTTAAAGTTTGCACATTCTAAATAATCTGGATTTTGCTGGTGATTGCAATAAACAATTTAGTGACTTATGTGTTTGCATCATGATGCTCGATTTGTCTGTTCAGACACCGGTGGGAAGAGTCAACAGTACAAACCATTTATCAGTGACGTTGAAAATAATGGCTCATTTTTAAGAAAAAGTAACCAAAAACAATTATTTTATTGACTGAAGACTGTATTGCTGGATGTGCCAATGCAGAAGACACTGCACACTTTAGTGATAGTACCAGTATATGGAGGAATTCTGGGCCATATTAGCATCTGGATTTCCTAATAATGGGCCCAAAGGTGCTGGGAAAGGCTCCAGCCCCCCGCGAACTGAAAAAGGATTAAGCGGAAGAAGATGGATGGATGGATGGGTTAGGGTTTAATGGGATTTAACAAACTACTTTATGGTTCATAAGTCTATTGACAGACTTACACCAAACCAAAAGTGATTTTTCAAACTGCTGGATTATTTAGACAGCTTTTCCAATCTTTTAGCATTTATGTCACTAAATCTTGGTAACCTTCACAAATAAAACAAACAAAAGTGGAGACATATCTGCAAAAGGCACAAAGGTTTATTGTAAAAATTCCTAGTGCAATACAAAAGGAGTACAGAGTACATTATTCAAACATATAATATATACGTATATATACAATATCTACATATAAATCCATGTATTTTCCATGTAACCTTGTGACTGCATTATTTTAATTACTTTTAATCCTAGATGAAGTTTGTTTTGGGTTAAAACTGCATCATAATTGTTAAATATATCTTATTATACCTAGCTCAGTACCATGTACCTGTTGAAATATATATTTTACAGCTAATATAACCCCATAACTATAATATGGCACCTGGCGATCAATTTTTGGCAGCTGATCACTTTTTGCCACGACACCCCCAGCTGGAGCAGCTACATCCCATGATGTCTCAACAGTCTCTCCGTGATTTTCACACAGATCAGAGCAATTTGTAGCATAGGAAGCTAAACATTTCAACAGACATTGTGAAGCTCTGCAATCGCTGCGCTTCGTGAAGCTGGGATGACATCCTACCACTGGAGATTGGTTGAACACCCAGACTGAAGGTTTGAAGTGATAATTTTGCCACAAGAGAGCCATCTGAAACACACACGCACACAGAGCATACATATTTTAGTACCGAATAGCGATAACTTGCTATGATTACAATGTAGTACAGGGGACTTATTAGTGTTAACTAGCATTAGCAATCATTAGCTTACCTTCATATGTGATCTAGTTCGTATCCTCACACCTTCCGCTGCTCCATGGCTTCCTGAACTCTCCAGTACTTTTCCAGTGTTTTGTCTTGCCGCCTGTAGCCTTTTCTGGCTCTCCTTTTTTGCCTTTACTCTGACAAAAATCCAGCGAGCAGCAGGCTCGCCTCGGATACAGGTCAAGTGGACACCTGACCAAGTGAGCACCCCAGGATCCAATCTGTACATGCACAAGTACATTTTCAATCCAGTGTTTTGTAAAGAGATTCATAATTTCCTAAAGCCTCATTCACAACTTTATAATCCCACATAGCTATTCTGTGGATTTTCATCTGGGGGCAGCCAGCCATGACGAACAGCAGCGGTAGAGAAAAGTCTTTTGAACGCAGAAATGGAACCAAAACCTCCGGGTCTACTTAGTTGTCATATTTTACACTTCTTGGTGACCGGGAAAGTCTTTACAACAGTTTTACACAAATTCTTGTTGTTCTCCTCCGTGTTTAAAAGTCGATCTTGTTGTCTTGTTGTTCTTCTCCTTCTTCGCGTTTAATTTTGCTGTTGTAGTGTTGGACTACTGCCACCTGCTGGCTGCAGAATGGCATATTCTGTTAATTATTCTTGTGTGTTTGAATGCATGTTTTATTTTATACAGATGAAGCAAAACCTTCCAAATTATATAATGCTTTACTGAAATTTTAACCCTTCAATTCACCAGAATAGCCTGCATTATGATACTACCCCTGGTACTGACGTCAATATTGGGAGAGGATGTTAGATTGTGTTTGAGTAATTTGGGGGTTTTATGCAGTATCTAAATGTGATTTAGGTGCCACATCAGTCATTCCCAGAGTCATCCTGCCAGACAGCAGCCTTCTGTGATGGAAGAGCCAGCTTTTTGTGCACTTTGTGGCAAAGTGGTCACCAGCCATCAATATGCATTATGCTGTGATATCTGCTCTGGATGGCAACACAGACTTTGCAGTGCAGGCATCAGCCGCCAAGATTATAGAAAGATGGTCTGTGGAGAATGGGAAGTCCCACAGTGGCGCTGTGCACGGTGTCCTGTTATGGAGGTTGAAGTTGAAACGACACAAGATGGAGAGGTTCTTTTGGAGGTTGAAGATGAGGAGGCCTCTGGTGTCCAGTATCAAGCTGACCAGTCTTTCAACATTGAGACAACCTTTGTGATTACTCAAGACCAAGCAGAGGACACATTAGCAGATAGCCCACTCACTGATCCGCTCATTCTCTCTGAGCAGGATGTCACCTATGAGATTGTTCCAGCTGCATCTTTAAGAGGCAAACCACTTTTGGTGGACAACCATGGATATTCTTATTGTGTGAAAGTAAATCACCTTGTCCGGCCAGAGAAATCCAATTGGCACCGCACTGTGTGGAACAATAAACAAATGTGCAGTCATACAGACTGGTATGAACTTTATTTCAGGTCTGCATCCTCACTTTCACCCTGCTGAGCCAGGACAGCAGAAAGCAGTGAAGATTGTGGCTGAGGTGAAGACCAAGGCAAGCGGTCATATGTTCTGCCCTGCAGCTGCTATAGTGGAAGAAGTGATGGTCAGGGAGTTTCAGCCAGATGACTCGGAGACAAGTCATCCTTGAATATGCCATTCTCCAGCTAGCAGGTGGCAGTAGTCCGACACCGCAACAGCAAAATTAAGCATGAACGAGGAGGACAACAACAAGACAATAAGATTGACTTTTAAACACGGAGGAGAACAACAAGGATTTGTGTAAAACTGTTGGAAAACTTTCCTGGTCACCAAGAAGAATATCTATCTATCTATCTATCTATATCTACCTATGTCACAAAGAATATCTATCTATTGGTATATAAAAATATGACAACTAAGCAGACCCGGAGGTTTTGGCTCCGTTTCTGCGGTCAAAAGACTTCTCTACTGCTGCTGCTCGACATGGCTGGCTGCCCTGGATGAAAATCCACAGAATAGCTATGTGGGATTATAGGAAATTATGGATCACTTTATAAATCACTGAATTGAAAATGTACTTGTACATGTACAGATTGGATCCTGGGGTCCATTTGGGGTGCTCACTTGGTCAGGTGTCCACTTGACCAGATCCCCTGGCCTCCATATCCATCTTGTGTTTTTCTTGTGGCATACAAAAGATGTCATGGGAGTGTTGCAGCCTTGCTGTAAAGATCTCACTCACTCACTTAAGGTGGTACTCAGTCGTAACGGAAAACAAACACCGTGGCGAGTCGTACCGAGTATGTGCTAATGGAATTATTATTATTCTCAACAGAGGGTCCAGGCTATTTGCCATTCAAAATGGCAGAAAAACAATGTGGCACGTGACCACTGACATCACATGCAACCCCTCTATTCACCTTATTCCTGGGGGCGCCGCTGTAGGAACGAATATGGGCAGAGCTTCCGGTTTTGGCTGACCTACTGTTAAATCAGTCAGTAAGAGTGGAGTAGCAGAGGCATTTAAAATAGCATTTTTAAAAGTTTTTCAAATTCATTTTAATGTATAGCCCACATATGTGTTTTGCGCTCAAGTGGCAGCTAATTTCAGCACTTGTAGTTTTTGTATTTTTGAATGTTTTTGTGTAGTTCTGGTACTTGCAGCTGTTGGTGGTGTGAGGCTCCTCACAGATAAGCACAGCTAAATCCGTGGCTTCAACAGCAATGAGCAGATCATGCACTGGAAACTAAAGGATTGTTTGTGTGATCGGCGGTTCAAACACAGGACAGACACCGAGACAAGAGCCAGGTACAGTATGTTTTCACTTGTATGAATGTCACAGATCTGACGTTTTACCCTGAATTTAAAACGCCCAAGCACGGTGCTGTGGTTCTTTGTGGCTCTGACTAGACTCTACGTCTGCTCTGAGGTAAATTTGAATATGTCCAACATATTTTAACAAAATGCAGCCAACTTTATTGTGGTGGAAACATTGATAGCTTTTGTTTACAGCGTTAGCATGTTAGCAGCGGAGCTAACTAACGGAGCTACAGGCCACTTTTTAGTAAAAGGAAAAGTGTCCCGTTTCAGTGACAATACGTTCTAAACTACTACCGGAAGTTGCTACCATAATTCACGCAAGGCATCACGGGGCCTAGGAATAAGGTGGATAGACTGGATTCCCCCCCCCCCCCACCAAAGAACATTTTATTCCAGTAGTGAATCTCGTATTATGAAAGACTTATTTATATTAAATCCGATCTAAACGTTATTATTATTATTGGCCTGTTGTGACGCCCTTAAACTGATGGGGATACAATTTATGTCGGGGACACCAACATTTGCACAACACCTGCTCTGTTCCAAGCTCAAACTGCTAAAAACTTCCCCCGCCGTCTTACCTTTAAACTTCGGTGTTTTACCGGTTAACGGTGTCTTAGGTCCCTGGACGCTGTTGAGGTTTTCGTGTGTTCGGGGCCGTGCATCCATCTCTGGCTGCTCTGTTTCCATCTTGACGGTAGACGGACGCGGTTGAGTTGTGTTCTCTCCTGCAGCGGTTAGCGTCGGCTAGCTGTTAGCTCCTAGCGTCCATGTTAAACACTTCCGACACCAGTGTAACGTCTGATTATTCATGAGAGCACCAGACGGGTTAGCTCGTCACAGGAGGGATTTAGTTACTGTCCACAACAAACATGGAGGTGTACCCACTCTCAGGCAATTTTTGCGGCTGTGACCCGTTCCAGCTTCCTAGCATCACCGGAGTAGCAGAACACAGTGTTGCCAGGTTTCACGAGAGAAACAAGCAACCAGCTCTATGGAAACAAGCCTAAGAAAAGCCCAACAGGCTGCTGCTTGATAACATACTGTATATCAATATATAGATTTATTTTTGTTTGCAGTGAATTAACTGTAAACACAATCTGCATTGAATAACGTAGTTTTATAAACTCGAATTAAAGGAAAATACATATGCATTCTGCATAAGCAACAGCAAATTTATAGTAAACACAGTCAACATAAAAACTTCGAATAAATTAAAATTTTGAACTCTGATCAGAAGAAAAGACATGTACCTTCTGCATCAGTAACAGCACTAAACACCATTACAGTTTAGTGATGTGGGATGATGGGAGCTGTTGTCTGCTAGTCCTTTAAACGAAAACTAAATACTACACAACAGCCGACAATTTTAATTACGTGGAAAATTATCTTTTAAATTGGCAAACATCATATGTGTAACTCGTGGCAAAATCTGATCGGGATCAAAAGATAATTATGCTCTTTCCATTCATTTCAAATGAGTTTTTTTTTTTTTCCAATTTAAGGTCCCATTGTGGGACACATATATGGGTTTCATATGCTTCACATGTATATTACTGTATGCTTATTGTATGCTTCACGTCTCAGAGGAACAAAAGGACTGAGCCTCCTAGGAGATAACAGGACGATGTGAAATGTGGCCTTTTGTATGCAAAGAGATGACCTTGAGGGATTTCCTGACCACCAGTGACTTTAGGTGGAGGTGAGAAGACCTGGAAGAAGACGCATTGTGACTTGGGATTAAAAGACAATGTGACTGTGTGCTTTGATGTCCTGGGGTATAAAAGGGACAGATGTTGGGGGACTCTTTCTCTTTCTGTTTTTGATGATGTTGGAGAATGAAATAAACCTGACTCATGAGATAAACTCAGTCTCGTCATTTCCACATTCTCCACACTGGTGACCCTAAGACGTATCATGAGTGGAAGAAATTCTCCCAAGCCAGACTCGTCAGGAGCCAGCCAAATGAATGCAGCCACAGTTCAGCTACCGGACTTCTGGCAGAACAATCCGCGCTCCTGGTTTAACGCGGTCGAGGCGCAGTTCAACCTCAGGAGGATTTCGGTAGACACCACAAAGTTCTACCATGTGGTTGCAAAACTGGACAGCCACACAGCCCAGCATGTGCAGAGCCTGATCAACCAGCCGCCGGACAGCGACAAGTACGGTGCGTTGAAGGCTGCACTCATCCGGTACTTCACCCCCTCTGTGGAGGAGCGAGCAGTGGGGCTCCTGGCGCTGACTGAATTTGAAAGCGACAGGCCTGCGGACCTGATGGAGAAGCTGTTGGGGTTGAAAGACTCTGACGATGACCACTTCATCTTCGCCCACCTTTTCCTCAGGACCCTACCGTCAGCGGTGAGAGTGACCCTGGCAGGTTCGCCACTGTTGGCCCGTCGAGACTACCGCGAGCTGGGCCAAGAGGCGCAACGACTCGTCAACGCCGCCAAATGGCACGCGGCCACCGTCGCGGCAGCAGAGCTCGGCACAACGTCCGGAGATGGCAGGGGGCCAGAGGCAGCAGTACCAGACTCACTGACGACGGCGGCGGCAAGGGCCAAGAAACATGAAGCAGACGACGTCCTTTGTTTCTACCATCGCCGTTTCGCAGAGAGAGCAAGCAAATGTATACCACCGTGCCATTTCAAGCGCTCGGGAAACGGCAAGACCGGGGGTCGGTAGCAGCTGCGGCCCTCGGACAGGAGAACAAGCTGCTCTACTTGAGGGATACGCGCTCGGGGAGGCATTTCCTCGTGGACATAGGCTCCCAGCTGAGTTTCATCACACCTTCCTCCGCTGACCGGCTGGCGCCTTCCAGTGGTCCCGGGGTGTCAGCAGTGAACGGCTCGGCGATTAAGACCTTTGGTGAGAGGACGTTGCTTCTGTCCCTACACGGCCGTACATTCGAGTGGACTTTCGTCATAGCTGCAGTCAATTTCAACATGTTAGGGGCTGATTTTTTGTGCTCACATGGTTTGTTGGTTGATCTTGCTAACAGACGCCTGGTTAATGCACTAATGTCTTTTTATTCTATTCCCTGTACAGCTCGAGTGGCGCCGCCAACAGCACAAGCCAATGTCACAGCAGCAAGTGGTAAGTTCCACACACTCCTCACTCAGTTCCCAGCACTCACGGTCCCAACATTTTCAACGACCGTGGCTAAACACGGGGTGGAACATTTTATTACTACCACCGGACCGCCCGTTTTTGCAAAAGCTCGGCGCTTGGATTCAGCTAAACTGACCATAGCGCGCGAGGAGTTCACCAACCTGGAAAAGCTGGGCATCATCAGGTGTTCGAAAAGCCCATGGGCTTCACCGCTTCACATGGTCCCGAAAGCTGATGGCTCGTGGCGACCTTGCGGTGATTTCCACAGGTTGAACAACGCTACAGCGCACGACTGCTGCCCGATCCCGCACATCCAAGATTTTTCAGTTCATTTGGCGGGGGCGCGTGTTTTTTCTAAGATAGACTTGGTACGTGGCTACCACCAGGTCCCAGTGCGCGCTGAGGACATACCCAAAACAGCGGTAATAACTCCGTTCGGGCTATTCGAGTTTTTGCGTATGCCGTTTGGGCTTAAAGGCGCGGCGAAGATGTTCCAACGCATGATGGACGCGGTGTTGCGCGATCTCCCCTTCGTGTTCATCTACCTGGACGACATATTGGTAGCCAGCGCGTCCGAAGACACCACCTCACGGCAGTTTTCCGGAGGTTGGCAGAGCACGGGTTAATAATCAACCCAGCGAAGTGTCAGTTCGGGGTGACGCAGATTGATTTTTTGGGGCATCGCGTCTCTCCAGAAGGAGTGGTTCCTCTGCCTGACAAATTGCGCGCAGTAACAAATTTTCTCCAGCCACAAACAGTCAAAGCGTTACAGAAGTTTTTGGGAATGGTGAATTTTTATAACCGTTTCCTCCCCCGCGCAGCGCAGCTCATGCAACCATTGTATGCTGCACTAAAAAACAAAAACCCACAAATAAAATCGAATGGTCTCCGGAGCGAGAGCACGCATTCTCTGAAGTCAAAACAGCCTTGGCAAACGCTGCGTTGTTGGCACATCCAGTCACAACGGCCCGCATAGCGCTCACTACTGACGCGTCAGATGTGGCCATAGGGGCGGTCGTGGAACAGTATGTAGCCGGAGCTTGGCAACCGCTCGCCTTTTTCAGCAGGACCTTGCGCAATAGTGAACGAAAATACAGCGCATTCGACAGGGAGATGTTAGCTCTCCACTTGGCCATTCACCACTTCCAGTTCTGGCTGGAGGGACGCCGTTTCACCGCGTTCGTTGACCACAAGCCGCTAACTTTCGTGATGGCCAAGGTTTCAGAACCATGGTCGGGCCGGCAGCAGAGACAGCTGGCCGCAATCTCGGAGTTTACTACCGATATCCAGCATGTGGCGGGTAAACTTAATGTAGTGGCAGACTGCCTCTCGTGCGCCGTGGCGGCTCCAGCCCGCGTAGGGGTAGATTTTGCAACCATGGCCGCGGATCGGGTTAGCGACACAGAAGTGCGCGCAGCCCCAGTCCGCGTAGGGATAGATCATGCAGCCATGGCCGCGGATCAGGTTAGTAACGCGGACGTGCGCGCGCTCCAGTCTGGACCAACAGGGTTAAGGCTGGAGAACAGGGTGCTGCAAGACGGTATGCCCCCCTAATCTGCAATGTCTCCACTGGGCGACCGCGTCCTGTGGTACCGGCCGCGTGGCGCCGCTGCGTTTTTGACTCGATCCATTCTCTGGCGCACCCGGGAGTGTGCGCGTCGGTCAAAATGGTGGGAGAGAAATTTGTATGGCCAAGCCTGCGCAAACAAGTTAGAGAGTGGGCGGCAGCCTGCATGGCTTGTCAACGAGCCAAGGTACACAGACACATGAGAGCTCCCTTGGAGCCGTTTCACATTCCGGCTAAGAGGTTTGATCATGTTCACGTGGACCTCGTAGGCCCCCTCCCGCCCTCACAGGGGTGCACACATCTTCTGACAATGGTTGACCGCACCACGCGCTGGCCGGAAGTGGTCCCACTGTCATCAACCACAGCCGAGGAGGTGGCACGCGCGTTTTTAACGGCATGGGTAGCGCGTTTTGGAGTCCCGTCGGACATTACGTCCGACAGAGGCCCTCAATTTGTTTCCGAACTTTGGTCAGCGATGGCCCGCAGCCTGGGGGCAACGATCCACCGCACGACCGCGTACAATCCACAGGCTAACGGGTTATGCGAACGTTTTCACAGGTCATTGAAGGCGGCCCTCAGAGTGTCGTTTACGGATGCAAATTGGGTGGACAGGCTACCATGGGTTTTATTGGGGTTGCGTTCTGCACCTAAAGAGGATTTAGAAGCCTTCCCAGCTGAGCTAGTTTTCGCACAGCCACTTCGGCTGCCCGGGGAATTTCTCCCAGATAATCCTGCGCCAGAGTGCTCCCCAGCTCAGCGGTTACAGAGTAGCATGGACTCGAGCACGCTACCTGGCCCCGTTCACCACAGTTTTCCACGCGTTTTTGTGCCTAAGGCTTTAAAAAATGCGGAGTTTGTTTTTGTCAGACACGATGCCCATCGCCCACCGTTACGACCACCTTATGATGGACCATATAGAGTGCTGGAAACAGGGGATAAGCATTTTTTGCCAGATTTGGGGGGCAGAAAAGAAATGATTGGCATAAACAGGCTCAAACCCGCTTTTGTGGTGGCTGATGAAGGTGTGCAGTTGGCTAAGGCTCCTCGGCGCGGCAGACCCCCTAGAGAGCATTCCCCAGAACACCCACAGGGATTGACTAACAGTTCTCATCCTCAGACAGCAGCTCCCCAGCAGGAGGGCGCCGCGGAGGTGGTAAAGCCCGCTTACAGCAGATACGGGAGAAGACTGAGGCCCAAGCAGCATGTGGACTGATGTGTAGTGATTTTATTATGACGTGCAAACTGTTATTACGTTGTTCCATCTTAGACGTTTGGGGGGGGGGGGTCATGTGGGACACATATGTGGGTTTCATATGCTTCACATGTACGTATATTACTGTATGCTTATTGTATGCTTCACGTCTCAGAGGAACAAAAGGACTGAGCCTCCTAGGAGATAACAGGAGGATGTGAAATGTGGCCTTTTGTATGCAAAGAGATGGCCTTGAGGGATTTCCTGACCACCAGTGACTTTAGGTGGAGGTGAGAAGACCTGGAAGAAGACGCATTGTGACTTGGGATTAAAAGACAATGTGACTGTGTGCTTTGATGTCCTGGGGTATAAAAGGGACAGATGTTGGGGGACTCTTTCTCTTTCTGTTTTTGATGATGTTGGAGAATGAAATAAACTTGACTCGTGAGATAAACTCAGTCTCGTCATTTCCACATTCTCCACACCATATGCACTGATCTGCATAAAAAAATAACCTAGATATCTCACGCCCCATTAGCAAGCACAGAGCCTAGTGGAGTCGGGTGGGTCACTGATCTCTAAAGAAAAACTGTATGGATCATTGGCTGCCAGAAGTGAAGCCCCTGGCCGGCCACTTTTACCTCAATAACTTCCCCAAAAATTAACAGATTTTGAACTTCTTGGTATGGAGACACAGCTTATAATCTTGCGTAACCGAGCTGGGAGAGCTGTCACACAGACAGCAAAGCAAGCCAAAATAAGCAACTACACGTTAAAAAAAAACAAAAAAAAACAAGTTCAAAAACCCGCAACCCGCGACTGACAAGATTTGCAAGTGACTTTAGAAATAAACAAGCCCAAAGTCGCTTATAATAAGCGGACTTGGCAACTATGGCAGAACACTTCCCCATCCTCGCGTACAGACACGCCTACTACTCTCAGCAGCCGATCAGAGTGTACGTCATCCATTACGTCTTAAAGGGACAGCGTCAAAAAGGGAGCTATAAATCACATTTCAACCAACATTGCTCTGTCGTTTTTATTTTAAAAAATAAAATGCTTACATTTTGAACTTTTTTTTGTTCATTTGCACGTTTTCTCATTAATTGCGAAGTTTTTAAATATAAATTAGGTTTTTTTCCCCACCTTGAGTTTTTTTTTTTTCTTTCAAACATGAAATTGTTTTCCTAAATTTGCAGCTCATTTCTTGTTGGCAATGTTTTCCTCTTTTTTCATGACTTTGGGTGCCTACTAAAACACGGAATGGCTGGTACAGTACAGAACGTTTCGTACATGTTCCCTACAGGACATTCTGCTACTAGTCCTTCCTGCTGTCAGTTCTATGTCAGTGTGATTTCTATTGCACTTAGCATGTTCCAGACATATACCGCACATGTCCCGTACATGACGGTTGTAAATAAATGCAATTGCAATTATTAATAGATAAATAAATGCAATAAGAAACTAAGGAACATACATTAAGTAGTGATGGGCAAATTATGCTGAGGCGTCAAAGCTTGTCTGACTCTTCCTGAAATGTTGGAGCTTGTATCAAAACAACAATGTGTTATGTATAGTTAAATAAGTGAGTCGTCTTATGCAGAGCAACAAACTAAACTTAATGACAGAAGAGTAGGAATATATATATAGAGACCGCAGCCTGTCTGACGTCATCACCCTGACGCCCAACGCCGGCTATGGTAAGCCCCAGGGTTCAAACCCTCCCAAAGTCACACATCACATTTTTCCCCCCTTTAGAAAAGTCCAAAACCATACACACAATTGAAATCCCCCCCAAATTTGGGACCCAAATCACGCACTAAAATAACAGAAAACCATGTACTTAATTGGCCTATCATCATCATCATCATCATAGCAGTCTGTCGGGGGCGACAATGACTGTTTCATTTAGGTCTGATTACATTCCTCCACACAGCTCTGTCCTTCGCCCTCTGCTGCCAGGAACTCCTGACCTTGTTAACCTGGGCGACGTCCGAGCCGGTATGAGTTGCTTTCTGACTGACCATTTCATGAAACTGCTTACAAAGTATTTGAGTACCGCTAGTTTTTGCTGGACTAGCAGCACATTTTTTGCAGATAGAGGTATTATCAGTGGCAAGGAGAGGTCAAGACAAACTGACTCCAGTATCTATTGCACGATGCACCGACTGGCAAAAGTCCACCACAGACCTTGCTTATCTGCCAGGATGTCCAGTCTCACCCAAATCACACACATATGTAGAAGAGCTTGAAATAACGAGGCGATGTGATTTATAAACCAAAGTTTAATATCAGCTTCGCTCCTCTAACAAGTCTCATCTCAGTGCAGAAGCAGAATAAGAGGTCAAACACAGTCAGACCTTCATACTTATACCTACACACAACAAAAGACATTGCATATCAAAGCTGACATCCCGCATTAACTTAATCCCCCCTCCTTTGTCCTCCGTCTCCTCCACCTGACCCTGGGTGGTCAGGGAGATCGATCTGGTCTCCACCACTGTCCTGTTCTGAGGCGTGAGGTCATTCCACATATGTAATCACTAAACATCTTAATATGCCTATACATATGTAGGTATGGAATATATGATTAATATAAACCACAGCCCCCCCCAAACGACTAAGAAAAGGACAATCAAAGTAAGTTTACAGTTTAAGATAATCTCTATGACATACTATACTGTTAAACCTCTTGACAGGGAAAACAAGGAAGAATCTTTCCAGCAGTCATGCTCCTGTAGAGAATTCAGTGGTAACCATAACAGTATAGAAATATCACAAATCAGCCTTAAAACTCACGGCACAATCTGATAACATAGTTAACAACTCTTGGTTAATTTGCATCAGTCCCTGTGCCGTCTGGATTTTAATCTTCTCCCGAATCTGCTGTAGGTCCGCTTTGGCGTCCTGGTGGGACCCTCCTGTAAGGAATCTGCAGCTTGGGGAGGAGAGTGGTTATTTGTTCCCTGCAGGGGGGTTGAGTCTTTTTTCTTGGGGGGTCTACCCCGCTGAGGTGCCCTCGCCGCCCGTGCAGGTTCGTCTCTCAACAAGAAGGCAGGTTTAAGTCTGTCAATGCTGACTGTTTCTTTTCTGTCCCCTAAATCAAGCACAAAATGCTTATCACCAGGTTCCAGCACTCTGAATGGTCCGTCGTATGGTGGACGGAGGGTTGATTTTAAAGCTTCATGCCTAACAAAAACAAACTCGGCGTTTTTTAAAGCTTGGGGGACAAAAACCCGTGGAAAAGAGTGATGTGCCGGTCCAGGGAGAGTGTCCGGTCCGTTGCTGCCTAAAGGCCTCAGGGTTGGAAGATGCCCAGGCTCTGGGTTCTCTGGTAAAAACTCACCTGGGAGTCTGAGAGGTTGTGCAAAAACTAATTCTGCTGGGGAGGCGTCTAGATCCTCTTTAGGCGCAGCACGCAACCCCAATAAAACCCAGGGAAGTTTATTTACCCAATTTGTATCCGTTAGCGAGGCCCTGAGGGCGGCCTTTAAAGATCTGTGAAAACGCTCGCATAACCCATTAGCCTGAGGGTGATAAGCGGTGGTGCAGTGAATTGTCGCCCCTAAGCTGCTGGCCATGGCTGACCAAAGCTCTGAGACAAATTGAGGCCCCCTATCGGACGTGATGTCCAATGGGATGCCGAAACGTGCCACCCAGTTTGTCAAAAAAACGCGAGCGACTTCCGCCGCTGTGGTTGACGCCAGAGGGACCGCCTAAGGCCAGCGCGTAGTATGGTCTATCATTGTTAACAGGTGTGTGAAGCCTTGAGACGAAGGTAGTAGTCCCACGAGGTCAACATGAACGTGGTCAAACCTTCTAGCTGGGATTCGAAAAGGCTCTAGAGGGGCTTTTGTGTGTTTGTGTATTTTGGCGTGCTGACAAGACATGCAAGTTTTTGCCCATTCCTTTACATTTTTGCGCAGGCCCGGCCAAACAAACTTTTCGGCGACCATTTTAACCGAGGCGCGCACACCTGGGTGCGCGAGGGAGTGAACCAAGTCGAAAATGCGGCGGCACCATGCAGCTGGGACTACCGGGCGAGGTCGGCCGGTTGAAACGTTGCAGACTGGGGGGGTACACCGTCACGTAAACCCCTTTCCTCCAGTCTTAACCCTGTTGGTCCAGACAGGAGCGCACGCACGTCCGCGTCGCTGCTTTGTTCCTTTGCCATGGCTGCGTAATCTATCCCTACGTGAATTGGAGCCGCGTACGCGTCCGCGTTGGCGAAGAGTTCTGCGGCTGAGGTAGTATAATCTGTCTCCTCGTACTCTGGCGATGTCACAGCGCGAGAGAGGCAGTCTGCTACCACGTTAAGTTTGCCTGCCACATGTCGAATGTCTGTGGTGAACTCTGAAATTGCAGCTAGCTGTCTTTGCTGCCTGCCTGACCATGGTTCTGAAATTTTAGCCATCGCAAAAGTGAGCGGTTTGTGGTCTACAAAAGCCGTGAAACGCCGCCCTTCTAAACAGAACTGGAAGTGGCAGATGGATAAATGAAGCGCTAGCAGCTCCCTGTCAAAAGTGCTGTATTTACGCTCGGTTTGGTTTAAAGATTTGCTAAAAAATGCTAAAGGTTGCCAGGTTCCGCCAACATGTTGTTCCACGACTGCCCCTATGGCCAGGTCTGAAGCGTCTGTGGTTAACGCTATGCGGGCCGAGGGATCGGGGTGAACCAACAATGTGGCATTCGCTAGAGCACTTTTTACTTCCGCGAAGGCGCATTCGCGCTCCGGGGTCCATTCGACCGCGTTGGAAGGCTTTTGTTTTCTGAGCACGGCATACAGGGGCTGCATGAGTTGAGCTGCGCGGGGGAGGAAACGGTTGTAAAAATTCACCATTCCCAAAAATTCTTGCAGCGATTTGACCGTTTGTGGTCGTGGAAAATTTTTTACCGCGTGGACTTTGTCTGGCAATGGGACTGCCCCCTTCGGTGAAACTCTGTGCCCCAAAAAATCAATTTGTGACACGCCGAATTTGCATTTGGCTGGGCTGATTATTAACCCGTGCTCTTCTAGCCTCTGAAAAACTGTAGTGAGGTGTTGTTCATGTTCTTCCTCTGACGGGCTGGCTACCAGCATATCGTCGAGGTAGACGAACACGAAGGGGAGGTCGCGTAATACCGCGTCCATCATGCGCTGAAAGGTTTGAGCAGTGCCTTTGAGGCCAAACGGCATCCGCAAAAATTCAAAAAGACCGAAAGGGGTTATTACAGCTGTTTTAGGAATGTCTTCCGCTCGAACGGGGACTTGGTGATAGCCGCGGACCAGGTCTATTTTAGAAAAAATGCGCGCACCCGCCAGATGTAGTGAGAAATCTTGGATGTGAGGAATTGGGTAGCGGTAATGCGCTGTTGCATTGTTTAATCTGCGGTAATCGTCGCACGGTCTCCAAGAACCGTCGGTTTTCGGGACCATGTGGAGTGGCGATGCCCAGGGGCTTTTCGAGCGTCTAATAATGCCTAATTTTTCCAGGGTGGTAAACTCGTCCCGTGCTATGGCGAGCTTGGTCGCGTCTAATGAGTCAATCGCGGGAGAACGTCTCTGTTCCATCCTCGCGTCAGGGTCACCAGTGTAGAAGAGCTTGAAATAACGAGGTGATGTGATTTATAAACCAAAGTTTAATATCAGCTTCGCTCCTCTAACAAGTCTCATCTCAGTGCAGAAGCAGAATAAGAGGTCGAACACAGTCAGACCTTCATACTTATACCTACACACAACAAAAGACATTGCATATCAAAGCTGACATCCCGCATTAACTTAATCCCCCCTCCTTTGTCCTCCGTCTCCTCCACCTGACCCTGGGTGGTCAGGGAGATCGATCTCCTCCATTGTCCTCCGTCTCCTCCACCTGACCCTGGGTGGTCAGGGAGATCGATCTGGTCTCCACCGCTTTCCTGTTCTGAGGCGTGAGGTCATTCCACATATGTAATCACTAAACATCTTAATATGCCTATACATATGTAGGTATGGAATATATGATTAATATAAACCACAACATATACAGTGGGGCAAAAAAGTTTTTAGTCAGCCACCAATTGTGCAAGTTCTCCCACTTAAAAGATGAGAGAGGTCTCCAATTTTCATCATAGGTATACCTCAACTATGAGAGACAAAATGAGGAAAAAAAATCCAGAAAATCACATTGAAGGATTTTTAATAAATTAATTGATAAATTCCTCAGTAAAATAAATATTTGGTCACCTACAAACAAGCAAGATTTCTGGCTCTCACAGACATGTAACTTCTTCTTTAAGAGGCTCCTCTGTCCTCCACTCGTTACCTGTATTAATGGCACCTGTTTGAACTCGTTATCAGTATAAAAGACACCTGTCCACAACCTCAAACAGTCAGACTCCAAACTCCACTATGGCCAAGACCAAAGAGCTGTCAAAGGACACCAGAAACAAAATTGTAGACCTGCACCAGGCTGGGAAGACTGAATCTGCAATAGGTAAGCAGCTTGGTGTGAAGAAATCAACTGTGGGAGCAATTATTAGAAAATGGAAGACATACAAGACCACTGATAATCTCCCTCGATCTGGGGCTCCACGCAAGATCTCACCCCGTGGGGTCAAAATGATCACGAGAACGGTGAGCAAAAATCCCAGAACCACATGGGGGGACCTAGTGAATGACCTGCAGAGAGCTGGGACCAAAGTAACAAAGGCTACCATCAGTAACACACTACGCCGCCAGGGACTCAAATCCTGCAGTGCCAGACGTGTCCCCCTGCTTAAGCCAGTACATGTCCAGGCCCGTCTGAAGTTTGCTAGAGAGCATTTGGATGATCCAGAAAAGGATTGGGAGAATGTCATATGGTCAGATGAAACCAAAATAGAACTTTTTGGTAAAAACTCAACTTGTCGTGTTTGGAGGAGAAAGAACACCATACCTACTGTGAAGCATGGGCGTGGAAACATCATACTTTGGGGCTGTTTTTCTGCAAAGGGACCAGGACGACTGATCCGTGTAAAGGAAAGAATGAATGGGGCCATGTATCGTGAGATTTTGAGTGAAAACCTCCTTCCACCAGGAAGGGCATTGAAGATGAAACGTGGCTGGGTCTTTCAGCATGACAATGATCCCAAACACACCGCCCTGGCAACAAAGGAGTGGCTTCGTAAGAAGCATTTCAAGGTCCTGGAGTGGCCTAGCCAGTCTCCAGATCTCAACCCCATAGAAAATCTTTGGAGGGAGTTGAAAGTCTGTGTTGCCCGGCGACAGCCCCAAAACATCACTGCTCTAGAGGAGATCTGCATGGGGGAATGGGCCAAAATACCAGCAACAGTGTGTGAAAACCTTGTGAAAACTTACAGAGAACGTTTGACTTCTGTCATTGCAACAAAGGGTATATAACAAAGTATTGAGATGAACTTTTGTTATTGACCAAATACTTATTTTACTGAGGAATTTACCAATTAATTCATTAAAAATCCTTCAATGTGATTTTCTGGATTATTTTTTCTTATTTTGTCTCTCATAGTTGAGGTACACCTATGAAGAAAATTGGAGACCTCTCTCATCTTTTAAGTGGGAGAACTTGCACAACTGGTGGCTGACTAAATACTTTTTTACCCCACTGTACATATATATACACACACACACACACACACATATATTTATTCTACCTTATATTTCAACAAGGCTCTGCTGTGTGAACACTTCAATCACATATGCAGTTAAAACACAAACTTGAGAATGCAAATGTTAAACCAGACCATCAATGATAAAGTAGCTCATGCCGGCCTGACAAAATCACCAGGGGGTGCTCAAATCTCCTGACCATTGACCCTGACCTTAAACACAACCTAGATCAGAATCAGAATCAGAATCAGAATCAGAATCAGGTTTATTGCCATTGTTCATGTAGTACACAAACTAGGAATTTGTCTCGGTACAATGCTGCAACATTAAACATGATAAGATAAGAGAAATAAACTATACATGTAATAAAGTGTAGGATAAGATTAAGTGATACTGGTCAACAGTTAAAATATATATTAGCCAGCAGCAGATACTGTGGAGAACTATATAGTGCAGTCGGTAATGCAGGAAGAAAACAGTGATGATTGACATGAGTCTGGTTGAGCTGCTGTACATGGTGCACGAGAGTCACTTAGTGTTCAGCAGTCTAATGGCAGAGGGGAAGAAGCTGTTCATGTGACGGGAGGTTTTAGTCTGGATGGACCGAAGTCTTCTACCAGAGGGGAGGGGGGCAAACAGTACATGACCAGGGTGTGAGGGATCGGCTATGATCCGGCCAGCACGCCTCCGGGTCCTGGAGATGTACAGATCCTGGAGAGATGGGAGCTTGCAGCCGATCACCTTCTCAGCAGTGCGCACGACGCGCTGCAGCCTTAGTCTGTCCCTGGCAGTGGCTCCTGCGTACCACACGGTTATGGAGGTGGTGAGGATGGACTCGATGATGGCTGTGTAGAACTGCACTAACATCTTGGTGGGTAGCTTGAGCTTCCTCAGCTGCCGCAGGAAGAACATCCTCTGCTGGGCTTTTTTGATGAGTGAGCTGATGGTCAGCTCCCATTTGAGGTCCCTGGTGATGGTAGTGCCTAGGAAGCGGAAGGAATCAGCAGTGGTGATGGGAGAGCCTGAGAGGGTGAGGGGGGGCAGAGGAGTAGTGACTTTCCTGAAGTCTACAATCATCTCCACTGTCTTCAGAGCGTTCAGCTGCAGGTTGTTATTGCTGCACCAGGACGCCAGCTGGGCCACCTCTCTCCTGTAGGCGGACTCGTCGCCGTTGGAGATGAGCCCGATGAGGGTGGTGTCGTCCGCAAACTTGATCAACTTGACAGACTGGTGGCTGGAGGTGCAGGAGTTGGTGTAAAGGGAGAAGAGTAGGGGGGAAAGTACACAGCCCTGGGGTGATCCGGTGCTGATGCTAGTATAGTCTGAGACAGTCTTTCCCAGCCGCACATGCTGCCTCCGGTCCGTCAGGAAGTCGATGATCCACCTGCAGAGGGAGTCAGGCACGTTGAGCAGGGACAGCTTGTCCCGGAGCAGAGCGGGGCGGATGGTGTTGAATGCGGAGCTGAAGTCCACAAACAGGATCCTGGCGTAGGTTCCCGGGGAGTCCAGGTGCTGCAGGATGGAGTGGAGGGCCAGGTTGACTGCATCGTCTACAGACCTGTTGGCTCGGTAGGCAAACTGCAGCGGGTCCAGGAGAGGGGTGGTGATGGACTTGAGGTGGGACAGGACCAGGCGCTCAAAGGACTTCATGACCACAGAGGTGAGCGCTACAGGTCTGTAGTCATTAAGTCCAGTGATCCGTGGCTTCTTGGGGACAGGGATGATGGTGGAGGATTTGAGGCAGGACGGCACGTGGCATAACTTAAGGGAGGTGTTAAAAATGTCTGTGAATACAGGAGCCAGCTGTTTCGCACAGAGTCTCAGGGTGGAGGGAGACACGCCGTCTGGGCCGGGGGCCTTGCGCGGGTTCAGTCTGGAGAACTGTTTGAGCACATCCTGCTCACTGATGATAAGGGGAGGGGGGGAGGTGGGGGGGGTGCCTTAAATGAAGTAGGGAATGTGGAGGCTGTGGAGCTGGAGGGAGGGGGGGAGTTGGACACAGATGACGAGGTGTCAAAACGGGCATAGTGTTGGGACAGTCTCTGACAAAGGGCTTTGTCATCCTGACCTTTAGGAGCCTTAGGTCGATAGTTGGTGATTTGCCTCAGTCCTCTCCACACGGAAGCCGAATCATTAGCAGTGAACTGCTGCTGGAGTCTCTCTGAGTATAGAGATTTAGCCCTCTTCAGCTCTCTGTTAAACCGGTATTTAACCTCCCTGTAGCAGTCCCTGTCTCCACTTTTCAGCGCTGCTTCCTTCTCCTTCCTGATCTGTCTGAGCTTAGCTGTGAACCAGGGTTTGTCATTAGAGTAACTCACCCTGGTGCGTGATGGAAGAATGTTCTCTTCACAAAAGTGGATATATGAGTTCACAGTGTCCGTGTACTCATCCAGATCATGCGTGGCTCCTTTAAGCATGCCCCAGTCAGATATTTCCATGCACGTTTCCAGCTTCTCCTCAGCATCACTGGTCCGTATCTTCGTAGTGCTCACAACAGGTTTAGTGAGCTTCAATCTCTGTCTGTATGTGGGAATGAGGTGAACCATCACGTGATCAGATAATCCCAGCGCAGCTCGAGGGACAGCGCGATATGCGTCTTTCACTGTGGTGTAACAGTGATCCAGTGTGTTTAATCCTCTGGTGGGGCATTTAATAAACTGTTTGTAGCGGGGGAGATCGTGGCTCAGATTGCACTGATTAAAGTCGCCAGCCACAATAATCAGCGAGTCTGGAAAACTCCGCTCTGTGTGTTGAATGTGATCCGCGAGCACGCGCTGAGCTTCGCGCGTGTCCGCGTCGGGAGGGGCGTACACAGCGATCAGTATAAAAGAAGCAAACTCCCGTGGGGAATAAAAAGGCTTGCAGTTGATAACAAGAAATTCCAAGGCAGGAGAACAGTGTTTGGAAATTACCGTTACATCAGAGCACCAGCTACAGTTGATGTAGAAGCAGACACCGCCTCCTGTGGTCTTGCCGGAAAGCTCTGTGTCACGATCAGCACGGAAGAGCTGGAAGCCGTCGAGGCGCAGCGCGCTGTCCGGTATATTTTCCCGGAGCCAGGTCTCAGTAAAGCAGAGGACAGCTGAGGAGGCGAGGTCCTTAAAACGCATCAGCAGTCTCAGTTCATCCACCTTGTTAGAGAGAGAGTTGGTATTGGACAGAAATATGCCAGGCAGCGCCGTTCGCGAGCCTCTCCTGCGAAGTCGTACGAGAGCGCCCGCTCGTCTTCCTCTCTTCCGCCGTCTCACTTTCCGAGCCAAACAATAAACCAGATCGGCGGCAGGGGCTAGAAAAACTGGGAGGAGGTCCGTGGGGGTCAAAGTCCTGATATTTAAAAGTTCTTCACGGGTATAAGTGCAAGCAGACACACAATTGACAAACAAAAACAAACAAAGAGTGCAGCGAAGCACCATGTCGACCGCTGTGGGCGCCATCTTGGATCCAATCCAGATACAGACCCATCTAAGATGTGCTTAAAGTCAAGGTCAGTAGCCTAGGAGGAGTAACATTTTTCGAGAAATCATAAATGCCCAGATCTTCTGACCTTTGGCAATGACCTTGACCTCAACCTTGATGCAGACCTACTTGAGGGTCACTGTGAGTGAGTTTTGTGAGAATCACAGTAAATGCTTAGGAGTAGTAGTGATTTTTCTAAAATCTTGTAAGTGCCCAGATCTCCTGACCTTAGACCTTGACAGTGACTTGACAACTTGGATGCAGACCCTCCTTAGGATCCCTGTGAGTGAGTTTGATGAACATTGGGCCAAATGCCTAGGATGAGTAGCGATTCCTGTGAAATGTGGATGGACGGACAGACACCGCATCATCGCATTAGGTCCTTTTGGCTCCACCGGAGTGAGCAAAAAACACATTCAGATGCAGCAGTGTAAAGGTGTCTTCACACCAAACGTGAACGGTGGAAACAAATCCATACAAAGTATGGAAAGAGGTGAGCACATGCAAAGTCGTGCATTTGTGCAGTCATGTCTGAGGGAATATTGCTAGCCTTGAGATGCTGCCATCACCAGAGTAAAAGTATCAACATTGGAGAGTAGACTAGTTTAAAAATGAGACTGCCACTCACCTGGCCTATCACATTCACACAAAACAACCTTGAATAGGGCTGACGGGTGGACTACTGTGTAGCCCGCACAGCGGGGTGGAATATTCTGCCACGCAAACCTAAAGAAAAGTCCATACATAAAACTAAAACTACAAACCGTGCTCCTAAACTAAACAAAACACACAAAATAATCCTATATCATAACATGCATTTCAAAACAGAAGAACTATAAGAAACTATTTATTTACAGCACAGTCATTTGGGTTAAAAAAAAATAACCTGGAACTTGCATGGGGGGTTGTAAAAATTATTTTTGGACAGTTAGCAGAATCTTTTCAGTTGACCAACCAATAATCACAGAAGAAATACTATTTCTCAGCTCAACTTTTTATTGAACCACACAGGGAGTCAGTGAACACGGCCATGGAACCCCTCCAGCCCCCTCTTCTGGAAAAGACCCAGAACAAAGATTAGCACAGCTATAAAAAAGGCTTCCATTTAGTGGGCGTTTCCCAGTAACTTTCCAACAATATGCTGGCCATTGTCCAAACTAGGTCCTTTCAGTGTCTATATGGCCTCAGATGTCATCTCAGCACTTTATGACTTCCAACCTGTTGGTTCTCTCCAGATGTCTCCTCTTTAGTCCTACACAATTCCCATGCCCATATATGGAAACAGCAACAGAAACTTTCCTGTGGAGCTTGTATGTGTGTGTGCATGTGTGTTTAGTATGTGTGTAAGCAACTGACTTGTATGTCTCTGTGTGTGTGTGTGTGTGTGTGTGTGTGTGTGTGTCTAAAAGATATGTGCATGCAAGTGTAAAACTTTTGTTCTGAAAAGTGCGTTCAAAAATTGGACAGTTAGCACAAAACCATTTAAAATACACCAGAGGATTAAAAATCCCATGAGAAGTACTATTTCTCAACTTATCTGTTTATTGAAGCATGCAGAGAATATCACAGCTGTGAGGTCTTTGTCCCAGCACAACTTGATAGAGAAGACCCTGGTAAACAAAAGAGAAAGGTACATAAAATCTTCTGGTTGTGGGCGCAACCCCCCACAATGACTTTCTCATTGTTGAGCTGGTAAGGATTGCTGACTCCATAAGATGCCCTGTCGGAAAAAGGTGGATTGTCCTCTCCAGGTTGGGGACAGGCTCCTCCCCCAAGTGGAGGAGTTTAAGTATCTTGGGGTCTTATTCATGAGTGAGGGGAGAATGGAGCAAGAGATTGACAGACGGATCGGAGCAGCAGCATCTGCAGTGATGCGGACATTGTACCAGTCTGTTGTGGTGAAGAGGGAGCTGAGGCAAAGCTAAGGCAAAGCTGCTGATTTACCAGTCAATCTATGTTCCTACCCTCACCTATGGTCTCCAGCTTTGGGTAATGACCGAAAGAATGAAATTGTGGATACAAGCGGCTGAAATGAGCTTTCTTCGTAGGGCTGCTGGACTCACCCTCAGAAATAGGGTGAGGAGCTCAGTCATCCGGGAGAGGCTCAGAGTAGAGCCACTGCTCCTCCACATTGAAAGGAGCCAGTTGAGGTGGTATGGGCATCTGATCGGGATGCTTCCTGGACGCCTCCCACTTGAGGTGTTTCGGGCATGTCCCACTGGGAGGAGACCCCAGGGCAGACCCAGGACTCGCTGGAGAGACTATGTCTCCCAGCTGGTCTGGGAACACCTTGGTATCCTCTCTGAGGAGCTGGAGCAGGTGGTTGCGGAGAGGGAAGTCTGGGCTTCTCTGCTTGAGCTGCTGCCTCTGTGACCCAGACCTCCGGAAAAGCGGTAGAAGATGGATGGATGGATGGATAAGATGCCCTCTCCCCTGGAATAGTCTTCTGTCAGATGTTTCCTGTTGATGTTCCACTGTCTCCTTTCAGTTCCTTATTGCGACCCTTAACCCAGGTACATCTTTCTATTTTTCTATATGTAAGCAGAAGCAAGTATTTCGTTGCTAGGCAACAGAGGGTGTGTGTGTGTGTGTGTGTGCAGAGCTAAAAACCCACATCCTGTTATGCATGTAGCAGTACAAGAGACTTCATGCAGCAAAAAGAACATTGTGTTCCTCTTTTTTTATCTAATTAACACATTCTAAAGTAAAACATTCTTATCTAACTGAAATATTCTATCATAGAATCCCTCTTTTGGCTCCATTCGATGGAGCCAGCACCTAAAGCAGGCACGTTAACACACAGACCCTGGATATGTTTTATTCATTGATTATGGCACAAGTGAAAAACCTGTTAGCGGAATATACAGTATGTCATTAAGCAATCATATTTATGCATTTCTTTTATTCACTGATGCATATTTACAGGCAAAAATTCTCATGCCAGTCCCTCTGCCTGGCGACTTTTAACAAAACTTTTATCAATGAAATAAAACACAGCAAAATGGATAAATGATAAATGAGCAGAGCAAAGCAAAACATTTCAAGTCAGAAGATATTTCTATCCATGTATGCTGTATACGGGTCTCAAGACCTGCCGTACAACAGAGCTTTAAACTTGCACATCTATTCTGACTACATGACCGCAAATAGCGCAATGTTTTGATGATACCTGTAAAAAAGCACAAGAAATAAGAAGGGACCAGAGGTTATGAGCACATGGCCCACTGCAGGAGGGTGCCTTCAGCACACCCCCTTTTAATGTAGATTCATATGCATGAGTGCAATGTTGAATGTGTGTACAGTGGACAGAACAGTGGATAGCAGAAAGACATGATATATATTTATATTTATTAAAGACATGATATATATTTCAAACAATGGCCTCTCCTTCAGCACTGCCATTCCCAGATTCACAGTGGTCATTGTCGTGGAGGAGAGACCTAGACTCCACTTGGGAGTGGACTTGAGCCATCATCTTTTGGGCTGGCTCTTTGGACAATGCAGCGGTTATGCATCTTTCCAACAATGTTCTTAGACATGGGATGCAGCAACAGCCCATTACCAGAATCACTGCGATGGAGATTACATTTATCAGTATTACTGATCGAATCACTCCTGACCAACGTCCAAAAATAGACTGCAACCATGCAGTAAATGCATCTTCCCCATAACCAGTATTCTGACCAATCTCTGTTCTCAGGCCTTCTAAGGCCTCTATAGCATGTGTAATACTGCCATCTGGGGACATGTTGTTGGGGATAAAGGTGCAGCAAATGGATCCAAAAATTTGGCACACTCCCCCTGACTCAGCCAAGAGCATGTCAAGGGCAATGCAATTCTGGTAAGTCATTAAAGAGGATGCTTTTAATTGTTCATGCACACCTTTTAAGGCATCAATGGTGTAGTTTAACATTCATTGTTTGTTGTAATACAAATATTCAACCCATGATTGTGTTTTAGAGGCCTCTATCATATGTCCTATCCAGGGGATAAGATAGGTGTAGACTGCAGCTTTATAATTTCGACCTTTAAACTTGGCTGGAAAACCTCACACTGTGCCATCCACATATAGTCTTACTCTTCCTAAAATATCTTCTGTTAACCCCATAGCATCTCTCTTACGTCTGTGTGGTGTTCAAGAGGCCTCAACGGAAAAATTGAGAAAGGCATAACCAATTGTATTGGAGCGCAAATACCCTTCCACTTTGTTGGCAAAATTGGCCATAACCTCTTTTGCCCACACCAAAACCAAATGTCTGATCTGGGCTGGGACATGTTTAATAACTCTGAGTTTTGGTGCTCTCCTACTGTTTGGGTGGTTTGACAGGAGGTCAGGTGGCCTACTGAGAGAGAGCCTGTCATCTTTTGGAAACAGGTATAATTTCTTTTGTATGGTTGGAATGATGGAGGTGTCATTTTGGTTGTTGGGAGAAAAAGATGATGTAATGATTTGCAACTCTCAGTAACATTAGTTGTGGTAAATAACTGGAGTAGGCATTTAAAGCTGTGGTAGTCACTTATAGGATCAAGGGGAAATGTGACAGTAGCTAAACTTGGTCGTGCTGCGGCACAAGCATAACAGTCAACTTGGTTTTGGACCACTGTCTTCACAGAATACTGTAACCATGACAACCACTCATTTTGGTCTGTATAACCGGTTTCCAATGCAATTCTGTCTCTCATAGTTTCAACATTCAAGTAAGTGACAACCTCTTTTCCCAAATAGGATTTTGGTGGCATAGCTGGTGTAGTCATGGCATTATCAGAGATCATATCCTTCGACAGGTCTGTGAACCTTACTCTGATATAACCTGAATAAGTGTAATAACCTGCTCATGCTCCTAGAGTTAGACTCTCAAGGTGATTCTCAAGGTGATTAGGTTTCTTGGTAAAACATTCCACAACCAACACCAGTGGGTTTAGGGGCCCACCTTCATACCATGGTCCTCTGATCAAGGATATTTTATTTTTATAGTCATCCCACCCCTGTGGGTAGATGTCCCATGAATATCCTTCTTTCCCAGTAGACCAATAAAGCCCCTTGAGGTTTTGACATAAGTGCCCTATGCGTATACATACAAAAACAACTTTATCTACCCAGTAAGATGGAGGTTGTTGTGTATCACCACATTCAATCACGTGACACAAGTCAATGGTTACTACTGTACGTTTCCCAATTTGAGTACCTATTTCTAGTTTTGAACCTTTTTTGCCATCTATTGCTGTGTATACCCTGCACTTAGCTGTATAAACTTCATCATGGTAGAGAATTTTCCACCAGATAACTGGGAAGGATGTGCTCAATGCTAGGAGCAACAAGAGACAAAAAGTTGCCCTAGTGGAGCAGTTACACAATGTGGGGAACACCATTTTAGCCTACGTTTGCTGTGTCTTCGGCAGTTTGCAGTAAAGGTCGGCTTGGCTCAGCTGCTGTAGCACAATGAGTCACGTGAATCCAATTACTGAGCTTTCCTTTTTTCCCAGACCTGTACTGCATGTGATGTGGCTTTTTTTTCACTTTAAAAGGTCCCTGCCACTTATGAGAATCCCAGTGGGGCCTTATCACTTTTTGTCACACCCAGTTACCAGGTTCCAATACAGCAGTGTCTCCTTGTCTGTCCTTGTTGAGAATATCTGGAACCTAATACGTAAAATAGGTTCATTTTGTCTTCTTTTAATTATTTATCTTTTGTTCATATTAAAGACAAAAAATAAAATAGAAAGATGACTCTTCTGACGAAGGCTGCAGTGCAGTTGAAACATGTAAAGAAGGTAAAGACATCTTTCTATTTTATTTTTTGTCTTTTATATGAACAAAAGATAAATATCTGGAACCTGTTGAGAGAGAGCTTCAGATATTTTTCTGAGACTCTTAATGTACTGTGACAACTCTACAACTTGACTATTTCTAGGAGTCGAAGGTGAATCAACAAATAGTCCTGGCATCTTTCTCCCTGTTAGCAGCTCATGAGGAGTCAGGCAGAGCATCGTGTTGGGGGTAGATCACAGTGCCATCAGCGCTAATGGCTGTGTATCAACCCATGTCATACCTGTCCCCATGCATTGCTTGGCTAGCATTCTTTTCAGTGTACCATTTGCTCTCTCTCAACTAGCCCTTGGTAGGATGGATGCACCACAGAACCAAACTTATGCCTGAAGCCTATGGCACATTCAACTTCCTTCAAATGTTTATTTGCAAAATGTCTGCCATTGTCTGATCTGATCACTCTCTGAAACCCATGCCTCGGAATTACTTCCTCTGTCAGCCATTTAATCGCTTCCTTTGCACTTTCTGTTTTACATGTTTGCCTCAGCCCGTCTTGAAAATGTGTCCACACACACCAACAAATATCTGTAGTCTCTGCATCTGTTTTCTGGGCCCATGTCTCTAAAGTCAACCACAATGTCTTTCCATGGCCCTTCAGGGGCTGGAAAAGCTCTCATCATCATAGCAGTTTGTCGTGGTCGACAATGACTGTTTCATTTAGATCTGATCAGATTCCTCCACACAGCTCTGTGCTTCACCTTCTGCTGCCAAGAACTCCTGTCTATATCCAACTTCTTCAGGTTTCTTTTAACAGTGTCTTTAAATCTGAGCCTTGGTCTACCCTGATTGCGTTTGCCCTTACATAGCTGTGAGTAGAGTAACTGCCGAGGGAGACACTGATGAACCATCCTCTCAACATGTCTGAGCCATTTCAGACATGTTGAGAGCCATAGAAGCCTTTAACGTGCTTTTAGGATTGAACTTCTGGCATACTTCACATTCAGAAACAACTAGTTCTGCAACCTCAGCCAAATGTGGATGCCACCAATGTGCTTCAGTGAAAGCAAAGATTTTTGTTTTTGAGAAATGGCCTTTAAAGTGTGCTTCTCTACACAACAACACCTTAGCTGGGGCTACTAGTCTTCCATCAACTGATCTCCACAAACCTTCTTCATCCTTCTTTGCTCCTTTCTTGATCCACCTACTCTTTACTTCAGGACTTGCCTTCTCTTGTAGCTGCTTGCATGTACTTCTGATCTTCTTTCTGTACCATCATACTTGCCTGGGCAGCATAACCACCTGCTTGCTTTGCAAGCCATCCGAAAACAGAAGATAACCATCGTGCCACTCGCCCATCACCTGCAGCCAACCCTGGTACTGCTCCATCTTCCACTTTTCTCTCACCCGCCTGGGCCTCACCTCCGCCTGAGCCCGAACCCAGTCTGCGACTCCAAGCAAGGCCCTGCACAGCCTGCGGTGTCCCTGCCTGGCACTCACTCTCCCACTGCCACTCGGTCCTGCCCCGGCTGCTTGTAAATCTGCTGCAGCCCTGCCGATGTGGCCCCATGTTCACCGGCCCGCCATGTCGGTGCTCTGGGAACACCTGTGACCATCTTTTGAGCACCGCTTGTAGCCACAGGTTCTCCCTCATGCTGCCCGGTACCCTCATCCAGGGCAACTCGGACACTGGCACCGGGGCCCTCCCGCAGCAACCCTGAGTGCGACAAGGCCTGTCCACTTTCCGGAGTGCCCAGCAAATGTTCATCCCACACAAGATCGTCCCGAACTCTCGGAACCGGTCTGTCCTACAGTCCACAGTCCGACCACTGTTCCCCAGCGCTGCTTCTGTTGGTTTTCGAAAACCCGAGGTCATAGAATAAGTTGCAGTCCATGATATTCGTGCCGCCGGCTGTCACAATGAACTCCACATCGGCCATCTCCACCGACTTGTACCGAGCTGTCAGCCTTACGGTACCCACCGTGGCCAACCATCCTCCTCCATAGCCACAAAGCTGTGCCAAGTCACCTCCAATTCTGTAGTGGGGAAAACATTCTTTAACCGTAGCCCAGTTCAGCAGCAAACTCTCCGCCCCTGTGTCGACCAGCAGTGGTACCAGTACTCTGTCCAACTCTATCGTGCAATTGTAACGGATGCCAACTAGTACTGTTCGGCGTAGAACGTTAGTAAACCTCCCTCCCAAAGCCTCATACAGTATCGGTAGCGCTGAGCTATCGGTCGGACCTTTAGCTCAGCGCGATCGTGCTGTGTCTCCCATGCTCGAACTGTGTAGTTGACTGAGAGGTTGCGGGTTCGTGTCCCGTGTGGGGCGAACTGCACAGGATGATCTCTGTCACACTGGTGCCGTGAACCCGGCATGGGAGTGAGGTTTAGGGGGGAGAGTGTAACGGATGCCAACTAGTACTGTTCGGCGTAGAACGTTAGTAAACCTCCCTCCCAAAGCCTCATACAGTATCGGTAGCGCTGAGCTATCGGTCGGACCTTTAGCTCAGCGCGATCGTGCTGTGTCTCCCATGCTCGAACTGTGTAGTTGACTGAGAGGTCGCGGGTTCGTGTCCCGTGTGGGGCGAACTGCACAGGATGATCTCTGTCACACAATGTGTGTGCCCACTGGTACTCGGGGACACAGTATTAAATCATCCTTTATTGTCATTCAACTGTACAACCAATCATGTACAGTAGGAGATTGTGTTTTACCTATCTGCTGTGTTAATCACACACACCCCAAGTGTAGAATCAGAGGGCCGCTGCCATGCAAGGCGCTGCCACAAATTTCCCTCCTCCATTCCATTATTGCTGAGCACCAAGCTGGATGGCAGGAAGTTCCACTTTTATATGGTCTTCGGCATGACCCGGCCAGGATTTGAACCCCTGCCTCCCGGGTGTGGGGCGGGTGCTCTACCAACTGAGCCACCACTCCAGTAAATCATCGGATGAATCATGAATGAATCATGAATCACCGTTGGGGCGGGGGGAGTCGAGCTCTTGCGCAGGCTATCTTGTTCCGCTGACTGGCACACCCTCACAAAATGATGAAGACTGCCACAATTGCCACAGCACTTTCCTCTTGCCGCACACTCTCTGGTCTTGCAGCGGTGTTTTGTGGACCCACAGCCCATACACCTGGACTTCCCCGGGGCAGACCTCATCTGTACAGCGTTGACACTCTCGGCGTCATCCTCTACACTCCCATCGTTGTCCAGGTCCACTACCTGTGTGGCCATGGAGGATCCCAACTCTCGTGGTGACAGATGTTTACGCAGCTCCCGAGTTAGCTTATCTACTGCCTCCAGCTGGAGAGCCAACTCGATGGCCTTGGCCAGCGTCAACTCATCCGGAAATGTGAGCAGCTTAGACTGGACTGCAGCACAGTTGGTGTGTTCCACCAACTGGTTGCAAACCATTTCTTCCTCCAACCATCCGAACTGACACTCAATGGCTAGCTGCCTCAAGTCCAATACAAACTGCTGAATGGGTTTGCCAACCTGTTGGCGGCGCTGTCAGAACTTAATCCTCCGGAAGATGACATTGTCCGGTGCTCTGAAATGGTGCGCCATTAACTCGATCACTTCTCTGTAGCTGTCTGCATCACCAAGCATGCCCAAAATCCTCTGGCCCTCCATACCCAGGTTGTGCACAAGCAACGCACATGCCCTCAGCTTCTCCATCTTTCCCAGGTCCAACGTCACCATGTACATTTTAAAGGCTTTGTACCTCCGAGGCCACAGCACCAGTGGCTCACCTGGGAGCTCCAAGAAAGGCAGAATTGATGTTCCACATGCTTCCATGGCTTTTCTTCTCGTCGCCAAATGTTATGTCTGGAACTGGAGTCAAGGAGGAGAGCAATAGTGGAGCTGAACACACGTTTATTATATTACAGGGCGCAGTGCACCTGACCACACATATACCTGCTGCAGAGGTAAAGGCGGAAGAGAGCACCCCTCCCACCTGCAGTCCTTCTTATGCATGGGGTTGGCGGAACCGGAACACGGAGCCACCACCCCGTGCCACACAAATAAGAGCTCCAAATACAACACAATATGAACAATAAATAACTACATTACAGATTCCTTCATACCACCTTAGATTTCCTCAATCTTAAGTATCTCCCCAGCTATCTACCGACCAGACACTAAATAACATAAAAGCCAAGCTCAAACTGCTGAAAACGTTCCCCGCCATCTTACCGTTAAACTTCGATGTTTTACTGGTTAACGGGGTCTCAGGTCCCTGGACGCTGATAGGGTTTTCGGGTGTTCGGGGCCATGTATCCATCTCTGGCTGCTCTGTTTCCATCCTGACGATAGACTGACCCGGTTGAGTTGTGTTCTCTCCTGCAGCGGTTAGCATCAGCTAGCTGTTAGCTGCCAGCATCCATGTTAAACACTTCTGACACCAGTGTAACGTCTGGTTATTCAGGAAAGCATCAGACAGGTTAGCTCTTCACAGGAGGGATTTAATTACTGTCCACAACAAACATGGAGGTGTACAGACTATTTTGGTGGCTGTAACCTGTTCCCGCTTTCTAGCATTACCACAGCAGCAGAACACTTCCTCATCCTCACATATAATGAAAAATTTTTTATTGAAAACTAATATACAAACAACATGGCTCATGAGTCTATTTATTTCTCACAAGGAACTGGTGCTTAGAAGAAAAATTCATATGAATGAAGGAAAAATAACATGACAGTACTCAAGTACATTAAAAAGGAAAAATTCTTATAAAAATGTTTTTATATGGCTAGTACTTTTTTTTATAAATCACATTCCTCCACTGAGCTCTATAGCATTTGTTATGAATTTTTTTTTTTTTTATTATTGTCTGTTAGTTCTGTCTCCTGTAATCACAAATGACATCACACCCAATACTTTTCCCATAAGACAGCGAGGAGCCAATGCAGCCTTGAACACTGCTAACTCAGTGTTCTCAAAACAACGCTTATGTTTCATTAGCTGTATTAAAACTCTCTTCTCTGTTCTGAGACTTTGAATCTGCTTGTGGCACTCGCCTGCGTGTGGGATATGACATTTTTTGCAGTGGGTGGCAGTGGCTCAGGAGGTAGAGCGGGTCATTTAATAACCGGAAGGTTGGCAGTTCGAATCCCGCTCTCCCCAGACATCCTGTCATTGTGTCCCCGGCCAAGACACTTTACCCACCTTGCCTCCAGTGTCCGTAACACTGGGTATTAGTGGTTGGAGAGGCCATCGATGCAGATTGGCAGCTATGCTGCTGTCAGCCTGCCCCAGGGCAGCTGTGGCTACAGTAGTAGCTTACAACTACCATTATCTGTGGAGTGAATGAATAATTTATCCATTGAAAGGTGCTATATGAATCTGATTTATTATTATTTTCCTTTTTTGGCCAAGATGTAATAATAAATACTCAGAAAAGGCATCCTTGACACTGCACTTTATTTATTCAACAGATCAATGAGACATTTATTAATATAAAGAAAATTCACGATACTTTCCTACTGTATGCATTTTTTCCCAGTGCGGTGGACACAGTGAAAAGCAACATTTTTAATAATGTAGATGGTGATTTTAAGTTGTATGGACATAAACTCAGTCATCAGCTGTTTGGGATTTTCATTATGATTCTGCAATGTCAGATAAGACGAGACTGTGTCTCATACTGTGGGACTGGAGATCAAGAATGGCTTATTTTCCTTCATTTTATAATGGAGTTCAGTTATGTAAAGAGTTGTCTCTGATTTTTTTTTTTAATCAACCGTTTTATTTGGTTAGAGTCTCCTTCTGAGCCCGTCTGTATTTCTAACTTTTACTTACTGGAATTATTTGTGTAATATCTCCATGAGCACTCTTCTTGCGTCCATGCAGGACAGTTTAGTTTCCGATGGAAATAAGGATGTCACTGACCTCTGTAATGTTTCAAGTTTTTTCAGTTGGAATTTGAGGGGAGCTGGGCGGTAATGGAAGCTGTAACAGTCAGGAGAGCTGTACTGCAGTGTTCCTTATTGTCTATGTGGTAGAAATGAATGTAAATGAATGAATAAAAGAATGTAAAACATGTCATTATAATTCTCAGGGTCTTTCTGCTCAGTCAGGTGGGTTGATAGAGTAAAATTAGTACAGAAAAATACTTTTTCCAGTTATAAATTTTACAAAAACTTCTGCTGAATTGTTTATTCGACATGTTGGATCTTGTTGATCTTGTGTAACCTCACGATCACGATGCCATCCTTCCCACACAGTCACCTCCATGGGCCATAGCACTCTCATCTGGACTGTAAACACCACATTTCTAGAATGGACTCCCATTAAAAGAGGACTGTGGGATATCTAATTAACTGACACCTAATTTATTTAATCAACTAAATTCTTATTGCCAATTGATGGTTGATAGTTAATTTCCCTAATCACTGTTTTATTTATTTGCATCTCATTTCCTTACAAGTGCAATGGGCCCCAGCCAGGGGTCTATGATTACACTTTAAATTAAAAAGCTTTGTACCCAAGGGCTCTCTTTAAGATAGAGACTGTTCCTCTGATTGCTGAGATCTGTATTTCACAGATGCTAGGGCAGCCGGGTATTGCTTGTAGATATTTTTTCAAGTTCTTCTTAACCATCCCAGTTGCTCCCACCACCACAGGTATAATATCTGCATCCTGCAGATTCCAGGTGCTCCTTAGATCGTTTTTGAGGTCTTGATATTTTGTTATTTTTTCTCTTTCTGCTCTGTTGAGGCCGTAGTCGTTTGGTATAGTTACATCGATTAATTGGGCAGTTTTGCCCTTTTTGTTCAAGATAACTATGTCCGGTTTTATTGCTCCTCCTTCAATGTGTCTTCCAGTTGGGATTTCCTTGTCATAAAAGATGGTAATATCTCCGTTGGAGCTAACTGGCTCTGGATCGTGCTCCCATACTGGTCCTTTTACTTCTATTTTGAATTCTTTGCATATTTTCCAGTGTATATAACGGCAGATCTTATTGTGGCGAGCAGTGTAGTGTCCATCAGCCATGAGGACCTGGCAGCCGGAGAGCAGGTGGCTTACACTCTCCACCGCTACATGACAGAATCGACATTTGTCACTCTGTGACAATCCTGCCATTTTTTTAAAACCATTGGTTAGAAGTCCCTGGTCTTGTGCTCCAACCACTAGTCTCTCCTCGTCGTACCCCAGATCTCCATTCCTGATCCAGCGCAATGTCTCTTCCCTATCAATATAATCCCTATTGAGTTCCTCCTGGAAACGTCCTGCTCGCTTATGTTGTTTCCATCTTTCTTTTCTTTCCTCCTGTGTCCTTTTGCTGTATTTTTCTCTCGTCTTTCTAGCTATTTTTGTTGCTGGGTTTTGCTGACTGGCTTTCATGTTATCTAATAAATCTGCTGCAAAGGTCTCGGCTTGTTTAGTTATAGATGTGTTAATACTGAGGGTTTCGTGATGTTGGGTGACCTTTTCCATCGTCTCATCATTAGCGCTTTTTAGGTATTGACCAATGCTTATTATTGTTGCCCTGTAGGCCTGGTTCATTTCAATTAGGCCCAGCCCTCCCTCTTTACGTGGCATATATATCCTATCTAGGCATTGGTTTCTGTATGTTACCTTATGAAGGGTTAGGGTCTTCCTGGTCCGAACATCCAACTTATCCAGTTCCCCTTGTGGCCAGTCTATCACCCCAAATCCATATGTGGCAACTGGTACTGCCAACTGGTTTATTGCAGTGATCTTATTTTTAGGTGTTAAATTTGATTTACAGATTTTCTTTAGGCGATGTTGGTATTCTTTTTTGACCATTTCCCTCATTTTTCTGTGTTCAATAGTTGCGTTTTCTTCTATGCCCAGATATTTATATGCCGATTCCCCTGCCAGGTCTTTGATATGCTTATTGTCTTCTATTTGGATATTTTCTGATGCTGTTTTCTTTCCTTTTTTTATTGTACATTTTGCACACTTGTCAAGTCCAAATTCCATGCAGATGTCTTTTGAAAACATGTGAACGGTACTGACAAGTTGATTCAGTTTCTGTTCAGATTCTGCATAGAGCTTGAGGTCGTCCATGTAGAGTAGATGATTCACTCTCTTGCTCCCTTTTTTTGTTCTGCCTTTGCTTAAGTCATACCCGATGTCAAGGTCTGATAAGATTTTGCTTAAGGGGTCGACACAAAGACAGAAGAGCAGTGGCGAAAGGCTGTCCCCCTGAAATATTCCTCGCTGGATCCTGATGTCTGGAATTGTTATTTGTCCTTCTTTGTGGTTAAGTGTAATTGTAGTTTTCCACTTAGCCATCTGGACCTCCAGAAAAGTTTTAATCTCTGGGCTGATGTTATACAGCTCCAGACAGCGTATTATCCAGGAGTGGGGGATGCTGTCGAATGCCTTTTTGTAGTCGATCCACGCCACGCTTAAATTTCTCTCACGCCTCTTGCAGTCTTCCAGGATGGTTTTATTAATGAGTAGTTGTTCTTTGGCTCCCAGCTTATTTCTTATGCAGCCTTTTTGCTGTGGCTGCAAGTAGTTTTCTGAGTCCAGATGTTCATAAATGGCCTCAGTAATGATTCCTGTCAGCCATTTGTATGTGGTCGGGAGGCAACAGATGGGTCTGTATTTATTGACTTGTTGGGTTTCAAGACTCTTGGGCAGGAGTATGGTGTTTCCATATGTGAGCCACTCTGGTGCTTCTTCCTCTCCCCCAACAAGTCGGTTAAATGCCTCTGCGTAGTGTTTGTGTAGTGCTGTTATTTTTTTGAGCCAGAAGTTTGGTATTTTATCTATTCCAGGGGATTTGAAGTTAAGGTATTTCCTGATTTTTTCTTGAGCTGTTTCTTCTGTGATTTTTAATGAGGGCATCTGTTGTTTTCCTTTATTTTTCTCAGCAATGGTTTGAATCCAATTATTATTTTTATGTTGAACTGGGTCCTCAAACAGATTTCTCCAGAATGTTTCCAGTTGGGTTTTCTCAGGAGGTACCTCTACTTCAATAGTTTCATCTATCAACCTCCTGTAGACTTGCTTTGGGTTCTGTGCAAATAATTTATTTATCAGTTTTGAGTTCTCTCTCCGTTGCCTGTTTCTGATTTGAGCTGCTAGGGCCTTGACTTGCGCCTGGTGCTCTGCTATTTTTCCTATTATTTGCTCTTTCCTAATGTTGTATTTTTTTTGGATTCTGTTGATTACTCTCAGTAATTTAGTATTGCAGTTTTGGTTCTGTATGTAGTAAGTCATTTGAGAAATTTCTGCCCTAAATTGATTAATTTTTCCTTGAAGTTTATTTTTCCAAATGGGTGTAGAGATTTTTGTTTTGGTTTGATGTTCAGTTTTTTCTTTATGCTGTGGAGCTAGCTTACTCTGCACATACCACGCTGCACCAAAGTTTATGCAGTTAAGCTCTGTCAAACTGACCCCCTGAGGTACAAGGTCACATAGGCCTCTGTTGACCTTTTGCAGTAGTAATTTGAATTCTTTATTCTCTTTAAGCTTAATTAATCTAGGACGTTCTTTCATTGTCATTTTTTTTGTTTCTTCTATTTTGTTGGCAAGTTCCTCTTCCATTTCTAGTTGATGTTGGCTCATTTCTATTTGGGGGTTGATCTGTTTCCTTATTGGATCCTGGTCTACACTCCCCCTTGTTGCTTCATCAGGATGTTCTGATTCTGAGCCAGAAGTTGCAGGGGATTCGCCTGGGTGGCCTGGTGGCACCTCTGTAGGGTGTGTTTGACAAGGTTGTTCCAGAGGTTTTTCAGTTAATGGTAATGGTAGCGGACACTCAACTGGGCAGATGTTATTCTGTGCCATTTTTCCTATTTCAGTGTGCATGTACTCCAATTGTTGCTCTGTGAAGTACCTTTGGGTGAGGAAGTTGTGTCTCTGGGTTGTGAGTTTGGCTCGGGGTACGCCAGCTTTATCCGGGCAGTGATGGAAAAAGATTCGCTGCCACTCATTGCATCGTTCCCGCTGGTTGCTGTGTTTCATCTTGGCGTACTCGGTTGCCCATATTAAAACCCATCTTTCCTCCATGCTCCACTGACTTTGTTTGTATTCTTGTTGTTCAAATAGGTTGGCATCTTGATAGTCTTTTATTGCTTGGGCTTGAGCTTCATATTTGATCTTTTCTATTTCTTCTTGTTGTAAGTATTTTGAGACCTGAGAGACTATAGATGTTAATTTGGAGGTGGTGGTGGCTGCTTTCTTTTCTGGTGGTAGCTCGGATTCTCTGATCTTCTCCTCAAATACATGCTTTTTCCTTCTGCCCCACTTCTCATACCTTGAATAGGCGTAGCAGGACAGAATAACTTTCTTCTCATCAAGGGACCATTTTACAGTTTCTTCTTTTCTTGTATACCGTTTAGTCCTTTTTTGATCCATAGCACTCTCATCTGGACTGTAAACACCACATTTCTAGAATGGACTCCCATTAAAAGAGGACTGTGGGATATCTAATTAACTGACACCTAATTTATTTAATCAACTAAATTCTTATTGCCAATTGATGGTTGATAGTTAATTTCCCTAATCACCAGAGTGAATTCTCATGTGTGCATTCAAATTACTCTTATCAGTGAAATGTTTACCACATCTTTCACAAGAATATGGCTTATCACCAGTGTGAATTCTCATGTGTGCATTCAAAGCACCCTTTTGACTGAAACATTTCCCACATCTTTCACAAGAATATGGCTTAACACCAGTGTGAATTCTCATGTGTGCATCCAAAGCACTTTTTTGAGTGAATTGCCTCCCACACCTCTCACAAGAATATGGCTTATCACCAGTGTGAATCCTCATGTGCTGAGTCAATGTAATATGCTGAGTGAAATGCTTCCCACATGTTTCACAAAAATAACGCTTATCACCAGTGTGAATTCTCATATGTCTAAACAAACTACTATGCCGACTGAAATGTTTCCCACATGTTTCACAAAAATAAGGCTTTTCACCAGTGTGAACTGCCATGTGTACTGTGCAATTAATCTTTTGACTGAAACACTTTCCACACTTCTCACACAAATACGGCTTATCACCAGTGTGAATTCTCATGTGTCTCGTCAAAGTTCTATTTTGGCTGAAATGTTTCCCACATATTTCACAAGAAAATGAGGAACCTTTAAATTTTTCCTGAGTGGTATAAGGCTTCTCACTGATGTGAACTGTGCGATGTTTCTTCATGTGGGACTTATTCTTAAAAGCTTTTTCATTAACATCCCATTTTACCGACATTCCACCTTTGTCAGGTTTACTCTGATTCACTGATTTAGGGGAGCTGTCTATGTTTTTACTGTAACTTCTGTTTCTGTTCTTTGGTTGTGGCTCTTCATATTTAGTTGATTCTGGGAAAACATTCCTATCTGTTCCCTCACATTGTCTCTCAGTGCCAGCAGGGTTGGTAGAGAGAAGCTGGTCACTGTTTGATCCAGTTTCACTTTTGTCATTGTCCTCATTAGTGGGAGTCACCATGAAGGAATCAGCCTCTTGTTTCACTCCAAAGTGTTCTTGCTCCTGACTGATACAGAGTTCTTCCTCTTTAACCTGAGAAGAATCTTTTTCCTCCTGGTTCAGACTGGAGCTCCTCTCCTGGTTGCAGAGCTGCTGGATCTGGAGAACCTCCTCCTGCTTGTGTACATGTGAAGTATCTGGAGAGATTAAAAAAAAAAATGTAGTTATAGAAACAACATACACACACACATACATATATATACACATACATACAAATCCATCCATCTTCTACCGCTTTTCCAGAGGTCCAGGTCATGGAGGCAGCAGTTCAAGGAGAGAAGCCCAGACTTCCCTCTCTCTGGCCACCTGCTCCAGCGCTTCAGACAGGATACCAAGGCATTCTCAGACCAGCTGGGAGAAATAGTCTCTCCAGCGAGTCCTGGGTCTGACCCGGGGTCTCCTCCCAGTGGGACATGCCCGAAACACCTCAAGTGGGAGGCGTCCAGGAGGCATCCTGATCAGATGCCCATACCACCTCAACTGGCTCCTTTCAATGTGGAGGAGCAGCGGTTCTACTCTGAACCTCTCCCGGATGACTGAGCTCCTCACCCTATCTCTGAGGGTGAGTCCAGCAATCCTACGAAGAAAACTCATTTCAGCCGCTAGTATCTGCGATCTTGTTCTTTCGGTCATTACCCAAAGCTCATGACCATAGGTGAGGGTAGGAACGTAGACTAACTGGTAAATCGACAGCTTTGCCTTAGAGCTGAGCTCCCTCTTCACCACAACAGACCGGTACAACATCCGCATTACTGCAGATGCTGCTCCGATCCGTCTGTCAATCTCTTGCTCCATTCTAACCCTCACTCGTGAATAAGACCCCAAGATACTTAAACTCCTCCACTTGGGGCAGGAGCTTGTCCCCAACAAGAGGACAATTCACCTTTTCCCAGTTGAGGACCATGGACTCGAACTTGGAGGTACTGATTCTCATCCCATCCACTTCACACTCAGTGGCAAACTGTCCCAGTAAAATCTGTAGGTCATTGCTGGATGAAGCCAGCAGGACAACATCATCTGCAAACAACAGAGATGAGATCCTGTGGTCACCAAGCATGACACCCTACAGTCCCTGGCTGCGCCTAGAAATCCTGTCCAACAACAAGCCCGATACCCCATACTCCCGAAGCGCCCCCCACAAAAAACCATGAGGGGCATGGTCGAACCCTTCTCCAAGTCCACAAAACACATGTAAACTGTTTGGGCAAACTCTCACGAACCCTCGAGGATTCTCGAGAGGGTAAAGAGCTGGTCCGATGTGCCATGGCCAGGACGAAAACAACATTATACCCATGCATATATATACACATGCACATATACTGTATATATATGTGCATTGAGCAGTATATATATGTGTGTGTGTGTGTGTGTGCTATATATATATATATATATATATATATATATATATATATATATATACTGTATACAGTGGGGCAAAAAAGTGTTTAGTCAGCCACCAATTGTGCAAGTTCTCCCACTTAAAAAGATGAGAGAGGTCTCCAATTTTCATCATAGGTATACCTCAACTATGAGACAAAATGAGAAGAAAAAATGCAGAAAATCACACTGTCTGATTTTTAAAGAATTTATTTGCAAATTATGGTGGAAAATAAGTATTTGGTCACCTACAAACAAGCAAGATTTCTGGCTCTCGCAGACCTGTAACTTCTTCTTTAAGAAGCTCCTCTGTCCTCCACTCGTTACCTGTATTAATGGCACCTGTTTGAACTCATCAGTATAAAAGACACCTGTCCACAACCTCAAACAGTCAGACTCCAAACTCCACTATGGCCAAGACCAAAGAGCTGTCAAAGGACACCAGAAACAAAATTGTAGACCTGCACCAGGCTGGGAAGACTGAATCTGCAATAGGTAAGCAGCTTGGTGTGAAGAAATCAACTGTGGGAGCAATTATTAGAAAATGGAAGACATACAAGACCACTGATAATCTCCCTCGATCTGGGGCTCCACGCAAGATCTCACCCCGTGGGGTCAAAATGATCACGAGAACGGTGAGCAAAAATCCCAGAACCACACAGGGGGACCTAGTGAATGACCTGCAGAGAGCTGGGACCAAAGTAACAAAGGCTACCATCAGTAACACACTACGCCGCCAGGGACTCAAATCCTGCAGTGCCAGACGTGTCCCCCTGCTTAAGCCAGTACATGTCCAGGCCTGTCTGAAGTTTGCTGGAGAGCATTTGGATGATCTAGAAGAAGATGGGGAGAATGTCATATGGTCAGATGAAACCAAAATAGAACTTTTTGGTAAAAACTCAACTTGTATTGTTTGGAGGACAAAGAATGCTGAGTTGCATCCAAAGAACACCATACCTACTGTGAAACATGGGGGTGGAAACATCATACTTTGGGGTTGCTTTTCTGCAAAGGGACCAGGACGACTGATCCGTGTAAAGGAAAGAATGAATGGGGCCATGTATCGTGAGGTTTTGAGTGAAAACCTCCTTCAATCAGCAAGGGCATTGAAGATGAAACGTGGCTGGGTCTTTCAGCATGACAATGATCCCAAACACACCGCCCGGGCAACGAAGGAGTGGCTTCATAAGAAGTCCATCCTGGACTAGGATGGACTTCTAGGATCCATCCTAGAAGGCCACTAGCTAGTAGTGGCCTAGCCAGTCTCCAGATCTCAACCCCATAGAAAATCTTTGGAGGGAGTTGAAAGTCCGTGTTGCCCAGCGACAGCCCCAAAACATCACAACATAGAGGAGATCTGCATGGAGGAATGGGTCAAAATACCAGCAACAGTGTGTGAAAACCTTGTGAAGACTTACAGAAAACGTTTGACCTCTGTCATTGCCAACAAAGCGTATATAACAAAGTATTGAGATGAACTTTTGTTATTGACCAAATACTTATTTTCCACCATAATTTGCAAATAAATTCTTTAAAAATCAGACAATGTGATTTTCTGGATTTTTTTTTTCTCATTTTGTCTCTCATAGTTGAGGTATACCTATGATGAGAACTGGAGACCTCTGTCATCTTTTACGGTGGCTGACTAAATACTTTTTTACCCCACTGTATGTATATGTATGTATATACTGCTCAAAAAAATTAAAGGAACACTTTTTTAATCTGAGTAAGCTGGACTAGCCTGCCACAATTTCTTCACTTTAAGTTTTGCAGTGTTTTCATTTCCATCAAAAGACGTGGCATCTTTTCATTCTTAACACATTATCCAGTCCATATCAGTGTAGATATCCAGCTTATTTTTTCCCATTAAAATCTGATGTGTTTTCAAAGCGTTCCTTTAATTTTTTTGAGCAGTGTATATACACACATACATATATTTTCATACATACATATAAATCTTAGTGGTTTTGATTACAATTTCTAATCGCGATTTATCTTTTGGAACGTTGAGTTAATTGCGATTAACAACGTGTTAATCGCATGTTTTTCCATTCAGATACAGTGTACCTTAAGTTGGTAATTTTTCAAGATTCTCATACTGTTATAAACATGGGAGTGGACAAATATACCTGCTTTCTTCACCTGCAGGTTTATTAAAGCTCTCAACATACCCAAAATAACAAAAACTATCCAGTATATTCTCCAGAAATAATATTTCTGGCGCGCATCATGTCATTACAAGCAACAGGCACGAGAAGTGCATAAATCATAACTCTTTCTTTGTTTGCTAGCGGCAAGTCCCGGGAAAACCCCCCATGAGTGCCTGATATCGTTGGAAAGCTTGGAAATCATACTTTATAAAACCACATATGTTTTTGCAGAAGACACAACTTCCAACTGATCGAACGCGAGTTTTCAACCTAACCAAAATACAAACAAATCATCTTTTCAGGGCCATTTTGGTGCACTTCCTACACATTAAATATCATTTTGAAGGTCTTTCAATATAGAATATGGAAATAACGTTACATCACTTTTGAAAATGTCCTCAAAGTGACTCATTTTGCCAGCGCGGGGCATTTGTTTACAGTGTTAGCATTTCAGCAGCGGCGCTAACAAACGGAGCTGCTATTGCGCTCATGACGACACCCCAACGTGCTACAAAAACGGCGAGGGAGTGAATGGACATTCCAAACACAGCTTGAGAATTTTTTTTTTTAGACTGATACCAACAGTTGGACCTGTGAGGATGAAAACAGCCAAATTCCTGTCCATCTCAGTAGATGGAGATCAGCTATAACCTAGCATATAGCTACAAGCTAGCTAGCTTCCACAGAAGAACAACACAACATCCAGGTAAAGCTTTGGAGGAGGCTATAACAATAATACAGCTGAGAGCGCTGACAGATAACGTTGTAAATTTAAACATGACAGCAGTTTGGTGATATCCATGGCTGTAATCAAGCTTGTCTGCATGGCGCACACAGTGTCAGTGGCCACAAAGGCCTTGGTACGGAGAGCGGCTAGACCAAAAAGTACCGTTTGTGCTTTCTGCCGTTAACTGCTGTTAACTGCGATCACAAAATTTGTCACCGTTAACGGGTGATTAATGCGATAACGCCAACACCACTAATAAATATATTAGTTTATACGATATATACATATACACATACACATATACTGTATGTATAATATTTCAACAAGGCTCTGCTGTATGAACACGTCAATCACATATGCAGTTAAAACACAAACTTGAGAATGCAAATGTTAAACCAGACCATCAATGATAAAGTAGCTCATGCCGGCCTGACAAAATCACCAGGGGGTGCTCAAATCTCCTGACCATTGACCTTGACCTTAAGCACAACCTAGATACAGACCCATCTAAGACGTGCTTAAAGTCGAGGTCAGTGGCCTAGGAGGAGTAACATTTTTCGAGAAATCATAACTAACTAACTAACTAACCTGCACTTATATAGCGCTTTTCTAGTCACAAAGACCACTCAAAGCGCTTTTTTATTAATACTAACCCTCTATTCTAAGGGCCTATAGGAAACAGATATCTAGGGACAATTTAGAACAGCCAATAAATGCCCAGATCTTCTGACCTTTGGCAATGACCTTGACCTCAACCTGGATGCAGACCTACTTGAGGGTCACTGTGAGTGAGTTTTGTGAGAATCACAGTAAATGCCTAGGAGTAGTAGTGATTTTCCTAAAATCATGTAAGTGCCCAGATTTCCTGACCTTAGACCTTGACAGTGACTTGACAACTTGGATGCAGACACTCCTTAGGATCCCTGTGAGTGAGTTTGATGAACATTGGGCCAAATGCCTAGGATGAGTAGCGATTCCTGTGAAATGTGGATGGACGGACAGACACCTCGTCATCACATTAGGTCCTTTTGGCTCCGACGGAATGAGCAAAAAACACATTCAGATGCAGCAGTGTAAAGGTGTCTTCACACCAAATGCGAACGGGGGACACGAATCCATACAAAGTCAACGGAAAGAGGTGAGCACACGCAAAGTCGCGCATTCCTGCAGTCATGTCTGAGGGAATATTGCTAGCCTTGAGATGCTGCTATCACCGGAGTAAAAAGTATCAACATTGGAGAGTAGAGTAGTTTGAAAATGAGACTGCCACTCACCTGGAGACAGAAGGACCAGGAGCTCTTCAGCTGAATCAGGATGTCGGAGTTATTTACCCATGGATTCCTACCACGGACGTGCTAACAAGGCTAGCAAGCTAGCAACGAAAACACTCATCTTGTAAAGTTTTGGAGACAGGGACAACTTTTTTCAGGTGAGCTCCCCATCAGATAATGTAAACTGAAAGTATGACATTATTTTGGGGATTTCCACAGCAGGTTGAACACTGCTGCAGAAGTTATAAAAGCAACTTCGCCTGTCTGCATCTCACTCAGACAGTGAATTCATGTCTATTCGTGTGTTTATACTGAGTTATAATGTCATCACGCTGCACGAAAAATTCACCCATTTGCATTTGGTGTGAAGGCGCCTTATCATTTAACGGCTAATAGTTCTGTGAGAAACCTTGGAGTCATTTTTGATCAAGATCTGTTCTTTAATTGACATATTAAACTTGTTTCTATGACAGTTTTTTATCATTTGCATAATATTGGCAAGATTAGGAGCATCTTGTCTCAAGAGTGATGCTGAGAAACTAATTCACACTTTTGTTAGCTCTAGATTAGATTACTGTGACTCTTTATTATCAGGCTGTCATAAAAACATCTTAAAAAAGTCTTCAGCTTATCCAAAATGCTGCAGCTAGAGTTTTATCAGGAACTAGAAAGAGAGATCACAGCTCTCCGGTTCTGGCCTCCCTTCATTGGCTTCCCATAGAATTTTGAATTAAGTTTAAAATCCTTCTCCTCACTTACAAAGCTCTAAATAATCAGGGCCCTTGTTATTTAAAAGATCTGATAGTACCTTATCATCCTAACAGAGCACTACGCTCCCAAAATGCAGGATTACTTGTAATACCTAGAATCTCCAAAAGTGCAAAGGGAGGGAGAACTTTCAGTTACCAGGCTCTTCTCCTTTGGAACCAGCTGCCAATCTGGATTTGAGAGACAGTCTTGATCTCTGTTTTTAAGAACAGGGCTAAAACCTTCCTTTTTGACACAGCCTATAGTTACTGTACACTGTCACTTTTATTGCACTTGTCATTTGTTTTGTTTTTTATTCGAAATAAAGTATCTCATCATCTCATCTCTAGTCTATAGTTAGGGTGGGATCAGGTGACCCTGAACCCTCCCTTAGTTATGCTGCTAATAGGTTTAGACAGCTGGGGGACCTCCAACTATGCAATGGGCTTCACTCTCAATCTAATATTTTTGCTGTTCATTAACATCTGTTTATTCTCTCCCATGGATTGAGTATGCTCTCTACATGTCTGTTCTTTTCTTCTTCTTCTCTATCCCTTCACTCCCAGCCAGTCACAGCAGATGACTGGCCCTCCCTGAGCCTGGTTCTGCTGGAGGCTTCTTCCTGCTAAAAGGGAGTTTTTCCTCTCCACCGTCACCAAGTGCTGCTCACAGGGGATCGCCTGATTACTGGGGTCTTTATGCAATTGTGAGGTTTCCCCTACAGCTTCAAAGTGCTATGAGATGACTGTTGTTATGAAGTGATATTATAATAAATAAAGTTGAATTGAATTAAACTCTGCAGCTTGGTGGTGCAGTGGTAAGCACTGTTGCAATGCAGCAAGAACATCACAGGTTCGATCCCACCCTCTAACCATCGATGACCCTTCTGTGTGGAGTTTGCATGCTCTCCCCGTGTCCGCGTGGGTTTTCTCCGGGTATTCCGGTTTCCTCCCACAGGCCAAAGACACGCAGGTTAGGTTAACTGGCATCAACTGGGGATCCTTAATTGTCCCTAGGTATGAATGTGAGAATGAAAGGTTGTCTGTCTCTCTGTGTTGGCCCTGCGACGGACTGGCGATCTGTCCAGGGTGTATCCTGCCTCTCACCCAAAGATGCTGGGATAGGCTTCAGTCCCCCCGCAACCCAAAAAAGATTAAGTGGTAGAAGATGGATGGATGGATGAATTAAACTCTTGTGTTTGGACCAGTTATGAAAAAGTTACCAATTTCCACAGATACCAAACTAAAATTCTCATTATTTAGTGTTAACTGCACATGTAAGAATTGTAGAAGTAAGAAACAGTTGTTGGATACTCCAACAGCAATAGAAGACTTCAGTTTTGGAAAAAGAAAGTGAAGTAAACAAGTCTTTACTGCTTGTCCCCATCTGAGACTTCAGTTTACACAGATTCCCTGAGTGTTCAGTGGAAAAAGATGCCTGACAGAAATGAGTCAAGACTATTAACAGGTAGGATTTCGTTCCCAGTAGCAACTGCAAAATGATCAGCATGCAGCAACCTAGCACACCATGCTACAATTATGTTTGTAACACTGCTGAGCTACTAACATGGACTAGCATACTCTCCAAGGGCTGTGGTGGTTGCACATAATTCTTAGTTATTATGTAATGTAAAATTAATAGTTTAAGACAACCTACTAAATACAAAGTAGACATCATGAAACAACAAACAGAACAACAGTAGCAGCCTTACATTTTGAAGGACAACCACCTTTTCAAAATATTACTATTTTTTAAACAAGTGTGGATGGAATAGTTTTTATATTTAAAAGAAGTGGGTAGCACATAAGGGTGGAACAAAAGATCATTTCAGTGATGGATCACGATACTTGACACTAACAACAATGCACCGATCCCCAAACACATGGATCAATCTTTTATTAATTATCATGTAAACGTTGCATACTCTCAAGGATTCAAAGGCTTTATTATGTCATGTGCACATTTAAGAAATGCAACATTTCCTGAGCAATGAAATTCTTACTCTACTCTCCAAACGAATGCCAAGGCAATAGATACACATAATACTAATAAGGTAATAACACACCTAATACTAATGAATACTAATAACACACACTAATAACACCCATTAGGCAATCAGGACACCTTAAACACACCTTAATACTAATACCACACATTAGGCAATTAGGACAGTTAAAGCAGTTAAACTAGAGGAAACAAGAAGAATGAAAATTGAAAATTCACTGGATGACTATAATGGACATTGTATATTAATATCAGAGATGATATGAACCTGAGATGGCATAAGCCTATGTACAGTGTAGCATCAACTCCCCATGGCTAATCTATAAAATCACCCTTCACTTTAAAGAAATTGTTTCACCCAGAAAAAATGGTCAAGAATTGTTTTTCTTCATCTAAGGACCGCTGTGGAAAACACATTCCATGGGAAAGGCTGATGACTCCATTTCCATGCTAGGAACGGATTAGTTTGCCATCATAAATAACTGGTTTCCTTCCAATCAGACAGTTTTAGGACTTAACCATCCTCTGATACATCCCAGGAACTCTTGAGCCCATTTTACAGTCACTAGGAATTATCCACAGCTCAACATTGCCCCCTGGTGGATGACATTGGAATATGTTTGCTTCTGACTCTACAGCTAAACTGGGATTAATGACTGAAATGACTTTCTTTGTTACAAAACTCTAAATTCTCAGATCATTCTCTTTTTCAGGACACCCTGGAAAATAAAGTGGGACTCTGACATCATTCGGGTTTGAAATGTTCATTAATCATTGCTCTCAAATGTGTACATGTTTGAAAATGTTTAATTGAACTCTGTTCTACTGCATGTAATTACAGGTGCATTTCAATAAATTAGAATGTCAACAAAAAGTTGATTTATTTTGGTAATTCAATTTAAAAAATAAGTTCTATATTATACAGAGAGTGATATATTTCAAGTGTTTATTTATTTTAATTTTGATGATTATGGCTTAAAGCCCATAAAAACCCCAAATTCAGTTTCTCAAAAAATTAGAATATTACATAAAATTAATTTTAAAAATATTTTTTTAATAGAAATGTTGGCCGAACGAAAAGTATGTCCATGTACACACTCAATACTTGGTCGGGGCTCTTTTTGGATTAATTACTCTATCAATGTGGCGTGACATGGAGGTGATCAGCCTGTGGCACTGCTGAGGTGTTATGAAGGTCCAGGTTGCTTTGATAGTGACCTTCACCTTGTCTGCATTGTTAGGTCTGGTGTCTCTCATCTTCCTCTTGACAATCCTCCATAGATTCTCTATGGGGTTTAGGTCATTAGAGTTTGCTGGCCAATCAAACACAGTGATGTCATGGTCATTAAACCAGGTTTTGATATTTTTGGCAGTGTGGGGGGGTGCCAAGTCCTGCTGGAAAATGAAATCAGCTTCTCCCTAAAGCTTGTCAGCAGAGGGATGCATGAAGTGCTCTAAAATTTCCTGGTAGACGACTGCACTGACTTTGGTCTTGATAAAACACAGGGGACCAACACCAGCAGATGACATGGTTCCTCAAATCATCACTGACTGTGGAGACTTCACACTAAACTTCAAGCAACTTAGATTCTGTGCCTCTCTACTCTTTCTCCAGACTCTGGGACTTTGATTTCCAAATGAAATGCAAAATTTACTTTTATCTGAACAGAGGTCATCTGCTGGTGTTTGTCCACTGTGTTTTATCAAGACCAAAGTCAGCACAGTCATCTACCAGGAAATTTTAGAGCACTTCATGCTTCCATCTGCTGACAAGCTTTATGAAGAAGCTGATTTCATTTTCTAGCAGGACCTGAGTCTGCTGGTCCTGGCCTGGAGACTCCGCCGCCTTCTCCCTGATGGCAGCAAACTGAAGAAGCTGTGTGATGGGTGAGTGGGATCACCTGCAATGCAGAGGGCTTTGCAGGTGAGGCAGGTGCTGTAGATGGCCTCAAGGGAGGGGAGAGAAGCACCAATGATCTTCTCAGCTGTTCTCACTATGTGTTGGAGGGTCTTGCAGCAGGACGCGGTGCAGGCACCATACCACATGGTGATGCAGCTGGTCAGAATGCTCTCAATTGTGCCTCTGTAGAAGGTACACATGATGGGGATGGGGCTTTGGCCATTGACTGAAAAATTTAGTTTGTTGAGGTGGGTTGGGTCAAGAGTGGGTTCCCAAAAAACGCATCTTGACCCAAATGCTCTCACCAACTACAGGTTGGCCATCTCCAATCTGCCTTTCTTATCAAAAAGTAATGGAGAAGGTAGCTGCCATCAAACTCCAAAATCATCTTGAGTTTAATAATCTTTTTGAGAAATTTCAGTCCGGTTTCCTTACTGCCCATAGTACTGAAACGGCTCTGGTTAAAGTCACAAATGATCTGCTGATGGCCTCTGGTGACGGCAGCCCCTCTCTGCTTATCCTCCTTGATTTGGCATCTGCACTGACCACCCTTACTACATGCCTGGAGGAGATCAAGGCCTGAATGAAACAAAACTTTCTGCAACTGAACAGCTCCAAAACTGAAGCTACTCTTATTGGCACCCCACATCAAGTTTGCCTGTCTTCTATTACAGCTGTCACCTTTTCTGGTCATCACATCCCACTGTCATCCTCTGTTACCAACCTTGGTATTAAACTGGACTCACGTTTAACTTTTGATGACCACATAAAACAGCTGCGCAAATCTTCCCATTTTCCTCTCACGGATATTGTCAGACTTCACCCCACTCTTATACTACCTGATGCAGAAAAACTGATAGACGCCTTTCTCTCCTCCAGACTGGACTATTGTAATGCCCTTTTTACTGGGATTCACAGGAAAAAACCTCCAGAAAGTTCAATATCTCCAAAATACTGCTGCTGGAACTCTGATGAGAGTACGGAAACATGAACATATCACCCCCATCCTTCACACATTTCACTGACTTCCGATCTCTTTAAGAATTCAATATTAAATCTGCCTGCTGGCCTATCAGTGCATCCATGGCCATGTCCCACAATACCTCAAGGACCTGCCTTCCATCCGTACTTCACCAAGAAACCTACGCTCTGTTGACAGAAACCTCCTTGTTTTCCCCAAGACCAAATTCCACACCATGGGAGACCGAGCTTTCTGTTCGGCACCCCCCCCATCTGTAGAATTCTCTCCCTGTTTACCTGAGAGCTCCACAAACAAATGACACTTTTCTTAGTCAACTTTTTTAAAGTATATTTTAATAGTATTTTTAACTTTTATTTTACTTTATATTGTAGCACTTTGAGATCGCCCATAATGAAAAAGGCATTACAAATAGGGATGTTAATGATTGACTTTCAATTAATTGTCGATATGAATTTAGTCGACTAAATTAAATTAGTTGTCAACTAATTGACAGTAGTCCTTTTCAATGGGAGCTTTATTCTATGAAATTTAGTGGCGTCGCCGTCCAGGCAGGGGGCGCACAGTCACCCGCTGCCGCATTTCAACCAAAAAAGTAGACAAAGACACTAAGACCCCAGAGCCCATGCGTGTAACCCTTCTGGGTAATGTTGGAGAATCACAATATGCTCCAATGGTATGTTCCAATGTCCATGCGCCTACTTCAAATCAACAGGATGGAGAAACAGACTGCAGCAAGTAAACAGACTACACGAGTGCAAAAACCTTTCCCCATTGCCTTCAACCTGCTGCTGAACCGAAAACCAGACCAGACTCAAGTTCCCACTTAGGAAACAGACAACAGAGGGAGCCCAGATCGTTCTGGGTTTGCCTGGATTGCCGGGGTACTGTGATAATGTTTAACATGCAACAGATGAAGCAGCTCACAATTTATTCTCCTGATAAAACAGTCTACCAGTGCATCTCAGTAAATTAGAATGTAAGTTTTTTTAATACAACGAAAAAAGAAAAAAAAATTATATTAGTAATAGTTTTTTAAATAAATAAAAAAATCATGACATTTGCAATTTACTGAGATGTACCAGCACATAGTACACACTATACAGTACAAAATTTGTTAAAACTACAAAAAAAGCCATTGTCTGTAGTAAAAAAATGCAAATTGTACAATAAATCATTGAGGAATATGACGTTCATGTTTTAGTCAGTATATGAAAAACAGCAACTTTTTACAAATTGAAGATAGACCATATCATACTGAGGGAAATTCAGATTCTCAGGAAAAATGCCACTTATCAATTCATCGTTAATCGATCAAAAAGGTGAATCAAGTATCAATTAATGAATTAACTGATAACTTGCATCCCTAGTTACAAATTTAATGTATTATTATTATTATTGTAAGTTTTAACCTCCTGAAATGCATCTACTGATCATGTGATTATTGAAAAAACATAGTGCGCAAAATCTCTGTCTGTTCCACACATATCTCTTGAACCACTCGTCAGACTGACCTCAGATTTTATAATTGCTTTGCTGAGGTTACGAGAGTGTGTATCCCCGAGTATGGAGTCGCTCAGTCAAAATATGCAATCTTTATCAATAAAAGTTTAGCCACCGCTCTGTCTCTTCATGCCCTTCACTGTGTGCAGGGTTTCGGATTGACTCTGTGCTGATTGGATAATATGTAACATCACAGCCATGCTGCTTGGATAATACACAGCATCATGACCAGTCAGTCACCACAGCGCTTAGTTTAGTTTAGCTTATTGGTTTATTTGTCGGGGACCATGTACAGAAAAAAAAACATTAAACACAGTAAAGATGCTCTGTGCCAGATTATAGCATTCTCACTAATTTCCATCTGTAGTTCCTGAGGCAGGCAGGAAGATATTAAAAGAAAAACAGCACATATAGAAAGCAATTCAGGTCGGGTTTCAGAAACTGTTGACTCTGAAACAAGCAGGGAGTAAGTTTAAAAGATCAAAAGATAAGAGAAATGGCACACATAAAAACAATTTAAGAGTACAGTTTCAAACTCCATTTAAGGGAGCGAGTCAGTGCTTCGCAATCGCAAACAAAAAATGGAAGTGAAAAGCGACAAATTTGACAGGCCAGAATAATGAAGATGTAATGCTTAAAAAATGAGACTATAATGTTGCCGTGATTGCGTACGTCTAAAGGATAATTCGGGGAATGCCAGCAGGGACCCGGGGTCTGCCTAAAGAACACTAGTGTTGGAGAAACAGCGGGCAGAACGTGGTCCTTTGCAGGGAAGCAAGCCCAGTCCGCTCGGTCAGCGGTAGAAGGGAGTCCCTTTGCAGGACCTCGACTTGCCGTTACCGATGACACTCCTCTCGGTGTGCTCGCATGGCTATCTAAAAATTGAAAGTTCATAATAATAGCACCATGATTGTGGAGCAGAATGCCCAGATCAACTGCATATCATATGCAACCACATGCATGGTTTGACTAAAAGACGACCGTTACCAAACTGGAAACAAAAACGCCCAAATAATGAAATAAATAATTTTTATTTAAATATTTACTGACAAATGGGCAACACTGATGCAACAGTTGCAGCCACACAGGTCATTCTGCTGTGTATAATATTGTTGGGTGTTTTGTACTTATAATATTCCTAAAATATAAAAGGATGCACGAGAATGGGTCTCAAATATTTGTAAACGTGTCCTGTTATAGTACTGCACGAGTTTATTGATGATAGACTATAAACTACACATAAAAACTAAAAGAATTATGATGGTGACTGAGCAACTCCCATTCCCCAAAGTGAAGATACAACACTTATGAATATAAGTCATAAAAGATCAGACAAATAAGTGATCTGACAAACAAATAAACAAGGGTTCTTAAACAGTTGCTAATATTGGATGTCCCATTCATTTTCAATAATTCTGTAATCAATATTCATGCACTCAAATAAATGTTAGTGCCGTTCAGTCCCTTTTATATTTGTCAAAGTCTAACATGTAATTGCCTACATATAGGCTACACCTCTTTGTATTCCACTTTCAAACACAGCCTACATCTGGGCCTGTAAAGCCTAATTGGCCTACCTGTCTTCAGACAAGAATACTTGCTTTCTACGGGCATGCACTAGTATCTCTTAAAACGCACAGCCTTTGTATCATTTTCCTCTCCAAGAATCTGTTTTATCTCTTCTGGGTTTGTTCCTCTGAGTAGGGGTGGGCAATATGGCCTAAAAATGATATCATGATATTTTTGTGAATTTTCACAATAACGATATTTTTGCAGTATTGCAGAGTACGGGTTTTTTTTCTTTTAAACTTATGTGAAACGGACAGTTTCACAGGCCAGCGTTATTTACCTTCAACAGATTCAGAAAAAAAAACAACTCTTATTTCTCCATTTTATAAACAGCAGCTCAGATTTAGTTTAAAATATTTTTTAGTTCTGTTTCAAATATTACAAGAAAATAACATAAACTGTGCCATCTTAACTGCACACAGATGTCAGGTTTTATGCTGAATCACTTTACCTGCAGTACTCTCGTTGCATGGACCTGTCCTGGGGCTTTATGGCTCTCGTTACACTGAATGGATGTTTTTTTCTTTTTCTCTCTTCAGGTGGTTGACTAAAATCAACATGAAGCAGCCAAAACGGAACTAAAATACAACTACAGTCACTTTGAGCGGCACATTGTCTGATGTTAATACTGCTCCAGCGGTGTTGTTGACATGCAGAAAAAAATGCAGGCAGATTACCCCCATTACTGCACCATTTTTTTTTACATGACAGCAGTCTGAAACAGAAAAAGAAACTTAAATATTTCCACTCAATGGGATGTAGACCGTCTGACTTCAGAGCTGCAGCTTCCCACATCATATTTGTTCTGCAGTTTCTATACTAACGTAACTTCCATCGGCAGCGTAACGGTGTCATGTCGTCACACAGCAGAACCCACATATCACAATATTCATTTTCATACCAGTATTATCGTGAACAATAAGATATGGCACATCACTACCTCTGAGCCCACTAAAAAGGTAAAGATCACTAGTCTTGATACCCACCCACTGCTCCATTATTGGCCAGCTTAGTTGTCAGTCATGTAAATGGGCAGGGAGTGCTACCGTGCTAGCACTGTTAGCTTAAGAGCCAACAGTTATAGCACGGTTTATACTGATATTTTCTTTAGATTTTAGTCACCCGAATAGACATCCATGTTTCCACCTGGTTCAGTAATTCACAGTTGATAATATATTTCACATCATTTACCTTCACGGTGGCTTCTTGTTTTCTTCAGCTCTTCACTCTCAGCTGATCCCGAGCCTACATGCCGGCTTCCTTCCTCATCTTGGTTCTCAGTTATAGCAGAGGTGAGACACAGGAGCTGATCATGGTTTTGTTCTGGTTCTCTGTGCTCATTTTCAACAGAAATGGAAGTCACCATGACGATATCAGTCTCCTGCTTCTGCATAAAATGTTCTACATCCTGATAGGTCAAGAATTCCTCCTGTTCCTCTTTAATCTGCAGAGGTTCTTGTTCCTCTTGTTCCAAACTTGAGTTGTTTTCTTGGTTACAGAGCTGCTGGGCAGGAAAAAATTCATTCTCACAGACTTGTTGATCTAAAAGAGAAAATTGACACAAAATCAGTTCATTAATGCAGTGAAAACACAAGTCACCTCTGTGGAAATGAATTTAACCTACTGACCAACAAGAACACAATGAATAGGAAAAACTTGATGGACCCCTCATTAAATTTCACAAAACTGTCTCTCTAAAGAAAACAGATGAACGAGGGACAAAAAACAGAAGAAAGACACCTCAAAACCCAGTGTGTTCTAGAAAACGCTTCACTTTGCTGATGACACTCTTTGAAGGGTCTTTATCAGTTTTCCTCTCAATGCCAGGGGATTAAGAGAAAATGTTAAGTGTGAAGCAGCAAAAATCTGATATATTTTTGGTTTAGAATCTCCTATCATAAATTCTTTGCAACTTTTGAAAAGGAATTCCAACAATAAATTACCTCAATTTTATATTCTAAAAAAAAGTTGTAAAAACTGTAACTTAATCTGGAACCTTTTTGATATCTTTACATTAGAAGCTGTTTGAGTCTAAACTCTTTCCTGGTTTTATTGGTGTGCACTGATCTCTGATCATTTGTACTTGTACTAAGACGTCAATAAAGTTTATAAAAAACAATCTGACAAAACAAAACCAGAAGGGCTTGCACTTTGTTTGTTCAGCTTTAAGATAATAGGGCTGTCTACGCTTACGTCACCCATCTCATGAACGCACAGAATGACGCACGGAGGTATTAAAAAGTGACAGTTTCAATGCATTTCTATGGCAATGCTAGCTAAATTTAAACACAGAAAATGTCGAATTGGTGTGCAACTGGCTCATGTAGCCGTCACCATTTTATGACAGATGGTGATAGCAAACAGAATACAAGTTTTTTAGATTCATATCGGCCAGCAGAGTTTACCAAAGGAGGATTTTGTGGGCTGCCTTTTCAGAGGAGTCGGCTGAGGGATGAATGACCCACGTCTCTGTCTGGCTACAAATGGAGATTGCTCCCGCCGCAGGTATATCTGTTTACCAAACTATGACTCTTATTTATCATTAAAAGTAACTTGCCTAAACTTAAAGTTAATACGAACATGCGAAAAACACCCAAATTTGCATCAGAGGGAATTAATAGCTAAAAGAGCATTAGCAAAGAAACGCGTCGGCTCGGTAGAAATATGAATTCCAATTTGAGCCATTTATCAGCCTCAGAGTAAACATATTAACACCGCAATTAAACTAGTTTCAAAATAAGACCAACACTCACCTGCTGACAAATGGACCGAAGCTCTGTAGAGCTGAAAGGAAGTGTCGGGATTAACAGGGCCAACGAGTGTAATTTTTTTTTCTTTTTTTTATGAGTGTAGGGAGAAGGGAGGATGTTTTTCCTGTGAGCTCTGGCGGATAGATTTTGCAAACCTAAACATGATGGCTTTTTGGGGATTTCCACAGCAGGTACAATTTATTTTTGATTATTGGAGTGTTCCACCAATGTACAGCCAAGCTGGCACATTTATTCATCGTTACAAATATCAGTATTGTGACATAGTGGGGGTTCACACAAGCATAACTGTGACGAAATAGGCTTTATTTAAACACACCTCCTCAACAGAGACAAGAGGGGAGGTCATTCACACAGACCTCCGTCTCAATAAGGGTGACACAAACGCATGATCAGTCACTGCTCTGACTCTTCTTATAACACTGCTGTGTCATTATAATGCAGTTATAATGACACAGCAATAACACTTAGAACACACAAATGATAACACCCTTTGAATCCTCCGCTGCCAAAGCATGCCGGGAGAATCCCCGCCCCCCTTAACACAGCCCTGACGTTACACTGTCCCCCCCCCCGGACTGGTTTCTGTCTCCAGAATAATAAAACTCCAGCTCAAAAGTCCAACACGAATCCGTCCAGGTGTCGGGGCGGCCTCCGTTGTTGAGGACCAGCACGCACAGACCCGCTAGTGTCCATCTGTGCCTTGGTCGGAGTATCTGGTCGGGATGAAGGCCCCAGCTCGACCACCCGCGGGGCGGATGGCTGGTACAAGGCGAGATGGTCACGGTGGAGTACCATGACCCGGTCCCTTTTCTGCAGCCTCACCCTGTACACCACATCCAACAGTCTCTGTAGGACCACGCACAGTTCCGACCAATGGCTTGCCAGTTTTGGTGACAGTCCCCTTTTTTGCTCCGGGCAGAAAACCCAGACTCGATCTCCTGGTGCAAAGTCCCTCCCCTGGCAGCAGGAGTCATATGCCCGCTTCTGCCGGCTCCCTGCTGCTCCCAGGGCCTCCCGAGCCAGTCTGTGCACCGTGTGGAGACGTTCCTTCAAGCAAAACAAATAATCCAACCCCGGTTTGCCATTCACCTCTGGCTCGTGGGGGGGGGGGGGGGGATACCAAATCCACCGGTGTGCGCAGCTCGCGTCCAAACATCAGCACTTGATCACCTTGTGTACAAAAGTTTAAGAAATAAAGTGGTACATGAGCTGCGAAAATCAAAAATATCTTATTACAATAAACTGATAGATCATGCAAAGGGTAACAACAGTTCCCTATGGAGGCATTTAAATAACTTAACTAATAAAAAAAACGATCAGAAGGGGGTAAGGGAACTTAGAATCAATGGCAAGACCGTCAGTGACAAGGCTACTTTGGCAAATGAATTTAATTCACACTTTGTGGGCTCTGTGGAAGACTTAACAAAAATTTTTGTGCTGCCAAATGTGCTCAACAACACAAATTCCATACTTCCAACAGATACTTTTCACATCGATGAGGTAAATGAGAAGTTAATTGCTGGTATTGTTAAAACACTGTCAAACTCAAAAACTAATGATATCTACAATATGAGCACCTCCTTTCTCAAAACGCACAGCAAAATATTAATCAAACCACTGACTCATCTCATTAATCTCTCCATTAGGTCTAGTACATTTCCATCTGGCTGGAAAAAAGCTGTCGTCATACCAGTTCATAAATCAGGCAGTAAAGACGATATATGCAATTACCGCCCAATCTCTATCTTACCAGTCCTATCTAAGGTTATTGAAAAAGTTGTAGCTACACAGCTGATAGACTACTTACAAGACAGTCAACTTCTTCATCCACATCAATTTGGTTTTAGACCAGGATACTCAACAGAAACAGCAAATTGTTGCCTTATTGAAAACGTCAAACAGTCCTTGGACAGGGGTAATGTGGTAGGAGCTGTTTTTCTAGATCTCAAAAAGGCTTTCGATACTGTAAACCACAGTTTGCTTTTATCCAAAATGGTATCTTTTAACTTCTCCCCAAATACATTAGAATGGTTTGCATCTTATCTCCAGAATAGAGAACAGTGTGTAAAAGTTCACCAGGATAAATCCTCATTTTTAAACAACCGCATGGGTATCCCACAAGGGTCCATTCTTGGTCCTTTACTTTTCAGCATTTTTATTAATGACTTGCCGTTACACTGCTCAGCTGCAACATGCCAACTTTATGCAGATGATGCAGTTATTTACACAGCTGCCAAGACTCCAGCACAGGCTGCAGATGTACTGTCTACAAGTATGGTTGATGTCCAAGAGTGGCTCCTCAAGAACCATCTATTGCTGAACCTTCAGAAAACAGTCTCAATGTGCTTTTCAATCAAAAAATGTAACCTGCAACATTTTAAAGTTAATATACATGATCATGACATCAGTTTAGCTACAGAATTCAAATACCTTGGCATTGTACTAGATCCTCAACTCAAATTTAATCTTCATATAAAGAAAATTTCAAAAACAGTAAAAAAAAATCTGAACTGCTTTAAATTAATTAGATATTACATACCTTACGAAGCAGCTGCACTGTATATGCATTCTATGGTTTTTTCTCATATATCATACTGTTTGACAGTCTGGGCTCAAGCAGCCCCTTCCACAATAAGACATATAGGTTCATTATATAATCAAACCCTAAAAATCTTGGACAAAAAGCCCATTAGGTGGCATCACTGTAATGTTTTAAAAAAATACAACCTATTGAGTTTTGAGAGCTTCATTGACCTCTGTCTTCTGAAATTAACGTTCAAATGTTTCCATAAATCAGCACCCGAGCCACTTGCTGGTTTCGTCCAAAGACAGGACAGCAGCAGAGCCACCAGGAGTTCTGTTAACAATAACTGTAAAATATTCCACCGCAGAACCACATTTGTACAAACAGCTTTCTCTATAAAGGGCAGTCACATCTGGAACACAATGCCAAATGAAATTAAAATAATAACGGACTTTAAAACATTCACTAAAAATGTTAAAAACTGGCTGAAAAATAAACAAGAATGTACTCATGTATGAATTAACTGTCTGCAAAGTGAGAGTGAATGAAGGGAAGGAATAAATGTGTTTGTTTATAGTGAGTGACGGAGGGAGGCCTGAAATAGGCAAATGTGAGTTATGTTATATGTGTTAAATGTGAGTCAGGCTGTTATATTTGTGTATTTATAATATTTATAATATTTATGTTAAATGTGAGTCAGGCTGTTATATTTGTGTATTTATAATATAATATTTATAATTGTGTATTTATAATTTTTCTGCATTGATGTATGTGATTATTGTGTATATTTTTTATCTTGATTCTTTTTTCTAAAGCCCATCCAGGGACAAGAGTTGCAAATTAGCTAATAGCTATACACTCTATGTGCAACACATCAGATTAATTGTCTTTGATTAATTGTCTATGTTTATTGCACTGTCCCTGTCAAATAAACTAATCTACTACTACTACTACTACACTGCAGGAGTGCACTGGGTGGATTCCTGTGCTGCCGTCCAGTACGCCCACAGAACAAAGGGCAGATGCAGGTCCCAGTCTCGCTGTTGCTGGTCCACTAGGACAGCGAGCTGGGTGGTAAGGGTCTGGTTGAAACGTTTGACCAGGCCGTCGCTCTGTGGATGCAGCGGGGTGGTCTGGGTCTTACGGATGCCCAGCCACTTGCAGACCTCCCCGAAGACCTCTGCCTCAAAGTTCCGACCCTGATCGCTGTGCAGCTCCTCCGGTGCACCAAACCGATAAAACATCTCGTCCACCAGCTTTGACGCTGTGGTGGCGGCGCTCTGATCAGGGACTGCGTACGCCTCTGGCCATTTGGTGAAATAATCCATTGCGACCAGCACATAGCGGGTCCCCCGGTCCGTGGTTGGGAAAGGGGCCCAGAATGTCCACCCCTACCCACTCCATTGGTGCTCCCACCCAGTACTGCTGTAAGGGAGCGTGGGATCGCTGAGTCGGCCCTTTCTGAGCCGTGCAGGTGTCGCAGCGATGGACGTGGAGCTCTACATCCTGGTGACATCCGGGCCAGTAGAACCGGGCTCAAAGACGCTGCAGAGTCTTTGTCACCCCGAAGTGGCCCGCTCCTACCGTCCCGTGGACCAGCTGGAGTACGTCGGGCCGGAGCCGCCAGGAAACCAGCAGCTGCCAGACGTGACGCTGCCCAGCTGGAGTCTGCCACTGCCGATGCACAACACCCTCGTGACAGCGGAGATTGGCCCACTGGGAGTGTAGGGCCTTGGTCTCTGGGTCCAGCGCAGACACAGCCTCCCAGGCAGGCCGCTGGCCTGCGTCCAGCCACTGCCCAACCCACAAAATGACCAGATCTCTGTCCTGCTCGCTCTGCAGCTGCTGTGTACCGAGGGCCTCTGTGACGTCATCGCTGGGGAGAGCTGCCTGATTATCCGAGGAGGAGCTGTGTGCCGCTGTGTTATTCCTGCTCACAGCGGTCCGGAGAGCAGCAGCCCGTGGGGCGGCTTGGTCTCGATCCTCTGCCCGCTGGCAGTGACGACAGTCCTCCGCAGCACAGGGACGCCGAGACAGCGCGTCAGCGTTGGCATGGAGGCGGCCTGCCCGCTGCACAATCTGAAAATCATAATCCTGCAGTGCCTCCAGCCATCTCGCCAACTGTCCATCCGGCTCTTTAAAGGTCAGCAGCCAGGTCAGGGAAGAATGATCCGTCCTGAGCTGGAACCTCCCCCCGTACACATACGGGCGAAAATGGCGAAGCCCCTGGATGACAGCCAACAGCTCTCTGAGAGTAACACAATAATTCCTTTCGGCTCTGCTGAGAGTGGGGCTGAAAAAAAGCAACTGCCTGCTCTCCGTGTTCTCCCTCCTGGGATAACACCACCCCGATGCCCTGGTTGCTGGCGCCCATGTCCACGATGAAAGGGCGGTTCAGGTTGGGATACTGCAGGATGGGGGCGCCGATGAGCGCTGAGCGAAGCTGGGAAAAAGCAGCAGCACAGCTCTCACTCCACTGAAATGCACAGCCTTTCTGTGTCAGCTGATGCAGCGGGCTGGCAATGGTGGCGAAGTCTTTCACAAATCTCCTATAATAGGAGGCCAGTCCAAGAAAACTCAGTAGCTCTCCCACATCCCGCGGCACTGGCCAGTTTTTCACCGCTGCCACTTTCTCTGGATCAGTGGCGACTCCTGCTGCGCCGCCGACGTGGCCCAGGAAGGTGGTCTCCCGCCGAAATAGGTGGCATTTCCGTGGGTGTAGCCGCAGCCCGGCCTGTCGGATGGCGTCCAATACTTCCCGGAGGTTGGACAGGGCGCTGTCAAAATCAGCTGCGTGAACCAGCAGGTCATCCAGATAAACAATGCAGCAGCTCCGGGGTACGTGAACCAACACTCGCTCCATCAGACGTTCAAAGGTGGCCGGGGCGTTGCAAAGTCCAAACGGCATCACCTTGAACTGATACAGTCCCCGTCCGATGGAGAAGGCTGTTTTCTAGTGGGCCTCAGGTGACAGCTCTACCTGCCAATAGCCGCTGCGGAGGTCCAGCGAGCTGAACCAGCTGGAGCCAGCGATGTGGTCCAGCGCGTCATCAATGCGGGGCACGGGGTAGAAATCCTTGCGGGTGACATCATTCAGGCATCGGTAATCCACACAGAACCGCCACGATCCGTCCTTCTTCCTAACCAGCACCACCGGTGCCGCCCAGGGGCTACTGGAGGGCTCAATAATGTCTGCCTCCAGCATTTCTCGTACTTTTTGTTCTGCTGCCGCCCGCCTTGAAAAGGCAGACGGCGTGGGCGGAGCCGGATTGGCCTGGTCTCACCGGTGTCGATCCTGTGATGCACCAAGCTGGTTCGGGTGCAATCCTCATCCTTCACAACGAAGACGTCCATGTAGCAGTCCAACAGCTCCCGCAGTTGGAGTCTCTGTCCTGATTCCAGTCCGCTGCAGCTCTGCTGGAACAATTCCTCAACCGCCTGCTGCGTTTCTGCTGACACCTTGACCCGCTCCGCTGTGGCTCTCCCCCTTGCTGTTTCTATCTGTGATCGTGATCCCTCTGCTCGTGCTAGTAACGCCGTTGGGTTCAGTACTTGCGGTGACCCGCCCGGTTCAGCCCGCCCTGGCGGTCCCTCGATCACGCAGGCCTCCGAGTTCCTCCTCTGGGCCCCGCTGCAGAGCGTGACGGTCCGAGTTCCCAGCAGGAGGGACGATCTGGTGGTGTCAATTTTTGCGCTCCATGCTGCAAGCAGATCGAGTCCAATAATGCAGGGGTCTTGGATGTCAGCCAGCCAGAACGGGTGGTTTGTGTTCTGGCCAGCCACCCCCACCACAAGAACTCGCCGCCCTCCCAGTCTGGCGCGCTCACCGGTAGCTGTGGTGACGCAGCGCCTGGTGGGTTCCCACCCCTGCGGTTCTGTCTCGTCCATGCCTGGCAGCACACCGGGTCGGACCAGGGAGATGGTAGAACCGGTGTTAATCAGGGCCCGGATCGGCGTGTTGTCCAGGCTGCACTGTAGGTACATCCCTGGCGAGTATCCAGTTCGGCCCACACATGGTGACAGTTCATCTGGGAAAATGTCTGTGGGAGGCGGCAGATCCCCATCCATGCCACCTCGCTCTAGTTTAACGTTGGCGAGGGGCCAGTTTGTCATTGGGGTGGGTGCCAGGCAGTACCATACAATGTGTCCTGGCTCCCTGCAGCAGAAGCACCCTTCCTCACGCTGCCGCAGCCGTCTTCTCCATGGGCGCGCCGTCGTGGTCTGCCGCAGCTCCTCCTCCTCCTCCTCGCTCTCAGCCGTGGCCTGGAAGGCTCTCTGTCTCGGTGCTGATGCATCAGCTGTACAATCCATTAGCAGTTCCACCCGCTCCGCTTCTGCCACAGCCATCTCCCAGCTGCTTGTGGCGTTAATACAGATGTGGCTCTGGAGCTGGGCCGGGCGGAGACCCCAGATGAAGTTCCGGAGGGCAAGCTTCTCCACTACCTCTGGCTTGGAATCCGGGTAGCTGCGCCGTGTCAGCAGCCGTATGTCCGCTGCGTAGGCTCCCAGGCTCTCCCGGCTCCCAGGCTCTCCCCTCATCAGCGGTTGGCCAGCTGTTCCTCGGCGTGCTCAGCATTGGCCACTCCCCCAAACCACTTCTGGAGCGCTCCTTGTAGCGCTGGCCAGCTGCGGTGCTCCTCGGGCTGGAGATCAGACAGCGTGCGGAGAGCCCTTCCCTCCAGGGCCAGTGCGACCTGCATGGCGGTCTCTTCGGGTGGCCAGCCATTCAGCGCAGCAGCCAGCTCGACCTGGACCAGGTAGTCGTGCAGCAGGGTTTCACCGTTAAAGCGGGGAACCTTGGCCTGCTGCCGGATGGGTGGGACGGTCGCCTCTCGGTCGATCGCCGGCCCGTCCTGCCCTGAAAAGGGTGGGGAGTGGGGCTGATCTGCTCTGCTCAGCCCGCCCTGCCTTGAGAAAGGCAGAAGGCGGGGTATGCTGGTCCCATCGGGTCCGCTGCTCCGTTCATCATGGCGAGCAACTCTGGGAGTCGGTGTACCAGCTCTGTCGTCCATTCCCAGCTGAGTGATGAATCGCTCCAGCTGCTGGATCTCTGCTCTGATCCTGGCTTCCATCTGCTCCATATCCCAACTTCTGACACCAGTGTGACGTAGTGAGGGTTCACACAAGAAAGGAGAGATGGCTGTGACGAAATAGGCTTTATTTAAACACACCTCCTCAACAGAGACAAGAGGGGAGGTCATTCACACAGACCTCCATCTCACTAAGGGTGACGCAAACGCATGATCAGTCACTGCTCTGACTCTTCTTATAACACTGCTGTGTCATTAACACCTTAGAACACACGAATGATAACACCCTTTGAATCCTCCGCTGCCAAAGCATGCCGGGAGAATCCCCGCCCCCTTAACACAGCCCCGACATTACAATATTGTTTCTGGCCACTCTGTTGAATCATTCTTCCACATACTGGCTGGTAGACGGAAGGGACACTTTTTGAGATCACAAATTTAAAGTTTTTGATGATATCTGATCCAATCTTGTGGTGAAACCTCGTCATAATATTGAGATGCCCTATTGTTTCAATGGTAAACTGCCGGTTCTTCTTACCTTCGGGCTTTGTGTGTTCACGTGAAGTACCCGGATGTGTTGACAGCTCTATGAAGGAAATCTTTTTTTTTTTTTAATGTTTTTTTTTTTTTTTTAAATGGCACTTTATTAATCAGAAATTTCTGGATTCATCTGTTTGATCAAATCTTTATTTAAAACCGTTCGGTTGAAGTCAGGTTTACACTTAATTCATCATGTTTATTTGAATTAAATTAACGGATTGGAAACTGAGACTTGAGGAAAGTTTGGCTCCTCCACCATCACTCTGCAATGTGACCCAAACGCAAACTGCTGAAAACTTCCTCCGCATCTTACCGTTAAATTTCGGTGTTTTACCGGTTAACGGTGTCACAGGTCCCTGGACGCTGATCGGGTTTTCGGGTGTTCGGGGCCGTGCCTCCATCTCTGGCTGCTCTGTTTCCATCTTGACGGTAGACTGACCCGGTTGAGTTGTGTTCTCTCCCGCAGCGGTTAGCTCCTAGCGTCCATGTTAAACATTTCTGACACCAATGTTACGTCTACGTTATTAATTAGAGCGCCAGACGGGTTAGCTCTTCACAGGAGGGATTTATTTACTGCCCACAACAAACATGGAGGTGTACGAACTCTTAATTACAGACCATTTTGGTGGCTGTGTCCCGCTTCAGCTTCCTAGCAGCAGCAGCAGAACGCTACCTCACGTAGACACGCCCACGACTCTGAGTAGCCAATCAGTATGTACGTCCTCCAGTACGTCTTAAAGAGACAGGAGCGGTATTTTTAAACTATTGAACTTATTACCTCCGCCAAGGAGGTAATGTTTTTACCAGGGTTTGTCTATTTGTCTGTTACCAACATAACTCAAAAACTTATGAACGGATTTTGACGAAATTTTCAGGAAAGGTGCGCAGGGAACAGATGATTAGATTTTGGTGATGATCTGAGAGTGCATACCTCCACCAAGTGCTTTGTTTGTATTTGTGCAGCAGGATTACACAAAAACTACAGGATGGATTTGGATAAAATTTTCACCAGAGGTGGTTCTTGGGCTAGAGAGGAACCCACTATATTTTGGTGATGATCTGAGAATGCATACCTCAGCCAAGGCTCTTATCTTCTCACAGTGTGTTAGCAACACTACTCCAAAAGTTATGAACAGATTTTGATGAAATTTTCAGGAAAGGTGTGTAATGGCACGGGGAACAGATGATTTGATTTTGGTGATGATCTGAGAGTGTATACCTCCACCAAGGCCTTTGTTTGTATTTGTGCAACAGGATTACACAAAAACTACTGGATGGATTTGGATGAAATTTTCACCAGAGATGGTTCTTGGGCTAGAGAGGAACCCATTATATTTTGGTGATGATCTGAGAATGCATACCTCAGCCAAGGCTCTTATCTTCTCACAGTGTGTTAGCAGCACTACTCCAAAACTGATGGACAGACTTTGATGCAATTTTCACCACAAGTGGCTATAGGCCTACACACAAACCCATTACATTTTGGAGGTGATCCATGAGAAACGGAAGGAGCCTTGGCAGAGGTATGCGCTCTATGAGTGCTTTTCTAGTTTAAATAAGCGACTTTTGCATCTCGGCTCGCGCAAAGCATCATGGGAACGTGGCTACCAAACATGCTCTATCGATACATTTAATTTATGGAAAGTTCTACGAGCATATTGTATGCGTAAGGGTCTTCCCAGTTGTACCCGCAAACGCAAGGATAAACTAGCTGCGCTTGCATTCGCGGCCATGTTGCAGAAATTGGCCAAAATGGCTTCTGTATGTATGCTGACATAGCAGATTTTTTTGTTGTCAAAGGACCAAGCACCCTTACTTGCAAGACTCTGAAACGACTACAAAGAAGGTAAGCGAGTGGTTTGACAGCTCAACTTTGGTTTTGTCATTTTGAGTAAATTTCACTCCAAGGCATAGCCTGCTTACTTAGATCTATAGGTCGATACTACTATAGTTTAAGTACCACACGTTTTCAGTGATTTGCAATTTTATTTTATATCAGCCTATTTATCAATGGCCTTAATTACATGTGTGTGTAGATCAAGCTTCATTACCAATATACAAAGAACTATATCCTAGATCCAGGCCTGCCTGTCCGTACCTACTACTTCAGGGTTTAGACTCATGTCAATTAAGCTAGAACTTGAACAATACACAACATTATTTAATTATGTTATAATATAGACTTACTGCTTTAATCCAATAATTACGTCCGTCCGGATCCTTCAGCTCCGTGGGGAATGTATATAACGTGAATGGGGGTGGACATGTGCACATGCTGGTCCCGAAGTTACACGCATGTATGCTGCAAGTTTGCATTTTCCACCACTCTAGATGATACATGCCGTTCCCACAATTCACTACGGCACAATGTGCACCTGGCATAACAGCAATTTAAAGCTTGAAGCAGACTTTAAATGGCAATTGTTCAGGTGTGACAGTACTGTCTCTATACAAAAGCAAGCCGGCTACCGGAATGTTTGGTAATCGTGAACTTTGAACTCACATAGTCTGCACATGTGCACTCGTAATGCTAAAGTTGCTTATTAGAAAAGCACTCACAGAGCGCATACCTCCACCAAGGCTCCTTCCGTCTCTCATGGATCACCTCCAAAATGTAATGAATTTGTGTGTAGGTCTAGAGCCACTTCTGGTGAAAATTACATCAAAGTCTGTCCATTAGTTTTGGAGTATTGTTGCTAACACTCTGTGAGAAGATAAGAGCCTTGAGGTATGCATTCTCAGATCATCACCAAAATGTAATGGGTTCGTCTGTCGCCCAAGAACCACTTCAGGTGAAAATTTCATCCAAATCCATCCAGTAGTTTTTGTGTAATCCTGCTGCACAAATACAAACAAAACCCTTGGTGGAGGTATGCACTCTCAGATCACCACTAAACCTAATCATCTGTTCCCCGTGCCATTACACACCTTTCCAGAAAATTTCATAAAAATCCATTCATAACTTTTTGAGTTGTGTTGGCAACAGACAAACCAACCAACGCCACTGAAAACATTACCTCCTCCCTTGGCGGAGTTAACAACATGACCCAAATGTCTATTCATCACTAACAAGGAACTGGTGCTTAAAAGAAGGAAAGGCATATATAAATGAAAGGAAATAACACTACAGTAACTAAGCATATACACAAGAAACATACAAATGTTTTTACATGGCTAATACTTTTAAATTCTCACTTCTTTACAGACCTGAACAGCTTTTTAGCATTTTTACATTCCTTGGCTGTCAGGTTTTCTTAAACAACAGAAACTCATGAGATTCATAAACTCAAGGTTTCACTCTCAAGTACCGTGATTTATGACTATAAAAACTGCCAAAAATAAAATGTTATTGACCATTCTTCAGAACTGAGCCACAAGTGATGTCCTTTTGAGAAAAGTGTGAGTATAAAACTGACGGTGAAACAGCTGTTATATGGATAGACTTGGCTTTCACCATTAGTTCAGCTCACCTTCATATTTTATAATTTATTTGACAGCCTGTTAGAGAATGCCATTACATTAAAAACTTTTTTTCCCTCCATGAACAGAAGTGAAATAATCTTGAAAAAAATCTAAATAAGAAAATACAGTTCCGGCAATAATTATTACATATTATTTCACAAAACAAAGACAAAACCTGTACTTAAATATTTACAGATTGTAGTGGACTACAGTGCCTCTGTGAGACCAATGATGTGGTTAGTCAACACCTCATGTGTTGACATGCTCTGGGTGAAAAGCTTTATAGATAAATAAATAAATGTCCCTTTGACTTGGTGAAACAATAAAACTGCTGTAGTTCGAAGATGCATATTTAGAAGGTTTATTTACATCTGGCCAGAGGGAAAAATGTCATGTCCCTGCACGCAGATGAGTCACGAGAAGATTCAAAGTTACACACAGAGGGTTGAGCTTTAAGTTAATGTAGGACACCATGTGGTGTATAGAGGTGGCACCCATCTCTGTTTCTCTGACCCTAGGCCACACAGCTACTGTTAAGTAGGGAAAATACAGTGGGAGGTCAGTCCTCTGGTAGCGCTGTGCGTTAACTTTCCTTTCCCCATTCTATTATGCTGAGCACCAAGCTAGAAGGAGGACAGCACCATTTTTTAAATATGGTCTTTGGTATGACCCGGCTGGGGCATGAACCCACAACCTCCCGGCTGTGGGGCGGATGCTCTACCATTAGGCTACCACTCTGGTTAGAGCTTTAATACAGTGAAACAACAGATAAGCACGGAATGCTCAGTAATCAGTTTCTATGAGAGTAGTGTGTGAGTGTCTGTGAGTTTAGCCTTGAGTGTGAGACTCACGGTGTTAAAAAAATGATATACTGGGTTTTGGGATACAATATCAGGAAGAAAGTGTAATCTGAAATGTGCAATAAAGGAATCTTTAACAGCTTCCCATGCTTCATAGCATGCTTCATATGCCACACTGCCAGTGTGAGGTCTCTGTCTAAAACATTTTACCAACAGTCTTAATTATCCTTAAAACCATTCACACTGGTGATGTCTCATCACCAGTGTGAACTCGCATGTGTGTATTCAAATTACTAGACTGAGTGAAATGTTTCCCACATATTTCACAAGAATACGGCTTATCACCAGTGTGAATTCTCATGTGTGCATTCAAGTTACTACACTGACTGAAATATTTACCACATATTTCACAAGAATACGGCTTGTCACCAGTGTGAACTCTCATGTGTGAATTCAAATTACTACTATAATGGAACTGTTTACCACAACTTTCACAAGAATATGGCTTATCATCAGTGTGAATTCTCATGTGTCTATTCAAAGTATTATACTGAGTGAAATGTTTCCCACATGTTTCACAGAAATAGGGCTTATCTCCAGTGTGAATTCTCATGTGTCTGATCAAACTACTATGTCGAGTGAAATGCTGTCCACACGTTTCACAAAAATAACGCTTATCACCAGTGTGAACTCTCATGTGTGGAATCAAATTACTATGCTGAGTGAACTGTTTCCCACATATTTCACAAGTATAGGGCTTATCACCCGTGTGAATTCGCATGTGTCTAGTCAAATAACAATGCTGACTGAAATGTTTACCACATCTTTCACAAGAATACGGCTTGTCACCAGTGTGAATTCTTGTGTGTCTAGTCAAAGTATAGTTTTGATTGAAATGTTTACCACATATTTCACAACAATATGGCTTATCACCAGTGTGAATTCTCATGTGTTGAGTCAAACTAGTATGCCGAGTAAAATGTTTCCCACATAATTCGCAAGAAAATACCTTTTGACCCTTCTGCTTTCTAATACATTGTTCAAGATGTGAAGGATCTTTATATTTTTTCTCAGAGACCTCAGGCTTCTCACTGATGTGGACTGTGTGATGTTTCTTCATTTGGGACTTACTCTTAAAGGCTTTTTCATTAACATCACATTTTACTGACTTTCCACCTTTGTCAGGGTTACACTGATTCTCTGATTTGTAGAAGTTGATTATGCTTTTACTGTGACTTCTGTTTCTATTCTTTGGTTTTGACTCTTCATGTTTAGTTGATTCAGAGTTAACATTCCTATTTATTCCTTCATTTTGTCTCTCAGTGACAGCAGAGCTGTTAGAGAGGAGTTGGTCACTGTTTGATCCAGTTTCACTGTTGTCATTGTCCTCATAAGTGGGAGTCACCATGAAGGTATCAGTCTCTTGTTTCACTCCAAAGTGTTCTTGCTCCTGACTGATACAGAGTTCTTCCTCTTCCTCTTTAACCTGAGCAGGATCTTTTTCCTCCTGGTCCAGACTGGAGCTCTTCTCCTGGTTACAGAGCTGCTGGATCTGGAGAACCTCCTCCTCCTTCTGTACATATGGAGTGCCTGGAGAGATAAAACAACAATGTGGTAATAGAAACAACAGCAAATATATTGTACCTTTCACTTTTATCTGTTGAAATAGTTACCAATTTCCACAGATACCCCGCTGAAATCCTCAATATTTAATGGAAAAGAAACAATGCAAATATATTGTAGTTTACATTTCAACACAACTCTGTGGTGTGAACAGCTAGGTCCATACACTGTATATTTGGACAATGACAAGTTTTGTTATTTTAGCTGTTTACCAAAACATAATCAAAATACCGTTATATAATCAATATGGGCTTAAAGTTCAGACTCTCAGCTTTAATTTGAGGGTGTTAACATGCAAAAAGTAGTTACAGTTAAGGAATTGCAACCATTTTTATAGAAAATCTCGTCATTTCTGGACTCTAAAGTTAAAAAAAAATTAAATCACCCTTATTGTCATTCAACCGTACAACCAATCATGTACAGTAGAACGAGATTGTGCTTTACCTTTCTACAGTGTCAATCACACACATCAAAGTGCAGAATCAGAGGGCCGCTGCCATGCAAGGCACCGCCAGTTTCCCTCCTCCATTCCGTTATTGCTGAGCACCAAGCTGGACGGCAGGAAGTTCCACTTTTATATGGTCTTTGGCATGACCCGGCCGGGATTTGAACCCCTGCCTCCCGGGTGTGGGGCGGATGCTCTACCAACCGAGCCAAATTGACTCAAAAGCTATTTCATGGGCTGCATGGGCTATTCCCTCATTAATCCATCATCAAGCAAGCAGGTAAAAGATCTGGAATTGATTCCAGGTATGGCATTTGCATTTGGAAGCTGTTGCTGTGAACCCACAACATGTGGTCAAAGGAGCTCTCAATGGAATGGAATAGTCTGCAATGGCCAAGTCAATCACCAGATTTCAGCCTGCACGAGCATGCATTTGACTTGCTTAAGACAAAACTTAAGGCAGAAAGAAACAAAGAAGCAACAACTGAAGACATTTGCATTAAAGGCCTGGAAAAGCATCACAAAGGAGGAAACCCAGCGTTTGGTGATGTCTAAAGGTTCCAGACTTCATGCAGTCATTGTCTACAAAGGATTCTCAACAAAGTATTAAAAATGAACATTTTATTCATGGTAATGTTAATTTGTCCAATTACTTTTGGAGCCCCTGAAATCAGAAGAATCTGTATAAAAATGGCTGCAATTCATAAACTGTTAACTCCAGTTTGGATGTGAATTCCATGAACCAGTTTAAGGTAATAAATGGTAAATGGTGTTTACTTATACACTCACCGGCCACTTTATTAGGTACACCTGTCCAACTGCTCGTTAACACTTAATTTCTAATCAGCCAATCACATGGCAGCAACTCAGTGCATTTAGGCATGTAGACATGGTCAAGACAATCTCCTGCAGTTCAAACCGAGCATCAGTATGGGGAAGAAAGGTGATTTGAGTGACTTTGAACGTGGCATGGTTGTTGGTGCCAGAAGGGCTGGTCTGAGTATTTCAGAAACTGCTGATCTACTGGGATTTTCACGCACAACCATCTCTAGGGTTTACAGAGAATGATCCGAAAAAGAAAAAATATCCAGTGAGCGGCAGTTCTGTGGGCGGAAATGCCTTGTTGATGCCAGAGGTCAGAGGAGAATGGCCAGACTGGTTCGAGCTGATAGAAAGGCAACAGTGACTCAAATAACCACCCGTTACAACCAAGGTAGGCAGAAGAGCATCTCTGAACACACAGTACGTCGAACTTTGAGGCAGATGGGCTACAGCAGCAGAAGACCACGCCGGGTGCCACTCCTTTCAGCTAAGAACAGGAAACTGAGGCTACAATTTGCACAAGCTCATCGAAATTGGACAATAGAAGATTGGAAAAACGTTGCCTGGTCTGATGAGTCTCGATTTCTGCTGCGACATTCGGATGGTAGGGTCAGAATTTGGCGTCAACAACATGAAAGCATGGATCCATCCTGCCTTGTATCAATGGTTCAGGCTGGTGGTGGTGGTGTAATGGTGTGGGGAATATTTTCTTGGCACTCTTTGGGCCCCTTGGTACCAATTGAGCATCGTTGCAACGCTACAGCCTACCTGAGTATTGTTGCTGACCATGTCCATCCCTTTATGACCACAATGTACCCAACTTCTGATGGCTACTTTCAGCAGGATAATGCGCCATGTCATAAAGCTGGAATCATCTCAGACTGGTTTCTTGAACATGACAATGAGTTCACTGTACTCAAATGGCCTCCACAGTCACCAGATCTCAATCCAATAGAGCATCTTTGGGATGTGGTGGAACGGGAGATTCGCATCATGGATGTGCAGCCGACAAATCTGCGCCAACTGTGTGATGCCATCATGTCAATATGGACCAAACTCTCTGAGGAATGCTTCCAGCACCTTGTTGAATCTATGCCACGAAGAATTGAGGCAGTTCTGAAGGCAAAAGGGGGTCCAACCCGTTACTAGCATGGTGTACCTAATAAAGTGGCCGGTGAGTATATATCGCTTTTCTACTCATCTCTGAATGACCAAACCGATCCAGCTCCTATTCAGCTGGGGCCTCAGATAGCTCCTCCACCGAGCCCCAATCACAAGATTCTAAGAATCTGTGTGGGAGGCTCAGCCGTCATCTACCGGGCTGATGCCGGGTCGGTGAGACGAACCGGGAACAGAGTTGCTCCTTTGTGTCGTGTTAGCTACGACTAGCTGTAGCGTTAGCTCTGAGACTAGTTAGCGGTTAGCTCTGGGTGAAGCAGACAACCAAACAAAACTCTGCTTTCATGTCAGAGTCTCCGAAACACCAGAAAAGTCTCCAGTAACACCATAAAAAGTCGCTAGATTTGTAGCTAGTCACTTTTGACAAAAAAAAGTTGCCAAGAGGACTTGAAAAGTGGCCAGATTTAATGAGAAAGTTGGCAACATTGAGGGAGGGTTGGTTATCATTTTCTCCACTGATCAGTGCAAATTAAATTTACTGAAACTTTAACCCTGCCTAATTCTTTGAGTACTGGTTGAAGATAATTTTTCCAACATATTTGACACACCGAACAGGGATTCCAGAAATCTTTCTCCACACCTGTGGCGCTTTGGACCAGTCTCACAGTCAGTATACGGGCTGCTTATAAGACCTCCCGCCCGCATCCCAATTGGAGCAGTTTGTCTGAAGTGAGGCGACAGCAGAGGCGGTCTGGAGCGCCAGAGAGGGTGAAGGAGCAGAACCAAGGCGGATTGAAGAAGTAAATGTAATTATTAAATAAATAAATAGATAAATGCATTTAAATAACAATATCTAAATAAAAAATAAATTTAATTGTTCAGATATCTGGCGCGGCGTTTTCAGTCTGGCCGTGGGATTACGCGTAGAATTTGGTACCGGCGGGTTCGAGTCTGGTTGGGAAAAGTACCGCGGTTAAACGGAACCGCTCAGTAAGAAATGCATTTTTACTGGATTTTAGTTTGAGTCTAAAATCAGGAAATATGCGCGTGGAAGGATGCATAGTACCGCGGAGTGATATCAGTGTGGAGTGCAGACCGCACAGTGGTATCAGCGGTGGAAGGTACAGTACCCGCGGAGAGATAGTAACAGCCGAAATAAACTAGAAAAATATATATAGACAAAAAATACAAGAAAAATAATTATAATAAGAAATAGCCTTAAAATAATAAGGAATAACTTAAACAATAACTAAAAAACCATAAGAGATAACTCAAAGTAAGCTTAAAATAGAATAAAATAGCCTTTAGACTAAGATAAAATAATAAATAAATAAATTAAAAATAAATAACTGCAGTTTTTTTGTCTGGTCCTTCGCACGTTTGTGTTTTTAACGTTTTATGGGTTACTTTGGTGAAAAATGGGTAATTGTTGTAGTAGACAGTGAGATCTTGCGACGTGGCAGGAAGAGAGGATGCATGTCGTGCTGTTATAGAATGCGAGAGGATGAGAATAAGATTTTTGTTTTAACCGAAGACAGAAAAAATATGCATGGGAAATGACTGACAATGAAACCTTTGGTTGCCAGATCTGCTTATTATAAGCGACTTTGGGATTGTTTACTAACGTGCGTGTGCTCATTTGGGCATGCTATTGCATGTGTGTGTATGTGTGCGTGTGAGATGACTAACTTGTTTGTGCTGAAGACAGTAATAAGGTCACACTGAACTGGGAATTTCGTTAAAATGAACTGTATTAAATGCTTGTTTTTATCTCAAGATAGTTTTGACAGTAATTTCTTTGTTGTGCAGTTTTCTTTGGGATTTGTGCTTGCTTTAGGATGGATTACTTGTATTAAGCAATGCAATCTTACTTTGTTGGCAGATGTTTTTTATTTTTAACATTATCTATTGTCGGAATTTTTCGCTTATTTTAAGTGAAATTATCTGCCAGCAGAGCAAGAAAATTTGATTTTTGTTTTGTTTGGGATGCCTGAAGGCATGTAAACAGCATTAGTTTATTTCATTTGACATATTTGACTTTTTGCAGTGTAACTGTATTCTCTAGCTCACAGTTGCGTTATGGCTTCAGATGGAAAAAAAAAAAGAGCGACAGGCTGACTTGGACCTTGTGATGTGTGACTTGGGGGCAGGGGGCTGTGTTTTTGCTCCTCCTCCATATCCCCCCGCTGTTGAGCCCATCTACCCCGATCTCACAGAACTCTAAGGTGGGTGGGCTGCGGCTGATGTCACTTCACCTCCACTCGTCTCCACCCCCTACCCGCTGATGCCAAACCCAAACTGAAGGAGTGCAGTACCCGGGAGCAGCCACACCGGGGTGCCAAAGAGTTAAGTAGATTTGCACACGTATCCACTCCACACTCACCATCAGTACGATCAATAAAACTGAAGATTATGAAACATGTTGTCACTGAACAATATCCTATGATTAAACTTTCAAATACAACTTATACGGGATGATCCAAACCGCAAAACAAGGTAAAAGATCAAAGTGTGGAAGCTTATAGAACTAGGTTACAAGAGGTTTTTGATAGCCATTCTGGTTTAACTCAGGCTGATAATAATGCAGGTATAGAACCGTATTGGCAGCATTTGAAAAGTGTCTCTTCGCAAAACATGCACTCACACCTAGCTGATTACGTCCAGAAACATTTGGTCACATATCACACCTGTGTATTTGGTGATGTGTTAACCTATGCCAAACATGCAGAGACAACAGAGGAGGAAAGGAAAGAAAAGGAAAAAAACTGAAAGAAAAAACAACTCCTGTTTATGTAATTGCTGACACAAAAGGGGGGAGGACGAAAGCTTCCCCCGATTCTATTTTTCAGGGTGGCACTGGAACGGGACCTCAGCGGTGGAGAAGGAACGGAAGGAGGCATGGGGTGGGCTGGCCACGGCAAGGGGAGCGTGATGTTTGTCACAAATGTGGACAAAGGGGCCATTGGCAGAAGCAATGTCCTGAATGCCAGCAGCGGCGGGGAAGGGATGGAGGACCTCACGGACCGACTGCCTAACTGACTGCACCAAAGATAAGTGCAACTATTACGAACACCGACATAATGGACATGGCAGACATAACAGACATTTTCAAGTTACCTGACTTTGATCTGATGTTGACAATGCAATGTTTACCTGAAGTGATGTTGCAGGTTCAGGACATTCCAATCAAGTTTCTATGTGACACAGTAGCGTGCAGATTGGTAATAACAGGTGCAGACATTCACAATTTTACAAAATCAGATGAATAAATAACTGTAAAAGCCACAAACGGTAAGTTAAAAACAGAGCACTTTTCAAAAAATGTCAAGGTAAAAGACCCTGTCACCGGCGACATGGCAGAAGGTTGTTTCATATTGTCTGAAGCATGTCCTGTCAACCTTCTGGGACAGGATCTCAACGAATAATGGTATGAGAGCATCACATTTTCCACATGTGAAAGGAATAAATGTATTGGAGGATTTCAATGTGTCCAGGTACTGCTACTTGCTGTGTTTGGTTTCAGCCGGACCACACTCAGTGACTTCAGACCTGCACACAAAAGCTATGCAAAAAGAGGTCAGTCTTGGAAGCAAACTTCCAACCCAAAGGTTAATATTCCTCAAAGTTTGATACCTACTCACTGCCCTTGAACTGAGTGACCACAGTGCAAAAAGATGTCCACATTGATGTTCCCAGCTCACCCATTTGATCACTTTTACATTAACATTAAGAAAAGAAACATACACTCTCACAAATTCCAAATTTTCTGTGGTCGACAGGACAGGCAGATGTAGAGTTAATAAAAATGCAGAGTTGGTCAAAATAAATGCAAAATTACACTATAGACCATACAAAAGACAGTATCCTCTACGCACTTTGTTAAATGACCCACAGCCACACACACAGCTTTTTTACAGTGACAGACATCAGCAATGTTTTTTTTTTCCCCAAGCATTCCAATACATCCAGTTCATCAGTTTTAGTTTGTATTCACATTTGAAAGCAAAAGGTACACATTCACCAGGCTACACAAGGTTACTGTGAAACACCAACTATTTTTTCCACAGGCAATGTCAGCAAATTTGGCACAGTTAAATTCCTCCTAATGGGAGCCAGTTGCTCCTTTACATTGACAACATCTTGCTGGCATCACCTGATGAAGAAACATGCAAAGAAGGCACCATTGCCCTAATGGGATTTTTAGCAGAACAAGGTCACAAAGTCAATAAAGAAAAATTAGAGTTGTGGAAAAAGAGGTCAAATATTTAGGGACCCATCACAAAAAGAGATATGATGTCATTTCTGGGTACTTTAAATTATTGTCACTCTTGGATTGCAAATTACTCATTTGAAGTACAACCCTTATCTGATCTCATTTACAAGACACCCATGGCTCAGGTGGACAAAACTGAGTGGACATCTGAGACAGCAGAGGCATTCGTTAAAATGAAAAAACTTTTGGTCAGCACTGACATCCTGGCACTCCCCAATTACAAAAAAGCCATTTGTGCAAATGGTTGATTGTGGAGGGACACATGACGTCAGTCCTTCTCCAACTAAGTGGTACAAAAATGCGTCCAATAGCATTTTATTCTTCAAGGTTAGACCCTGTGGCGAGGGCAGTGAAGCCCTATGTGCAGGCTGTCATAGCTGCCTCTATGGCAGTGCAGGCCTCAGCAGGGCTTGTTCTTTTTCATCCCTTGACCCTAAAGGTCACATATGCAGTATCAGTTATCTTGTCACAAAGTAAAATATCAGTTCTCTCACCATCCAGACACCTTGCATGCATGACAGTGTTAATATCACAGCCTCTTCTAACCATTGAACGTTGCACAGTAACAAATCCAGCAAGCTTTTTGCCAATTTCAACACAAGGAAAACCTCATGACTGTTTGGCAGAAATTGAGAGTGAAACATTGCCCCGCCCTGATTTGCAGGACACACCTTTGGAGGACTCTGATCTCACGTTGTTTGTTGACGGCTCCTCCAAATGTGACTGTACTGGTTCAAACTTGACCAGTTTCGCAGTGGTCACCCATGACACCGTTATACAGGCACAAAAACTCCCAACACATTATTCTTCACAAGCACTGAATTAGTGTGCTCTAACTGAGGCTTGTAAACTAGGTCAGGGAAAAGCACTCACAATATACACGGACAGCCAATATGTTTTTTCTACCATCCATCATTTTGCACAACAGTGGGGAAAAAAGAGGCATGATTACATCAACAGGAAAGACAATCTAATACAAAGATCTCAAAATTGGCCATATGCAAATGTACTGCTCATACTAATGGCACAGATCCAATCTCTAAGGGCAACCACTTTGCAGACAACACCGCAAAAGCAGCTGTACAAGGTCATATAGGAAATCACACTACAGCATCTCTTCTTTTAACACTGACAGAATAGCTATCACATGACATGCTCACTAACGCCCAGGAAACATCACTACAACCTGAAATTTACGGGTGGATAAAAAAGGGGGCAACATTTGACAACACTTCAAGACTCTACAAATGATGCAATAACAAACCTATTTTGCCATGCAAATTATTCCACCAGACTGCTGTTCTGCTACATGGGCTTTCCCATGTAGCAGCAGGGGGGTATGATTAGTAAATTTGCTACTCAATTTTGTAAAAAAATGCCTAATCTGTGCAAAAAATAATGCTCAGGGACACTTAAGACCTCAAAAGGGTACTTTCCCTGCATCAACTTATCCTTTCAAAACATTTGCATAGATTACATTGAACTAAATACATGTGAAGGGAAGAAATATTGCTTGGTGATTATTGATACATTTACTAAATGGACAGGAGCCTTCCCTTGCACTCATCCAAATGCTGTTACAGTAGCAAAGAAATTCTTAGCTGAAGTAGTACCAAGATTTGGAATACCTGAAAAGATTTACTCAGATAATGGAACACATTTTGTAAATCCTGTTATATCACACTTAGGCACAGCACTTAACATTAACTTGGAAAACCACTTCGCTTACCATCCACAATCTGCAGGATTGGTGGAATGCACAAATAGAACCATTAAATAAAGCTTAGGAAAACAATGGCAGAAATAGGAAAAAAATAATGTATGGCAAGCCTTACCTACTCCCACCATTAAGGCCATTTCATTCAGGTGATGAGGAAGTGTGTTTAGCTGATTACATGCGTAAAATGTTGACTGACAGAGATGTAGTACGTGATGCTCTTCCCAGGAAGGAACACAGGGAAGCACCCACCATTGCCAAACTGGGAGATCTGCTCCTCATCAAAAAAGAAACACTGGGCAGCCGCTCCCTGGCAAGGACCACACAAGGTCATCCTGGTGACACCAACAGCCGTGAAAGTCAAAGGACGTGATTCTTGGGTGCACCTGACACATTGCAAACTTTATTCCATTCAAAACCCTCAGCAAGAGACTGTTTAATTGTTTAACTGTTTAGCTATACAAGCAAGTCATTGTTTCTCTATACAAGTGTTCGACTGACAGTGCCCTCGTGGTGCCCAGCAATGGCTTGTATAGTGAAACAACTGTTGTTTATCATGGAGAGACAAAATGCAAGAGAGAGAAGGTTGGCAGCAGAAGGATGTGAATGGTACACCTGTTTTTTCATCATCATCATCCTTGTGGTAACACTTTTGATTTGGTTACTTTTAGGGACACCATTACCCATTTATCACAGGGCTAGGTATGTTACTCACACGCATCATGACTGGCTAGAAGGACCAGGCTATAATGACCATGTTTATGCTGGTAATGTGTGGTGGAAGTATGCTAATCACACAGCCAAAACAGCTAATCGTTCAAATTATTATGTGTGTTCTTTGCTCCCACTCTCAGCTGGTCAAATATCTGTTACTGCTAAATCAATGGAACTGTCAGAAGCTGTTTGTTTCTTGCACGAGGCTATGTATGGAAATAGTACAGCAAGCATTAACTTGAACCACACCTGCCACATTGTCTAGGACTCCATTGACCGGAGACACAATGACACCCCTTACTCAGTGAAGGCAAGATTAACCTTGCCAGGGAATTTTTCCTTTTCTCTAAAGGGGTGTGGAAATGTCTCTTTGGGCAGTTTATCATTTTCCAGGTGTGCAACAGTGTATATAGTAGTAGTAGTAGTAATAGTAGTAGTAGTAGTAGTAGTAGTAGTGGTAGTGGTAGTAGTGGTGGTGGGCAAAAGCTGTCCTGAAGATCCTTATTGTCAGTCTAGAAGTCTGGAAGGCGATGTCACCCTGCAGAAGCTCTGTAGCACTGTCATTTGTGATTCTCACAAATACGGCACGTATATGGTGACAGGGGGTTGGTGGCTGTGTGGCCATCGTGCCTACTCACACCTGCCCATGAACTGGGGAGGGATTTGTGCCCCCGTGGTGGTGACTGACCGTACCATCATATTGTTGGCAGGACAGGCAGACAGGGTGAAGAGAAAGGTTTCTTTTCCACAACATGATTCCATCTGGGACACAGATGTGCTAGAAGAATTCAAGTTACAAACCATGGGCCAGGAGGTACTTAATTCCTTGTTCCCTTTGGTGGGAGTGGCTAAGAATACCTTATGGATTGAAACAACTAGTTATAGACTGCACACATTTGTGAATTTTTCTTTGTCTGCTTTTTCTGGTATAAATGAGAAGTTAACAGCTCTTAGCCTTATGCTAGCCCAAAATAGGATGGTTCTTGATCAAATAACTGCTGCCCGAGGGTGTGTGTATAATTGTGGGCGATTATTGTTGTACTTTTATTCCTGAAAATGATGCAGATGGTCACGTGATTGCCTCAGCCATACAGCATTTGACTGCTTTGCAGGCTGTCATAGCCAAGGACAATGTCACTGATGAACATAACTGGTTAAGTTGGTTATTCTCTTCATGGAGAGGTCTCATCATGAACTTGTTAATGATTTTTGTGGTAATATTTCTGCTCTTTTCTTGTGTCGTTCTCTGCATCTGTAATATGATGATGAGACTTGTACTTGTTAATTTAGTGATGTACCATGAAACAATTGCAGAGGATGATGGGGATGATGAACAAACAGTGTGAGCTCAAAGTGTCTCTCCATGACCCAAGTACAGAGTAAAAGTATGACTGACACGCAGAAAAACCAAAGGAAGTTGCATGAACATGATGTGAAGTTGAAATACACTAAATACATTTATGAAGTTTGAAACATTATTTTATTTTGTTACTTTTATTTCTGTTTTTATATTTTATTATTTTTGTTTTGTTTTCATTTTTTGTTTTGTTTTTATACAAGCTGCAATGACATATGCAGCAATGACACATTTATCCTTACTACATCCTTACTTTATGATCATTTGATTTTAATGTTTTTATCATTAATTACTTTTACCATTAATTAATAAGTTTTACTGTTCTATACTTCCTCCTAAAAGACTAAATGTTAGCCGGCTCCTGGGGCAGCAGGGTTGATGGCGGACTTTCCCCATCACTAGCTAGTTAGGGTCTGTTGCACATCTATGCACTGGAGCTTAGAATAGCTGCCAGATATCACAAGTTATGGCATCTAAAACCTTAAGATGCCTTGCATGGCATCGGGGGGGGGGATAGAATAATTTTGTATTCTTTATCTTTGGTACCTCAGACTCTGGGTGAAAATGTACAAGGACAACCAGCTGGACATTTATCTGGTTGTTTCCATGTGGATGTTCTGTGTTGTTATGATTATGTCTGAGGGAGGGAGACAGTCTAGAAGAACAAGCCTGAACCAGATATTCTCTCATGAACAGTTTTGATAACAGGATGCTTGAAAACTGAAAGTTGTGTATGTGATTCAGAACAATTTCCGGAGCCAACTCTGAGTGTATCACTTATTGTTCTCCACTGATCAGTGCAAATTAAATTTACTGAAACTTTAATCCTGCCTGATTCTTTGAGTACTGGTTGAAGAGAATTTTTCCAACACCTTCATGGTGACTTGCGGTTTTCAGATGTCTCTTCTTCATCTTCAGCTCTTCACTCTCAGCTGATCCTGAGTCTACATGCCGGCTTCCTTCCTCATCTTGGTGTTCAGTTACAGCAGAGGTGAGACAGAGAAGCTGATCACTGTTTGGTTCTCTGTGCTCATTTTCTGTAGAAATGGAAGTCACCGTCACAATATCAAGCTCCTGCTTCTGTATGAACTCTTCCACTTCCTTGTGGGTCCAGAACTCCTCCTGTTCCTCTTTAATCTGTAGAGGATCTGATTCCTCGACATGTCGCTCTAGAGTGAAAAATGAAAACAAGAAATAGTTCACTAACGTGGTGTCCACAACCACAAGAAGACGCATCAAACTCAGTGTGTTCAGGGTGATTTTTGTCTCTACTGTTCCCATGAACTCTCACAGGACAATTGTGGTTTAAACGTAATCTAATGAGACCTCTGAGAACTTACTGTCATGTAGAAAGATGAAAGATCGGCACATATGTTTATTATGTCAAGGCATGCAAAAAACATTACTGAAGTCATGACCTACGCCCTACAGGACAGCAGCAATTTTCAACCCAAGTGGCGATAGCCCCAATTTTCACTCTTTTGTGCAGTCACATTTAAACAAACATCTGGGAGAAATACTCCAATTGGTCTCATTTTTACTGACGATCATCTATACTATCGAAAGAGACTGAGCTGGTGGGTAGCTACAGGAGGAGACTGCTGTAATAAGGACTGTTATTGCATGCTGAAACACAGTACAGCAGCGTCCAAGATATTTCATGTTCAAACTAATAAACTTTATTGTTTTTGATTTTTTTTTCTTTTGGCAAATATTCACTCATTATGAATTTGATGCCTGCAATACATTCTAAAAAAGCTGGAACAGGGTCATGTTTACCACTGTGTTACATCACCTTTCCTTTTAACAACACTCAATAAGCATTTAGCAACTGAGGACACTAATTGCTGAAGCCTTCTAGGTGGAATTCTTTCCCATTCTTGCTTGATGTACGACTTCAGTTGCTCAACAGTCAGGAGTCTCCGTTGCTGTATTTTGCTCTTCACAATGCTCCACAAATTTTCAGTGGGAGACAGGTCTGAACTGCAGCCAGGCCAGTCTAGTACCTGCATTCTTTTACTACAAAGCCACACTGTTGTAAATGGTAAATGGCATTCACTTATAAAGCACTTTTTCTCATCTCTCAATGACCAAAGTGCTTTACAGATCCTGCTATTCACCCATTCACACACTGATGGTGGTGGAGCTGCTGTGCACCGGTGCTGGCCTGACCCACCAGGAGCAACTGGGGGTTCAGTGTCTTGGTCAAGGACACTTTGACATGCAGACTGCAGACAGAGCGGGAACAGCTGACTCTCCGATCAGTAGTTGGCCACACTACACCTGCACCATAGCTGCCAGTTGTAACACATACAGAATGTGGCTTGGCATTGTCTTACTGAAATAAGCAGAGACGTCCCTGGAAAAGACGTGGCTTGGATGACAGCATATGTTGTTCCAAAACCTGTATGTACCATTCAGCATTAATGGCGCTTTCTCAGATGTGCAAGTTACCCATGCCATGGGCACTGACACACCCCCATACCATGTAGTAGCTTGAGAAGGTTCATTTTCTCTTCCTTTTCAATCATTAGTTTTTTGCTTTTCTAATTTCAGACAAGGATGAAAAGAAGATGTTTTTCCCTTTACATGTTTCAACTGGCATCTGCAGTCTTCCTCAGAAGATGGACCAAAAGCCAAAATAAAACAAGGACATCATAACCATACCGTACATCCAGGGATAACAGAACCAATTCAAAGGATCATGAAAAAACACAAAATAAACACAGCAGTAAAACCACACAAAAAATTAAGACAGTTATTAGCACACCCCAAGGACAAAATAGAACAAGGCAAAAAATACAAAGTAATATAGTAATATATCTATAGTAATATATCTGCATGATATAGTAATATATCATGCAGATCATGTAACAAGACCTACATCGGAGAAACAGGAAGATCATTCACCACAAGGAAAAAAGAACGCCAGAAGGAATGTGAGAAGGAAACACAAGGATGACTCACAAGATCGCGAAAAGAAAAGGCAGAACAAGTGCCACTAAAATCAGCAATATCAGATCACTGTAACAAAAACTAGAAAAGCCCTCAAAGACTCCATACGTCTGCCAAGGCTCCTTCTGTCCCTCATGGATCATCTCCAAAATGTAATGGGTTTGTGGGTAGGCCTAGAGCCACTTGTGTTGAAAACTGCATCAAAGTCTGCCCATTAGTTTTGGAGTATTGTTGCTAACACTTTGTGGTAAGATAAGACCCTTGATTGAGGTATGCATTCTCAGATCATCACCAAAATGTAATGGCTTCCTCTGTAGCCCAAGAACCACCTCTGGTGAAAATTTCATCCAAATTTATCTAGTAATTATGGAGTATTGTTGCTAAATCTCTGTGAGAAGATAAGAGCCTTGGTGGAGGTATGCATTCTCAGATCATCACCAAAATGTAATGGCTTCCTCTATATCCCAACAACAGCCTCTGGTGAAAATTTCATCCAAATCCATTAAGCAGTTTTTGTATAAACCTGCTGTACAAATACAGTGGATATATTAATGTTTGCTCTCTATTAATGTTTGCTCTCTTTATGTCTGTTCTTTTCATCTTCTCTATCCCCTCACCCCCAGCCAGTCACAGCAGATGACTGCCCCTCCCTGAGCCCGGTTCTGCTAGAGGCTTCTTCCTGTTAAATGGGAGTTTTTCCTCTCCACCGTCGCTAAGTGCTTGCTCACAGGGGATCGTCTGATTGCTGGGTCTTTCTGCAATTGTGGGGTTTTCCCTACATTGAAAGTGCTATGAAATGACTTTTGTTGTGACATGGCACTATATAAATAAAGCTGAATTGAATTGAATATATGGGCAGTGCGGTGGCGGAGGGGTTAGCACTGCGGCAGCATGGCAACTCACCCTTGGCCGGGGGATCCTGGGTTCGATCCCAGCCCCCGACCAACGGTGATCTGTGTGGAGTTTGCATGTTCTCCCCGTGTCTGCGTGGGTTTACTCCGGGATTTCTCCAGTTTCCTCCCACATGCCAAAAACATGCAAGTTAGGTTAATTGGCATCAAACTGGGGATTCTAAATTGTCCTTAGGTATGACTGTGAGAGTGAATGGTTGTCTGTCTCTCTGTGTTGGCCCTGCGATGGACTGGTGATCTGTCCAGGGTGTACCCTGCCTCTCGCCCAAAGATGCTGGGATAGGCTCCAGCCCCCCCCCCCCCCGCAACCCGTAAAGGATTAAGTGGAAGAAGATGGATGGATGGATGGATGAATTGAATATAAAAAGTCTACACACCCCCTGTTCAAATGCCAGGTTTTTATGATGTAAAAAAATGAGACCAAGATAAATCATTTCAAAACTTTTTCCACCATTAATGCAACCTACAACCTGTACAACCCAACTGAAAAACAAACTGAAATCTTTTAAGGGGAAAAATAAAAAAAAAACTTACAATAACCTGGTTACATAAATATGCACACCCTGTTGTAACTGGGGACGTGGCTGTGTTTAGAATTAATCAAACACATTCAAACTTATGTTCAATGGGAGTCAGCACACACCTGCCACCACTTAAAGTGCCTCTGATTAACCCCAAATAAAGTTCAGCTGTTCTAGTAGGCTTTTCCTGACATTTTTGTAGTCACATCTTACAGCACAAGCCATGGTCCGCAGAGAGCTTCCAAAGCATCAGAGGGATCTCATTGTTCAAAGGCATCAGTCAGGAGAAGGATATAAAAGAATTTCCAAGGCATAAATATACCATGGAACACAGTTAAGACAGTCATCATCAAGTGCAGAAAATATGGTACAACAGTGACATTACCAAGAACTGGACATCCCTCCAAAATTGATGAAAAGACGAGAAGAAAACTGGTCAGGGAGGCTGCCAAGAGGCCGACAGCAACACTGAAGAGGCTGCAGGAATTTCTGGCAAGCACTGGCTGTTGAGTACATATGACAACAATTTCCCATCATCTTTCGAAGAAAAACATCCAAGCCTGGCTACATTTTGCAAAAACACATTTGAAATCTCTCAAACGCATGTGGGAAAATGTGTTATGGTCCAATGAAACCAAGACTGAACTTTCTGGCCATAATTCCAAAAGGTATATTTTGTGCAAACACAACACTGCTCATCACCAAAAGAACACCATCCCTACAGTGAAGCATGGTGGTGGCAGCATCATGCTTTGGGGCTGTTTTTCTTCAGCTGGAACTGGGACCTTAATCAAGCTGGAGGGAATTATGAACAGCTCCAAATAATGATTCAGTGTTGGTACAAAACCTTCAGGCTTCTGCTAGAAAGCTGAAGATGAAGAGGAACTTCATCTTTCAGCACGACAGTGACCCAAAGCACACATCCAAATCAACAAAAGAATGGCTTCACCAGAAGAAGATTAAGGTTTTGGAATGGCCCAGCCAGAGTCCAGACCTGAATCTGATCGAACATCTGTGGGGTGATCTGAAGAGGGCTGTGCACAGGGGATGCCCTCGCAATCTGACAGATTTGGAGAGTTTTTTGCAAAGAAGAGTGGGAAAATATTGCCACATCAAGATGTGGCACGCTGATAGACTCCCACCCAAAAAACTGAGTGCTGTAATACAAGCCAAAGGTGCTGCAACAAAGTATTAGTTTAAGGGTGTGCATATTTATGCAACCAGGCTATTGTAAGTTTTTTTATTTTTTCCCTTAAAAGATTTCAGTTTGTTTTTCAATTGGGTTGTACAGGTTATAGGTCACATTAATGGCGGAAAAAGTTTTGAAATGATTTATCTTGGTCTCATTTTTTACATCACAAAAACCTGGCATTTGAATAGGGGTGTGTAGACGTTGTATATCCACTGTACAAACAAAGCCCTTGGTGGATGTATGCACGCTCAGATCATCACCAAAATCTAATCATCTGTCCCCAATGCTATTACACACATCTTTCCTGAAAATTTCATCAAAATCTGTTCATAACTTTGTGAGTTATGTTACTGACAGACAGATAAACCAACAAACGCCACTAAAAAACATTATTTTTTTTTAATTTTGTGCACTTTATTGATCCCCAGAAGGGAAATTCAGGGCATCCACCTAGATGGATGAAGCAGCTACAGTATGGCACCAATCCCTTCACATTCACACCTAGGGCCACTTTAGAGTCTCCAATTAACCTAACCTGCATGTTTTTTGGCCTGTGGGAGGAAACCGGAGTACCCGGGGGAAACCCATGCGGACATGGGGAGAACAAGCAAACTCCACACAGAAGGGTCACCAATGGTCAGGGGGTGGGATTGAACCCACGATGGTCAGGGGTGGAATCGATCCTGTGACCTTCTCCTCTTCTGTGCTGCCACTGTGCTAACCACTGTGCCACCGAGCTGCCCTTTTATTACCTCCGCCGAGGAGGTTATATTTTAATCGGCGTTGGTTTGTCTGTCTGTTTGTTTGTTTGTTAGCAAGATAACTCAAAAAGTTACGGACGGATTTTCATCAAATTTTCAGAGATTGTCACAAATGGGGTATCCTACAGATGATTAGATTTTGGTGGTGACCCGGATCACCTTCCAGAAGAAAACCGCCATTACGGAAAATGCGATTTTCCTCAACTACTGAACCACTAATCCTATCATTGTCAATCCAATTGCTAGTCATATGTTTTCATGGTCAAGGAATCTGAAAACGTACACACAAACACTGTATGGGGGGAATTGTGGCACTTGGCGGAGGTCTGCGCTCTCCGAGTGCTTTTCTAGTCCCATTTTTTTTAAATTAATTAATTAATTAATTAATTAATCGATCAGTCAGTCAATCAATCAATCAGTCAGTTACTTAGTTACTTACCTCCCTTGTTGAAGGTAATAATCACATCATGGACTGGAACAACATAAAACTCACTGGATCAGAGTAACAGACACAAACATTGGATCAAGGAGGCCATAGAAATCAGGAAGTGGGGCAAAGCCATCATGATTCGGGATGAGGGGGCATTTATGCTTTCTCACACCTGGGACTACATTCTCCAGAGACCATCAGACAGCGGGGGGGGTGGCCAGCCCAGTGGATCTCACAGTTCCGCTGGGCTGGCCATGCCTAGAAAAACAGCTGATAAATGACACTTCACAGCAATCAGCTGATGCTTCTGAGGAAGACTGCAGACGCCAGTCGAAACATGTCAAGGTAAAAACATCTCCTTTTCATCCTTGTTACCTCCGCCAGGCCGAAAAGGCCAGGAGGAGGTTATGTTTTTGCCAGGGTTTGTGTGTTTGTCTGTCTGTTTGTCTGTCTGTCTGTTTGTCTGTTGGTTAGCAAGATAACTCAAAAAGTCTTGGACGGATTTCCATGAAACTTTCAGGCGTTGTTGGAAATGGTACAAGGAAGAACTGATTAAATTTTGGGGATGATCCGCATCACCGTCTGCATACAGGAATTTTTTAAAGCATTTTTCCACACTGACATATGGCCATTTTCAACATGTGCGCAGGCGCAATGGACGGCGCTGGGCGTCGTGTCTGACCAACACAAACTCCGCCTTCTTCAACGTTTTACCCACAAAAGCATGCGGAAAACACTGGTGGCCTGGGCCCGCCAGCCATAGGCGCTGCGCACATTGCGCTGGTCGTCGTGTCTGACCAACACAAACTCTGCGTTCTTCAACGTTTTAGGCACAAAAGCACGCGGAAAACACTGCTGCCCTGGGCCCGCCAGCGTGCGTGTTTTTGCGCCACGCTGCAAAACCTGACACGGCCACCTGTCCGCCGCCCGATTATTTGCCACAAATTCCCCGCCCAGCTATAGGCGCTGCGTAAAAACGACCTCTCTGCCGGGGAAAATTCGAAATTCTGTTTTGCCGCGGAGCGCAACCCCAATAATTTCTAATTTCTAATTTCATGAGTTTGTTTTTTTTAAATAATTCTGTTGAACCACAATATAATATAAAACCCACGGCAACCTGTCTAACCAATCTGCATCCGTCAGTGGAGGAGATGGACACACCAACACTTCAGCTTATTACCTCCGCCAAGGAGGCAATGCTTTTACTACCGTAAAACGGGGCTAAAAGGGACGGCGGGGTAATATGGGACACTTTTCTAAATGTAATTCTGCTTTTTTAATTTTGCTTCCGCCTAGATTTGATGAAGGATTCATGGATATTTCACAATAACAGCACAACTCAGCGTCCTGCTCAAAATAAAAAAAGCAGAATTACATTTAAAACATTTCCCAGAAAAGTGTCCCTATCAACCCGCCGTCCCTTATAGCCCCGTTTTACACTACTGAACCACTAATCCTATCACTATCACATTGATTGTCATTCATTAATTGTCTGTTTATTGCACTGTCCATGTCAAATAAACAAATAATCATTGTGAATCCAATTGCTAGTCATATCTTTTCATGCTCAGGGAATCTGAAAACATACACACAAACACTGTATGGGGGAAACTGTGCCGCTTGGCGGAGGTCTGCGCTCTCCGAGTGCTTTTCTAGTTTGAAATTAAAAAAAGCAAAAAACTAACACCCCCATACCATCACACATGCTGCTTTTGAACTTAATGCTGATAACAATCTGGATGGTCCTTTTCCTCTTTAGCCTGGAGGACACGACGTCCATGATTTCCAAAAACTATTCTCATCAGACCATAGCACACTTTTCCACTTTGCATCAGTCCATCTCAGATGAGCTTGGGTCCAGAGCAACCGGTGGTGTTTCTGGGTGTTGTTATATGGCTTTGGCTTTGACGGTAGTTTTAACTTGTAGAAGTAGCGAGGAACTGTGTTAACTGACAATGGTTTTCTGAAGTGTTCCTGAGCCCATGTGATAATATCCTTTACAGAATAATGTCGGGTTTTAATGCAGGTGTGCACATAAGTGGTGCGCAGGTGTGCATGCGCGATCAAAATAAGCAATGCACACCAGATCAAATGTTGTAAAGCGTATTTGCGTACCTAGGGACAGATAAATTCTAAACATTGGACTGCAGGGCAGAGCATGAGTGACTGCTTTTAGGATTTTCTCCTTTTATTAAAATGTCCAAGAATCAAGTTCTGTTAAGCAATTACTTTGGTGTTCCTCCATCTCCAAAGAAACGCCAGACTGAACCTGAACCACAAAAGTGTGCGTTCTCGGAAAAGTGGCTGCAGGAGGTCAGCTGGCTTTCAACAACTGACGCCCGCACTGAGACGTGGTGCAAACTATGCCGTGAAAATCCCACTCTGGCAGATGAAAACAGCGCCTTTTATACAGGTACTAAAAACTTTAATCATCCAGCTTTTGATAAGTATGCGACTAGCAGAGAGCACTGGGAAGTCGTGCAACGATTGATATTGCTAGCATGCGCAGCCAGGGCCAGAGGCCCAGTGGTTTGCTCGACAGATGACAGGACGAACTAAATGTAGAACAGCATCAAGCACTGAGTTCTGTTGGCCTTTCACAAAGCGAAACATGCACGTCCTATGTGTTCATATGAGGACGCTATTCCGCTTCTCAGAAGGTTTGGAGTTAACGTCGGGACCGCTTATCTTTCTCAAGAATCATTCCATGTTTTTAAATAGCAATAACTGCTGTCAGTGCTTAAAAAGCTGTCATTTCATTTGGTTTTCATTGTTTGTAAATCAGACATTTGTACATTTAGTTTTCAGTGCTTGAAGTGCAGTCATTTCATTAGAAAGTTACATACTATGGAGCTTTAAAGAACAGACATTTTGTCGTAATGCTTTCATTCATTTTCAGTTGAAAATAAAATGTGTTACATGATCCACATATTCCTCTATTTTGTGAATTGGGTCAAGAAAAAAATGAGGACAAAGCAATAACCTCAGGTTCTCCCCTGATAACAAGACCAAAAAAGTTATGTGCACCCCTGTTTTAATGCAATGCCGCCTGAGGGATCGAAGGTCACAGGCATTCAATATTAGTTTTCAGGCTTGCGGCTTATGTGCAGAAATTTCTCTACATTCTCTGAATCTTGATGATATTATGGACTGTCGATGATGAAATCCCTAAATTCCTTGAACCTGTACGTTGAGAAACGTCGTTCTTAAACTGCTGCACAACTTGCTCGAGCAGTTGTTCAAAGTGGTGAACCTCACCCCATCCTTGCTTGTGAACGACTGAGCCTTTTGGGGGTGCTTGCTTTTATAGCCAACCACGACACTCACCTGTATTTAATTAACCTATTCACCTGTGGAAGGTTCCGGAAAGGTGTTTTTGAGCATTCCCCAACTTTCTGTCTTTTCTTGCCCATGTCCCAGCTGTTTTGGAACGCGTTACAGGCATCAAATTCAAAACAAGTGAACATTTGGAAAAACAAACAAACAAACAAAGCTTATCAGTTTGAACATTAAATATTTTGCCTTTGTAGTGTATTCAATTTTATATAGGTTGAAAAGGATTTTTAAATCATTATATTGTGTTTTCATTTGCATTTTACACAATGTACCAACTTCACCAGGATTAGGGCTTGTATTATGATCCCACTGCCTATAATTTTGTTTGGAATTGATTTTAACCTGTAAACGACTTTTTCACCCTGTCTGTGATCAGTGCTATACAAATAATCTTGACTTACTTCCTTACCATATGACATTTGATGGGGCAGTGTCACTGTCTGGTGATCATTGGCTCATACCAATATCTTACCATATCTTCTTTGTTAAAGGAAAAATATTATTTTATCTGTATTTGAATCTTTAAGACTAGCTGTCTGATTAAATTAAATTCATCTGCAAGTAAGCAGTCAGCCTATTAAAAAATTATTAGGTTATGATGTCACTTCGCATTCTGCCATTATTTGAGACTCATGTCACGTCTCCATTTATGGAAGAGCATTATTATCCAAGGCTGAAGGTCTACCAACATTTGTTTACCCTGCTTTGTCACTTTATATCAATGATAAACTTAATACTGTATGTTTATCAATTTTGTATGGAAAAGCAAGCATCACTGCCTTAAAAAGCAAATACTTAGTTTGGAGAGAGCAGAAGGTGGATTGGAAATCATAATTTTTTTCTGTTGTTAATTATCGACAGCTGTTTCTGATTGTGTTAATCACCACCTGCCCTTTATGTATTTCTGCACTTGCCTCACTTTTATTGTGGCAATCTGTTAAGTTCACTGTTTAGTGTTCTGTCTGTCCCCAGCGGGCAAAAGGAACAGGAAAAGGAGGGGGCAGAAGGAGGAAGATGTGCAGGCCGTCGGTATGCTGTGGGACTTGGCTACTGGCAGTTTACTTTCCCCGGAGGAGGCAGAGAATTGTCTGGGAGCAGCCGCCAACATCCTGGAGGCTTGTCCAAACCTGCGTTCTCTTCTCTGGCTGGGGGGCGCCCACTCCTTGCTTTACCACCACCACCACCACCACCCTCCTCTTCGTCACCTGCTGAGCCTGAGGACTGCAGCTGGACCCAACCCGAACAGGACTCAGCAGGTACAGACTATTGGAGTTTTGGACTGAATGCGGATGAGGTGTGTGTAATGACGGGGTTAACAGCAGGGAGAAGCGTGATGACACAGCTGGCTGGTGCCATCATCACGCCAGCCCATATAGGGTGAGAGCTGCCATCTGAGGGCCTCTTTCCCGGCTGGCTGAATAGGAGAAAGGAGACCTGTAATGTATTATTAACACTGGTGTCATAAAGTTTGTGTTTCAAAGCAGCGCCACTCTCTGTGCATCACTCCAGGTTTCCAGACATAACATTTAGTGAAGGAAGATAAACCATGGAGGCGTGCGTGACACCACTACGGCCTTTTCTTGGGCACCCAGAGGAACCAGCAGTCCTGTGGCCACGTTGGCTGGATGCGTTCGAGACCTATGCTGTAGTGTTGGGCCTGGGTAAACTCAACAAAGTAAGGAAACAAGCACTTCTTGTTCGCAAACTTGGCGTAGAGGGTCAGAGAATTTTCCACACATTAGGACCGACGGAGTCATCTACAGATGCTGTCGAACTTCCTGCTAGCTATAACGCTAGCTGGTACAGTGGAGCTAATGTCCCAGCTAGAAGTGACAGAGAAATTTGTCATGGAGCTAAATGGGCACCAAACACAGAGGTTACCCAGACAGATGGCATTAGCTAGTATGGTGAACATGGAGGAAGAAGAGAACACAGCAGAAAAGTGCGAGCCTGAGCATGCGGCAAGCCCCGAAACACAGCAGCGGCAACCAGGCACAAACACAACGCATGACATGGCATAGTAGAGTGCTTCAGACAGCAGAGAGGAAGATCTGCCTTGACGAGCGGGACTGGGGAAGCACCGGACACCTTCCATACCCACGATGAGACTCAACCAACAGCAGAGACATTGGGTGAAGGGTCCACTATGGAACTGTTGCAGCACAACGGAGGTACCAAGTCAAATGAGCGCGCAGAACCACCGGGAGCACAGCAGCACATAAAGCCAAGTAAGGCACCGCTCCAAGTCATGGACTGTGTTCGTGCTGGCGGGAGACTGGGATGGCAACTGACTGGGCCGCAGTCAGCGATGACTAGGCCACAGTCAGCAAAACAACGGGCGCTACTGAGGATCATGGCGAGGCTGAGAACAACGTGCTTTCAGCTGACAGACAATTCGGTTCAGCACACGAACAAACTACAGCGTGTCCGGGTGGCGGCTCCATACGGCAAGGCTCCACGGGAGTCGGCTACCACAATGTGGGACCCTGGCCTCAGCATCATGAAGACTGGCCCCGAGGGTCTCACAGCTCCAGGGAGGAGGCCTGTAAGAAGAAAGGAGACTGTAAGAAAAAAAATTGACTGTCTAGTTAGGAGCGGGGCTGCTAGGACGAGTGGCAGAATAATCCACTCAGCCGCGTTGTGTTGAGCGGTGGTCCACCTGCTAACCCTAGTTAGAATTATTTGTTATTACTGTTGTTGTTTAAGCCAAATTGGGGAGGATTATGATTTAATTAGAAGTGTTCTGTGTTTTTGCAAGGGGGGAGAGAATGTAGTGAAGGGGTTAACAGCAGGGAGTGGCGTGATGATGCAGCCAGCTGGTGCCGTCATCATGCCAGCTGCCATCTGAGGGCCTCTTTCCCTGCTGACTGAATAGGAGATAGGAGACCTGTAATGTATTATGAGCATTGGTGTAATTAAGTTCATGTTCCAAAGCAGCACAACTCTGTGCATCACTCCGGGTTTCCAGACACATGTGGGCACCTCAAACCATTGAAGATCTTATTTCAGACGCCTGCACCTCCCGTTCGCCTGAGGCAGCCCTGACATTCTTGGACCCCGCAGCTGAAATAATAAAGCCATTTCCCAGCCTGCGGAGCCATTCCGAGCTGGGCGGGTTGTTAATTTCAGTCACTAACCTCCGTCATATGTACTGTGAAATGGTGAGAAACGCACCTGGGTCATCGAGGTGTGTGCCGACAAAGAAACGTCCCCGGCTTCCGGTGTCCTCCTCTCCTCGCCATCCTCCGTGTCCACTCCAGCTCCAATGCCAGCCCCGCCAGCACCACAGCCACTCCACGGGCTGAAGACGGGGGCACCATCGACGCCGAGGCCTGTGCCGACGGATAAGCGTCCCCTGGCCCCGGCGCTTTTCTCTCCAGCTCCTCCCCGCTGCGCTACAGCTTCTCACCAGACGGTCAAAATTGCCACCCGGAGTGATTCGTCTGGTTCTCCAGCGGTGGATTCTATAGCAGTGGCAACAAAGCTGAGGGCAAGGCAAGTACCATTTTCTCATTTGTTTTTTTACATCTAATAGTGAGAGGTTTTGTCTTGTCTCCAGTGAGGAGACTCAGCTGCTGCCTTTTATTGCTGCTGAGCCCTCAAATGTTTTTCCTGCTGCCACCCCCTTGTGTATTCCACCACTCACCTCAACCCCTTGTTTCTCCAAGGTCATCTCCACCTCAGCTGGGTCCATAGCAGAGGAGGTGAGCTCAAGCACGGTTACTGCTCCTCTCCATGTGCACGCTCCAGCAGAGACTGTCCCACCTCACGTGCACGCTCCAGCAGTGACTGCTTGACCTCACGTGCACGCTCCAGCAGAGACTGCTTCAGTCAGAGGTCAGTGCAGTCAAATCATCATTACTTGGGGTCGGCACACCTCAGCATCTGTCTAGCACACTCTGTTTCCTGATTTGGGGGCCCTTGGACTCGGGTAGACCCCCTGAACCACCTTATGCTATGGTCTGGTGGAATAGGGACTCTGGGAGGCTGCCAGATCCATCTTGCTCCTCGGTCTGGGGGCCCATGGACTGGGGCAGACCCCCCAACCCACGTTGTTCTCCAGTTCATGGGCCGTTGGACTTTGGTTGACCCCCTGACCCGTTGTTTGTTCTGGTTTGGTGGCCCATGGACTTGGGTAGACCACGCGACCCGCTTCGTTTTGGGGCCTTGAACTTTATTTGGCCCATGAACAGTGTTGAATTTGGACTTTGCTGTGGGGGGACTGGGGTGGGGGTGGGGGTTACAGTTTGTTCTGGTTTGCCTGGCCTTTTCCCCTACCACCCACCCTGGGAGAGGCTTGGGGTTTTCTATTTTTTTCCCCTCTTGTTGATGTTACCGTTGGATCATCTGGGCTCTGCCCCTTAAAGGGGGGGGGGGGTCTGTAGTGGTCTGGATAGGGATGCAGTTCCCTGTCCACACTGTTTCTTTTGGACTCCTTATCATTATTGTCATCACTATTATTGTCTGTGTTCCTGCTTCTCTCTTCATTTTGGGTTTATTTGTGGTGACATCACCTTCAGTTACTTCTGCTCCTCATTAGTTGCCTTTTCTGTTGTTAATTATCGACAGCTGTTTCTGATGGTGTTAATCACCACCTGCCTTTTATATTTCTGCACTCGCCTCAATTTCATTGTGGCGCTCTACTGTTAAGTTCACTGTTTGGTGTTCTGCTAGGATTACTTTTGCTACATTTCCATCTTGTTTGGCACATTGTTTATTATTTTTCCAAGTGGCTCACAGTTTAGGTTCTTTCTCGTTTATCCTGCCGTGCAGTTTGTGTTACTTTTTCCAGCCTCGTGATGTGTTTTGAGTTTATTCCACAATAAATGATGTTTCCTTTTCGCATGGTGAATGGGTCCTCTCCTCATGACAATTATTTCCAAGTTTTATGATACTGACATTAATTGCACCTTCTGTGGAACTGACCCTGAAACAGTTATGCATTTGTTCTATCACTGCCCAATCTCATCTGCATTTTGGAGTGACATGGAGAATTTTGTATATTGCAAAATGCAACACTCTGTAACAATTACCCTTAAGGACATTATTACTACATTTGAATCTGACATTAAACCTTTAAAGTTTATGACAAATCTTATAATTACAGTTGGGAAGTTTTATATACTGTACACAGATCAAAATTCTCTAAATCCACTCCAAATATTAATGTTTCTTGTAGAATTCAACCTACAGTGGTGTGAAAAAGTGTTTGCCCCTTCCTGATTTCTAATTTTTTGTATGTTTGCCACATTTAAATGTTTCAGATCATCAAACAAATTTAAATATTACACAAAGATAACACAAGTAAACACAAAATGCAGTTTTTAAATGAAGGTGTTTATTATTAAGGGGAAAAAAATCCAAACCTACATGGCCCTGTGTGAAAAAGTGATTGCCCCTAAACCTAATAACTGGTTGGACCACCCTTAGCAGCAACAACTGCAATCAAGCGTTTGCAATAACTGGCAATGAGTCTTTTACAGCACTGTGGAGGAATTTTGGCCCACTCAGCTTTGCAGAATTGTTGTAATTCAGCCACACTGGAGGGTTTTCAAGCATGAACCGACTTTTTAAGGTCATGCCACAGCATCTCAATCGGATTCAGGTCAGGACTTTGACTAGGCCACTCCAAAGTCTTCATTTTGTTTTTCTTAAGCCATTCAGAGGTGGACTTGCTGGTGTGTTTTGGATCATTGTCCTGCTGCAGAACCCAGGTGTGCTTCAGCTTGAGGTCACGACAGATGGCTGGACATTCTCCTTCAGGATTTTTTGGTAGACAGCAGAATTCATGGTTCCATTTACCACAGCAAGTCTTCCAGGTCCTGAAGCAGCAAAACAGCCCCAGACCATCACACTACCACCACCATATTTTACTGTTGGTCTGATGTTCCTTTTCTGAAATGCTGTGTTACTTTTACACCAGATGTAATGGGACACACACCTTCCAAAAAGTTCAACTTTTGTCTCATCCGTCCACAGAGTATTTTCCCAAAAGTCTTGGGGATCATCAAGATGTTTTCTGGCAAAACTGAGACATGCCTTAATGTTCTTTTTGCTCCGCAGTGGTTTTGTCTTGGAATTCTGCCATGCAGGCCATTTTTGCCCAGTTTCTTTCTTATGGTGGAGTTATGAACACTGACCTTAAAGTAGAACTGAACTGAACGGCATTGAACGGCACTGGGTGATAGTACATACAATTATAAAGATAATTTTTCATTGGCACCCCCTCCACAAATCCCGGAATCTTGGAGAAAATCGCGATTTTGAATTTCCCGCCCTGAAAAATCAGACAAATCCGCCGAAGTGCAGCCGGAGTTCCGCGTGACGTCACGAGTGTGACCCAGTCCTCATGTTTACCATTGCGAGCACGTCGACACTGGTTGTTTTTGGTGCATTTTGTCGTGATAGTCGACTACAAAACACTTCCAACACCTGGGAAGATCTGTTCAGTGGCCAAGGAAAGCTGTCATGGCGACGAAAGAAAAGAAAGGGCGAGGAAAAGCGACCGGGAAGCGATGCGTTTCTAGATATACAGTGATCTCTCACTTATCGCGTTTAATGGGGACCAGAACCGACCGCGAAAAGTGAAAAACCGCGAAGTAACGTCACCCGCCCCCCCCCAAGGGCGTCACAAGCACTATTTTGCACAAAAAGGTACAAGAGAACAGCGAAAAGTGCCACTAAGCAACACGAGCGATAAAGAACAATGAATGCGGTCTTCCTTTGCTGGGTAAATCGTCTCGGCCAATCAGCTTGCGAGGTAAAACGTCTCGGCCAATCAGCTTGCGAGATTCCCGAGCGGTGAAGAGGTGGGCGGAGAGGAGTGGAGCGGTGGTCAGAGAGGTAGATTTTCAGTTGTGCGGGCTCTCCGTGTTGATACCTGATGTTCTAATGTAGTCTCCTAATGTAGCCTTCTACATTAGAACATCAGGTATCAACACGGAGAGCCCGCACAACTGAAAATCTACCTCTCTGACCACCGCTCCACTCCTCTCCGCCCACCTCTTCACCGCTCGGGAATCTCGCAAGCTGATTGGCCGAGACGTTTTACCTCGCAAGCTGATTGGCCGAGACGTTTTACCCAGCTTCGCTCCCTGCCGAGCGCCTATAATTTCCCTGCCGAAAATTCTGGCTCTAATCTGTACGGTTCGATGCCTCCCTCGCTCTCTTCCTGTTCACTTGACACTCCTGCATCCTCCTCTGTCCTTCTCTGTCTTGTCACCGATCCTGAATGCCTCTTCACTCTGAAAACTGGTGTTCTTGACTGCTGGAACTGCTATCATCTGCCTTTGTTGTTTTGATAAGGGTCACACTCATGACGTCGTCTGCACTACTTCCGGTTTGTTTGGCACTGCCAGCCAGAGGCAAAAGTTTATCGGCTTATAGCTTGGCCATCGCACAGCCTAAAAATTTCTTTTATGTGTTGAAAAATACAATAGGTAATAAGGAATTAATCTGCTATTCTACTTTTTTGGCAAAAAGGTGAGTTCAGTTCTACTTTAACTGAGGCAAGTGAGGCCTGCAGTTCTTTGGATGTTGTTGTGGGGTCTTATGTGACCTCTTGGATGAGTCGTCGCTGCACTCCTAGGGTAATTTTGGTCGGCCGGCCACTCCTGGGAAGGTTCACCACTGTTTCATATTTTCGCCATTTGTGGATAATGACTCTCACTGTGGTTCGCTGGAGTCCCAAAGCTTTAGAAATGGCTTTATAACCTTTTCCAGACTGACAGATCTCAATTACTTTGTTTCTCATTTGTTCCTGAATTTCTTTGAATCGCAGCATGATGTCTAGCTTTTGAGGATCTTTTGGTCTACTTCACTTTGTCAGGCAAGTCCTATTTAAGTGATTTCTTGATTGAGAACAGGTGTGGCAGTAATCAGGCCTGGGTATGGCTAGAGAAATTGAACTCAGCTTTTCAAAGATATGATAAACCACAGTTAAGTTATGATTTAACAGGGAAGGGAGGCAATCACCTGAACATCACTCGGGTTCAGATCGGGCAGGCCGTTCCTCCCAATCACCCCCTTCCAGGTTTCACTGTCGTTGCCCACGTGCGCATTGAAGTCCCCCAGTAGGACAACGAAGTATCCAAGAGGAGCACTCTCCAGCACCCCAGTCAGAGACTCCAAAAAGGGTGGGTACTCTGAACCATCATTTGGTGCATAGGCACAAATGATGGTCAGGACCCATTTCCCAACCCAAAGGCGCAGGGAAACAACCCTTTCGTTCACCGGGAAAAACTCCAATATAGAGGCAGCAAGGTGGGGGATACAAGAATACCCACCCCTGCCTGTTGCCTCTCGCCTCGGGAAACTCCAGAAAAGGCCAAGCTCCAGCTCCTCTCCAGGAGACTGGTTCCGGAACTGGAGCTGTGTGTTGAGATGAGGCCAACTATATCTAGTCGGTATCTCTCAACCTCATACACCAGCAGGCTCCTTCCCCATCAGAGAAGTAACATTTCACATCCCCAAAGCCAGTTTAGGAAGCCTGGGATCAGACCACCAAGGTCTCCGCCTTTGACTGCCACCAGATCCACATAGCACCAGACCCCCATGATCCCTCCTGCAGGTGGTGAGCCCACTGGAGGGCGGACCCATGTAACTCCTTCGGGCTAACTCCGGCCGGGTCCCATGGGCGGAAACCCGTCCACCAGACGCTAGCCATCGAGCCCCTCCCCCAGGCCTGGCTCTAGGGTGGGGCCCTGGTAACCCCATACTGGGTGGGGTACACTGAATCCTTGTTCTGGTATTTTTCATGAGAGTCTGTTGGATCATTCTTAGTCTGGCCCTTTACCCAGGACCAGTTTGTCTTGGGTGACCCTACCAGAGGCATATTGCCCCGGACAACATAGCTCCTGGGATCACTCCGGCACGCAAACCCCCCACCACGATAAGGTGATGATCCATGTTCAGTTATTGGACTTCTGTGCTAACCACAGTTTGTCCATAACAAACACCATGTTCAAGCATAAGGGTGTTCATATGTGCACCTGGCACCAGGACACCCTAGGTCACAGGTCGATGATCGATTTTGTTATCGTGTCATCAGACCTGCGACCGTATGTCTTGGACACTCGGGAAAAGAGAGGTGCAGAGCTGTCAGCTGATCACCACCTGGTGGTGAGTTGGATCCAATGGCAAGGGAGGATGCCATTCAGACCTGGTAGACCCAAACGTATAGTGAGGGTGTGCTGGGAATGTCTGGCTGAGGCCCCTGTTCGGGAGGTCTTCAACTCCCACCTCCAGAAGAACTTCGACCACATTCTGAGGGATTCTGGAGACATGGAGTCTGAATGGGCCATGTTCTCCACCTCCATTGTTGAAGCAGCAGCCCAGAGCTGCGGCCGCAAGGTTGTTGGGGCATCTCATGGTGGCAACGCCCGAACCAAGTGGTGGACACCAGTGGTGAGGGGGGCCATTAAGCTGAAGAAGGAGTCCTATCAAGCTTGGTTGGCTTGTGGGACTCCCGAAGCAGCTGAGGTGTACCGGCAGGCCAAACGGAGTGCAGCTTGGGTGGTTGCTGAAGCAGAAACTCCGGTATGGGAGGAGTTCGGTGAGGCCATGGAACAAGACTTTTGGTCGGCCTCGAAGAGATTCTGGTAAACTGTCTGGCGGCTCAGGAGGAGGAAGCAGCTCCCTGTCCACACTGTGTGTGGTACGGACGGGGCGCTGCTGACTTTGACTGGGGATATCGTTGGGCGGTGGAAGGAATACTTCGAGGATCTCCTCAATCCCATTGACACGCCTTCCACAGAGGAAGCAGGGCTTGTGGACGAGGGGGATGACTCGCCTATCACAGGGGCTGAGGTTGCCAAGGTGGTTAAAAATCTCCTTGGTGGCTGGGCCCTGGGGGTGGACGAGATTCGCCCTGAGTACCTCAAGGCCCTGGATGTTGTAGGGCTGTCATGGTTGACACGCCTCTGCAACATTGCGTGGTGGTTGGGGGCAGTGCCCTTGGCATGGCAAATCAGAGTGGTGGTTCCTCTCTTCAAAAAAGGGGACCGGAGGGTGTGCTCCAACTTTAGAGGGATCACACTCCTCAGCCTCCCTGGGAAGGTCTATGCCAAGGTACTGGAGAGAAGAGTCTGGCCATTGGTCAAACCTTGGATTCAAGAGGAGCAATGTGGTTTTTGTCCTGACCGTGGCACATCGGACCAGCTCTTTACCCTCTCAAGAATCCTCGAGGGTTTGTGGGAGTTTGCCCAACCAGTTTACATGTGTTTTGTGGACTTGAAGGCATTCGACCGTGTCCCTAGTTGTTTTTTGTGGTGGGTGCTTCGGGAGTATGGGGTATTGGGTTTGTTGTTACGAGCTATTCTGTCTCCTTACGACCGTTGTGAGAATTTGGTTCGTATTGCCAACACTCGATTGGACTCATTCCCAGTGAGAGTTGGACTCCGCCGGGGCTGCCCTTTGTCACCGATCCTGTTCATAATTTTTATGGACAGGATTTCTAGGTGCAGCCAGGGAATGGAGGGTGTCATGCTCGGTGACCACAGGATCTCATCTCTGTTGTTTGCAGATGATGTTGTCCTGCTGGCTTCATCCAGCAATGACTTACAGGTCTTACTGGGATGGTTTGCTACTGAGTGTGAAGCAGGTGGGACGAGAATCAGCACCTCCAATTCCGAGTCCATGGTCCTCAGCTGGAAAATGGTGGATTGCCCTCTCCGGGTTGGGGATAGGCTCCTGCCCCAAGTGGAGGAGTTTAAGTATCTTGGGGTCTTATTCACGAGTGAGGGGAGAATGGAGTGAGAGATTGACAGATGGATCAGCGCAGCATCTGCAGTGATGCGGACGCTGTACCGGTCTGTTGTGGTGAAGGGGGAGCTGAGCTCTAAGGCAAAGCTGTCGATTTACCAGTCAATCTACGTTCCTACTCTCACCAATGGTCACGAGCTTTGGGTAATGACTGAAAGAATGAGACTGAGGATACAAGCGGCTGAAATGAGCTTTCCTCGTAGGAATGCTGGACTCATCCTTAGAGACAGGGTGAGGAGCTCAGTCATCCGGGAGAGGTTCAGAGTAGAACTGCTGCTCCTCCACATTGAAAGGAGCCAGTTGAGGTGGTTTTGGCATCTGATCAGGATGCCTCCTGGACACCTCCACTTGAGGTGTTTTAGGCACGTCCCACTGGGAGGAGACCCCGGGGCAGACCCAGGACTTGCTGGAAAGACTATGTCTCCCAGTTGGTCTGGGAACATCTTGGTATCCTCTCTGAAGAGCTGGAGCAGGTGGCTGGGGAGAGGGAAGTCTGGGCTTCTCTGCTTGAACTGCTGCCTCCGTGACCAGGACCTCCGGAAAAGCGGTAGAAGATGGAGGGATGGGAGGCAATCACTTTTTCCACACAGGGCCATGTAGGTTTGGATTTTCTTTTTACCCTTAACAATAAACACCTTCATTTAAAAACTGCATTTTGTGTTTACTTGTGTTATCTTTGTCTAATATTTAAATTTGCTTGATGATCTGAAACATTTAAGTGTGACAAACATACAAAAAAAATGAGAAATCAGGAAGGGGGCAAACACTTTTTCACACACTGTATATTTAGACTCATTAGCCCTGATGTCTAACAAAAAAAAGTGAATGTACACTTTCATATTATAATGATTTATTGTCTGTGACCCCCGACTAAACTTTATTGTTGTATTAATTTATATTGATACATATCTTGTTGTATAATGGAAATTATCGGTGTCTCTATATATATACTGTATATATGACCTTCAATTTTCTCAAACTTGTTCATGATGTCTGTACCCCTTTTCAATGTTCAATAAAGCATTAAAAAAAGGCTCATGTCAAACGATTCATTAATTTAATATTCATCAACAAATCATTTACAAACAAAGCATTCTGGAACACAAGATTCAAGTCTTCATTCAGTCAACCAGTTGGATGACGTCAGATGGTATTGTCCTGTTACTGTGACAGTCATAGTTGCCAAGTCTGCTTATTATAAGTGACTTTGGGCTTGTTTTTTTTCTAAAGTCGCTTGCAAATCTCGTTGATCACGGGTTGCGGGATTTCGGGCTTGTTTTTTAACGTGTAGTTGCTTTGGGCTTGCTTTGCTGTCTGTGTGAGAGCTCTCCCAGCTCCCTACAAAACACGAGCGCAATAGTTTGTTTACAGGACCCATCCGCACCCGTTTCCTGGTTACTGCGCCCGCCCCACCGTAATCTCTATAGAAAAACTGGACGGATTATTGGCTGCCAGAAGTGAAGCCACCTGGCCGCCATATTAGTACTCCCAAAACACTAGGACATCCAAATCGACGGCCGTTAAACATGTCAACTCGAATTCTATAGTTCACCAGTTGCGCAAGATTATAAGCTGTGTCTCCATACCAGGAAGTTCAAAATCTGTTAATTTTGGGGGAAATTATTGAGATAAAAGTGGCCGGCCAGGGGATTCACTTCTGGCGGCCAATGATCCACCCAGTTTTCTATTGCGATCAGTGGCCCGCCTGACTCCACTCGGCTCTGTACTCACTAATGGGGTGTGAGCTATCCAGGTTTTTTTGTACAGATCAGTGCATATGGGACCTTAAATTGTAAAAATTCTCCATTGCAATGAATGTCAAGAGCAAAATTATCTTTTGATCCTAATCAAATTTTGCCACGAGTTACACATATGATGTTTGTCAATTTAAAAGATATTTTTCCATGTAATTAAAGTTGTCCGCTATCGCATAATAACAGAGTAATATTTAGTTTTTGTTTAAACGGCTAGCGGACAACTCCCATCTTAGTGCTGTTACTTATGCAGAATGTTCATGTCTTTTCTTTTGATCAGAGTTTAAAAATGTAATTTATTCAGAGTTTTTATGCTGACTGTGTTTACTATAGATATGCTGTTGCTTATGCAGAATGCATGTATTTTCCTTTAATTAGAGCTTATAAAATTCTGTTATTCAACGCTGACTGTGTTTACAGTCAACTCAGTGATGGATCCACTTCACTTAGCCTACCAGCATGGCATCGGGCTGGAGGATGCAGTGATCTTCCTCCTACATCTTTCTCTGTCCCACCTGGAGAAGGCTGGGAGCACTGTGAGGATCATGGTCTTTGATTTCTCCAGTGCTTTCAATACCATCCAACCAGTGATCCTGAGGGACAAGCTGCTGTGTGCTGGGGTGGACCAGTACCTGTCATCGTGGATCCTGGACTATCTCACAGACTGACCACAGTTTGTGAAAACCCAAGACTGTGTGTCTGACACCATCATCTACAGTATGGGGGCCCCCCAGGGAACAGTTCTGGCTCCCTTCCTGTTCACCCTCTACACTGCTGACTTTTCACTCAACACACCACACTGCCATCTACAGAAGCTCTCTGATGACTCTGATCATCAGCCTAATCTCTGATGGGGATGACGCAGAGTACAGAGGACTTATCCAGGGCTTGGTGGACTGGTGCCTACGGAACTGCCTCCAGATGGATACGAGGAAAACCAAGGAACTGGTGGTGGACTGCTGCAGGTGAGGACAACCCCCCACAGCACCGGTAAACATCCTGGGAACAGACACTGAGACGGTGACAACTTACAAGATCCTAGGTGTTCACCTGAACAATAAACTGGACTGGTCACACAACACCAACGCGCTCTACAAGAAGGGGCAGCACAGACTGATCCTCCTGAGGAGACTCAGGTCTTTTGGAGTGCAAGGGACACTCCTGAAGACCTTCTGCGATTCAGTGGTGGCATCAGCCATCACATTTGGAGTGGTCTGCTGGGGCAGCGGTATCACAGCAGCTGACAGGAAGAGACTGAACAGGCTGATCAAAAAAGCTAGTTCTATTCTGGGGCGACGTCTCGACCCAGTGGAGGAGATAGGAGAGAGGAGGATGGTGGCTAAGCTGTCATCTCTGCTGGAGTCCGAGTCCCACCCCGTGCAGGACACGCTGAACACACCGAGGAGCTCATTTAGCGATAGGCTGTGCCATCCTTGGTGCACAAGGGAGAGGTTCCACAGGTCCTTCCCACCTACGGCTAGTCAAGACTTTATAACCTAACCAGGGCTGCTCGTGGAGGTCGTATTAAATGTACTAACCCTAACAACTTTGCACAATAGAGACTGTCCCCTGCAATACACAACTAAGACAATTACAATTATTATTGAGGGTGGCAACAACACTGTTCATTCAAATCTGAAATATACTGTCTGGGTACATCTTCATATTCTGCAGGGTAATTTAACAAACTGTAATGCTGTTTATTCCATCTAGCTGCAATGCTCCTGCACTGTGTACATATGTATATTTATTTACTGCTTTGGCTAACCAGTTCTTATCTTATTATCTTATTTACTACTGCTCTGAGTGCTGCTATCCCTTTGCTGCTGCAATCCTGGAATTTCCCCATTGTGGGACTAATAAAGGCTTATCTTATCTTAATTCACTGCAAATAAAAATAAATCTATATATATGTTATCAAGCAGCTTCTCTTTTACACATTGTGGTAGGGTGCCTGTTGGACTTTTTTGGGGCTTGTTTCCATAGAGCTGGTTGCTTGCTTCTCTCGTGAAATCTGGCAACACTGATGACAGTTTAGAAATACCCCCCCCCCCCCAAAAAAAGAAGAAAAAAAAGGGAGAAAAAAGAAAAGAAAAATGTAAATAAAGAGCAGGTTTTGAGTAGTTTGCATTGAAAATGTTAAGAAATCTGTAGTTGGCAGGGAGCTGAAGCTAAAGCTTCACCCGGGGCGTTCAGAATGGTGGTGGTGGTGGTTGGGGTTCAGCCCCCCCCCCCCCCCCCCCCCCCCCCAAATTCCTGGCTACGCCACTGCACTCCTGCCTAACTTTAGAAACTTTTAAAAGTTTTATGTGATGTCCCAGGTTTTAGTAGACAGCACATCACATATCCTACTGTCTGATTACAGTGTATGAACCAAAATGAGTCCTCAGATCCTCCACCACGTCAGCTCTTTGTTCGAAGCTAACAGACAAAGCTCAAACTGCTGAAAACTTCCCCCGCCGTCTTACCGTTAAACTTCGGTGTTTTACCGGTTAACGGTGTCACAGATCCCTGGACGCTTATAGGGTTGCCGGGTGTTCGGGGCCGTGCATCCATCCTGATGGCAGACGGACCCGGTTGAGTTGTTCTCTCCCGCAGCGGTTAGCATCGGCTAGCTGTTAGCTGCCAGCGTCCATGCTAGACACTTCAGACACCAGTGTAACGTCTGGTTATTCATGAGATCACCAGACGGGTCAGCTCTTCACAGGAGGGACTGGGTTACTGTCCACAACAAACATGGAGGTCTACGGACTCTAATTACAGACTATTTTGGTGGCTGTGACCCGCTCCAGCTTCGTAGCATCACGCCAGCAGCAAAACACTTCCTCATCGTCACAGATAGACACGCCCATAACTCCGAACAGCCAATAGTTAGAGTCTATTAGTTTACTTATCAGGGAGCATGGACAGAAAAACATTAAACAGGGAAAAGATGCTCTGTACCATATATCAGCGTGTACGTCATTTATAACTTCTTAAAGGGACAGCAACAGCGTTTTTAAACGAAAAATTACGTTTAAAAACAACAAACAGCAAAGGCATATATAATTAAAAAGAAATAACACATTAACAAAATATATAAAAAGAAATAATTACATGTTTTAATAAATAATACTGTTTTATAAATCACATTTCTTTACAAAACTGAACAAACTTTTTAGCATTTTTACTTTCCTGGTTTGTAAGAGTTTTAAATACAACAAACTCTTTTTGGAATACACAGACTAGGTTTCATGAAAAAGAATTTTCATTTATGATTGTTTAATTTGCCAAGAAATATTCACCAGAAAGTCATCTGTAGTAATGCCCTTTAGAGAAGTGTGAATCTAAAGATGAAGTTAAAACAACCAAATTTTTTAAATAGACCTGGCTTATAACATTAGTGCTTAGAAAAGATTTTTCCCCCTAACAAATAACTTTTCAATTTTTTTTTAATTAAATAGCTATGTTAGTTTTATCATTAGTTGTCAGATCCCCAGTACCATTAAATTCCAGAGATTCAGATTTAATCTAAATCGGCAGGTGCAGCCCCAAAACTTTAGAATATCAAAAAAGTATTTCTTCATAACTGAATATTTCCTTTGTCACACATTAAATATTTCAAGCATTTTTATTTGAATTTTGATTGTTGTGACTTGTAGTTTTTTGTTCATTTAATTTATTGTTTAATGTAGCTGAAATGTAAAGAAACACTGGTGAGGAATTAAATATGTCGAGTGAAAATAGAACAATTATTTCAAGGAAAAAAATAAAATTCAAGAATTACAACAGATGCAGTTGTTTCTTTTTACTGTATATAACTTATATTAACACAATGGGTCAAAGAATATGACCAAATTACAGATTGTTTTGCTCAAATATTTCAACTAAAAGTGCTGAAAAATGAAGACCGTATTTAAATATTTGACCATGACTATATTTATTCAGTATGTAGGTATATGATTACAATTTGGCATATTGTTTTTTTCTATTCATTTCATTTTTGGTGTATAGTTTTCAATGATCAGGACATTCTTTAACTTTAAATCATCATATTATCTCACTTTAAGCAGTATACTGTATAATATGTAGATTCATTTCACACAGTGATATATTTTGAGCATTTACTCCTTTTCTTTTTGATGATTATGGCTTCATCATTATCATCATCATCATCATAGCAGTCTGTCAGAGGCAACAATGACTGTTTCATTTAAGTCTGATCAGATTCCTCCACGCAGCTCTGCCCTTCGTTTTCCACTGCCAGGAACTCCTGACCTTGTTAACCCGGGGGACATCCGAGCTGGAATGAGCTGCTCTCTGACTGACCATTTCATGAAACCACTTGCAAAGTATTTGAGTACTGCTAGCTTTTGCTGGATTAGCGGCACATTCTTGGCAGATAGAGGTATTATCAGTGGCAAGGACAGGCCAAGACAAACTGACTCCAGTATCTGTTGCAGTGACTGACCAGATGGTAGGTTTGTTTATCTCTGCTCTTTGTGTAGTGTATGTCACGATGCACCGACTGGCAAAAGTCCACCACAGACCATGCGACAAATGTGCTTATCTGCCAGGATGTCCAGTCTCACCCCATGTAACTGGGAGTGGTCCACCACAGACCTGTGACAGATGGCTTACAGCTAATGAAAATCTCTAAGACCCCTAAAATGTGCTAATTTATTGAGATGCACCTGTATATCCACAGATAACAGACCAGATAAGCCCCATTCATTTTAACATTTTCCCATTTCTGGTGTTCTTGCTAAATTTCCACAAGTCTCACAGTGTAGGGATTCTTTCATGACAAAACCAACTGCTCTGTCTCATATTGGCTAATGCCATGACCCGAGCAGTGTCAGTTCAATGCATGAACATGATCAGAATGGATAGCCCAAAAGTTATAACAAAAAAGTATAACTTTTACTTTTTCCTTCTCATTTTTCCACCTAACTTGAATAAATCATATAAATCATGGAAAACATTGAAAGCATTCAGAGTAAAACCTCCATCAAGGCGGCTGATTTTCTACCTCATATTTTGATTTCTTTTGACAGCCTGTTTGAGAATGACTTTACATTAAGAAAAGACTTTCCCTTGTACATAAGTGAACTAATTTTGAAAAAAAAAATATTGTTTCCAGTTAAGCTGTTTGCTATTTACAGTACAATTATTACACATTATTTCACAAAACAAAGACCAAACTTGTACTTAAATATTACAGATCTTAGAGGACTACAGTGCCTCCTGTGTGACTAATCATGGTTAGTCAATGGAAAAAGCTCAGTTAAAGAATTTCCACATTTCTCAAGAATAAGGTTCATCACCTGTATGGTAAACGGTGTTCACTTATATCGTACTTTTTCTCATCTCAGGATGACCAAAGTGCTTTACAGATCCTGGTATCCACCCATTCACACACACATTCACACACCGATGGCAGCAAAGCTGCCATAAACCGGTGCTGGCCTGACTCACCAGGAGCAACTGGGAGTTCAGTGTATGAATTCTCATGTGTGTAATCAAAAAATTACTTTGGATGAAACGCTTCCTACATGATTCACAACAATATGTCATGCAACCTGTGTGAACTCTCTCTAGTCACCAAAACATTTCACAGACTGCCTTAATTAGCCTTCAAACATTTCCAGATGGTGATGTCTCATCACCACTGTGAATTCGCATGTGTCTATTCAAAGTAGTATACTGAGTGAAATGTTTCCCACATGTTTCACAGCAATAAGGCTTATCACCAGTGTGAATTCTCATGTGTGCCATCAAATTACTATGCTGAGTGAAATATTTCCCACATGTTTCACAAAAATAAGGCTTATCACCGGTGTGAATTCTCATATGTCTATTCAAATTACTCCTGTGATTAAAATGTTTACCGCAACTTTCACAAGAATATGGCTTATCACCAGTGTGAATTTTCATGTGCGCAGTCAGTGTATGACGCTGACTGAAATGTTTCCTACATGTTTCACAAAAATACGGTGTATCGCCAGTGTGAATTCTCATGTGTCTTGTCAAATGACTATGCTGAGTGAAATGTTTCCCACATATTTCACAAAAATAATTCTCATCACCACTGTGAATTCTCATGTGTCTAGTCAAATTACTATGCTGAGTGAAATGTTTTCCACATGTTTCGCAAAAATAACGCTTATCACCACTGTGAATTCTCATGTGCGTAGTCAAAGTACTATTCAGACTGAACCGTTTCCCACATATTTCACAAGAATACGGCTTATCACCAGTGTGAATTCTCATGTGTCTAGTCAAATTACAATTCTGACTGAAATGTTTACCACATCTATCACAAAAAATTGGACTATCACCAGAGTGAATTCTCATATGTGCAATCAAAGTAGTATACCGAGTGAAATGTTTTCCACATCTTTCACAAGAATAGGGTTTATCACCAGTGTGAATTCTCATGTGCTCAGTCAAAGAAGTACGCCGAGTGAAATGTTTCCCGCATGTTTTACAAGAATAAGGCTTATCACCAGTGTGACTTCTCATGTGTCTCGTTAAAATACTATCTTGACTGAAATGTTTTCCACATGTTTCACAAATATAAGGCTTATCACCAGTGTGACTTCTCAGGTGTCTAGTCAAATCACAATTTTGACTGAAATGTTTTCCACATATTTCACAAGAAAATGGCTTTTGACCTGTATGCTTTCCAATATACTGCTCAAGATGTGAGGGACCTTTAAATTTTTCCGCAGAGGCATGAGGCTTCTCAGTGATGTGAACTGTGTGATCTTTCTTCATGTGGGACTTAAAGGCTTTTTCATTAACATCACATCTTGCTGACTTTCCACCTTTGTCAGGTTTACACTGATTCTGTGATTCAGGTGAGTTGTCTATATTTTTAGTGTGATTTCTATTTCTCTTCTTTGGTTTTGGTTCTTCATGTTGAATTGATTCTGGTTTTAAATTCTTATTTAACCTCTCATTTTGTTTCTCAGTGTCAGCAAAGCTGTTAGAGAGCAGTTGTTCACGATTTGATCCAGTTTCACCGTTGTCACTGTGTACATAAATGGGAGACACCATGAAGGCATCAGTCTCTTGTTTCAGTCCACAGAGTACTTGGTCTTGACTGACACAGAGATCTTCCTCTTCCTCTTTAACCTGAACAGGATCTTTTCCCTCCTGGTCTAGACTGGAGTACATCTCCTGGTCACAGAGCTGCTGGATCTGGAGAACCTCCCCTTCCTTGTGTTGATGTGAAACGTCTGGAGACAAAACAAAAATGTAGAAACAGAAACAGCATATCTTCCATTTCAACAAAGCTCTGCTACATGAACACTTCAGTCACATATGCATTTAAAATACAGTAGGAAAAATTACTATTATGCAGTGGTATTAAATGTTAGGAAAAAAAACAACCTTTGGCGTGTTATATTAAGAGTTTCATGTGAGCACACAAGTAGACATAATGTGCGTCATCAGAGCCGGTGCTGGGAGGACAGAAAGGAGAGCGAGGTTCACGAGAGCCATTTGACTATAAGATGTGTTTTAACGGACCTCACCCCAGTTGGGGCTGGAGACAAAGGAGTCTGGTCTCAGAGAAGGGCCCGGGGGGAAGGCGGGGTTTAAGGTAAGGATGAAGTGAGCCAGCAATGGTGTTTCTTTGCCACATTCATAGTTCACTCCCCTGAAGGACAAACCAGCGGACTGTGAGGAATTCACCCCTCTGGGAAAATAACATCAGTGATGTGGAAAAAAACAGGGTGTCTGAGCTCACAGTTGATGTTTCCAGCATTGAAAATAACCAAAGTATTCATGACTGGGGCGTTTTGAATCTGTAAAAGTCCTGACGGAGATGTTTTTCAACTTTCCCCTAAAGCTATGAATCATAGCTTAAGGGGAAAGTATATACATACATATAAAGTATACACACACACTGCTGAATTAATTTAACTGCTTGTATATAGGGGTGTGCCATATCATATCGTTCACAGTAATACCGGTATAAATTTTGATTCCTGTGTAAAAATGAATATCGCGATATTTGGGGTCTGCTGTGTGACGATGTCACACTGCCGATGGAAGTTACGTGTTACCATAGAAATGGCAAAACAAACATGGCGTGGGAAAGCTGTCACTCCGTCTGCATCCAGTTGAGTGGAAATATTTAAGTTTCAGTTTCTGTTTCAAACGGTGCAGCAATGTGGATAATCTGCTTGCATTTTTTCCGCACGTCAACAACACCGCTGGAGCAGTCTGACAATGTGCCGGTCGAAGTGTCTGTAGTTGTATTTTCATTCTGTTTTGGCTGCTTCATCTTGATTTTATTCAACCACCCAAAGAGGGGAAAAAAAAAAAAAACATCCGTTCAGTGTGACGAGAGCCAGAAAGCTTCAGGAGAGGTCCATGCAACGAGAGTTACAATGCAAGTAAAGTGATTCAGCATAAAACCGGACATCTGTGTGCACTTAACATGTCATGGTTTATATTTGTTTCTGGTAATATTTGACAGAACAAAAAAATATTTTAAACTAAATCTGAGCTGCTGTTTATAAACTGGAGAAATAAGAGTTTTTGTTTTGCTTTTCCTGAATATGTTGAAGGTAAATGCCACTGGTCTGTTAAACTGTCCTTTTCATACAAATTTAAAAGAAAAAAAAGCTGTATTCTGTAATACCGTGAAAAATATCATCATGAAAATTCACAGAAATATTGTGATATCATTTTTAGGCCATATTGCCCACCCCTACTTGTATATATCGTCTTGCCTTTATTCAATACTGTATACCATTTTGGCCATATTTTATTATTCATTTCTGCTCTGAGTGCTGTCCCATTGCTGCTGCAATACTGTAACTTTCCCCATTGTGGGACTAATAAAGGTTTATCTTATTACAATTTTTTTTTTTTTGATTTTGTATACTTTATTGATCCCCAGAGGGGAAATTGAGGGCATCCACCTGGATGGATGAAGCAGCCACGGTACGGCACTATCCCTTAACCATACACACACACATTCACACCTCGGCTCACTTTAGAGTCTCCAATTAACCTAACCTGCATGTTTTTTGGCCTGTGGGAGGAAACCGGAGAAATCCCGGAGTAAGCCCACGCAGATACGGGGAGAACAAGCAAACTCCACACAGATCACTGTTGGTCAGGGGCTGGGATCGAACCAGGGATCCCATGGCCAAGGGTGAGTCGCTGTGCTGCCACAGTGTTAACCACTGCGCCACCACCATCGCAGTGCTAACCACTGTGCCACCGTAATTCCAGTGTGTTTCGGTAGTTACACATGAAGTTACTGAACTTCCCCCTGTACGTATTATTACCCTGAGTCTTTGGTGTTTACCTTCATGGTGACTTCCTGTTTTCAGACGTCTCTTCTTCATCTTCAGCTCTTCACTCTCAGCTGATCCTGAGTCTTTATGTGGGCTTCCTTCTTCATCTTGGTTCTCAGTTACAGCAGTCTCCTGTTTCTGTATGAACTTTTCTACCTCCTGATTTGTCCAGAATTCCTCTTGTTCCACTTTAATCTGTAGAATTTCTGGTTCTTCTTCTTCTGAGTTTGAGTTATTCTCTTGCTTACAGAGCTGCTGGTCAGTAAAAGTCTCATTTTCACAGACATGTTCTAGAGAGAAAGAAAACAGAAACAATAAATATTTCACTAATGTGGTGACCACAGCTACAAGCAGACACATCAAAGAAGCAGTGACGGCAGTCCAGAGGTTCTACTCATTTCTAGTTCACACTCAGGGTGATTTTGTCTCCACTGCTGCCATGAACTCTCTCACAAGGCAACGGTGGTTTAAATCTAAATCTAACGGAAACCTCTGAGAATTTACTGTCATGTAGGAAAACGAAGATCAGCACATATGCTTATCATGTGGAGGCATACAAAAAAACATTACTGAAGTCATAAACTACGCCTCACAGGATGTATACAATTTTCCATCCAAATGGTGGCAGTGCCAATATTCACCATTTCATGCCGTCATATTTTAACAAACATCCTCAGCAAATACTCTGATTGACCTCTTTTTCGATGACAATCAGTTATTATTACAAGTTATTCAAATCTGCTCCAAAAGCTCAAAGGTGTTGCCTTGGCGACATGGTGAAATGTCAAATCTCACAATGAAAGACAAAACTGCGATAACTCAGACACAGGCTGTCTGATTTAAGCCCAATTTTTCAATGATGCATCCTAGTCAGATTCTGAACACGTCTACTTATTATCACTGAAAAATTGTTGCCTCCTTGGCAACAGGATTTATTGAGCTAAATTGTTTTATTTATTGAACAAATGTTCACATTTTTGAGATTTACTGGGGAGTCTGGCTAATGCTACATACGTTCCCCTCCAAAGGTACCTTAACAGTGAGGCCAATTTCTTTATTTCTGATGTAGACTGAAAACATTTGGGTTTAACATCAAAAGATGAATCTGACACAAGAGATCAACATTTTAGCTTTTATTTCCAGGTATTTGCATCTGGATCTGATACACATCTTAGAAGATGGCACATTTTGTTTGAACCAGAGGTTGCGTTAACTGAAAATTCTCCTTCACTGACATTTTTTAAGCAATAACTGAATTTTGAAAGCTGTCTGTCATTTGACAGATGCCAGTGAGGGTGATGACAGATAATAAAAGATTATGACAGAATTCTGACAACCCCGTCTGTCAAAATAATAGATAACAAAAAAGTCTAGCCCAACCTCTAGTTTGAACTAGGGCTGTGCAATACGGCCAAATATGAAATTTTGGCCATTCATATCACAAGTAGAATCTAATATATAGAATCTATGAAGTATCGTCAACAAGGAGATGAGAGACACCAGGCCCAACAATGCAGATGAGCTGAAGGCCACTATCAAAGCAACCTGGGCGTTCATAACACCTCAGCACTAACAAAGGCTTATCACCTTCATGCCATGCCACAGTGATGCAGTATTAATTCATGCAAAAGGAGCCCTGACCAAGTATTGAGTGTGTGCATGGAAATACTTTTAGTCAACCAACATTTCTATTAAAAAAAATAATTTTTTTTAAAATTGATCTTGCGTAGTATTCTAATTTTTTGAGAAACTGATTTTCGGGTTTTCATGAGCTGCAAGCCATAACCATCAAAATTAAAAGAAATAAACACTTGAAATATATCACTGTCTGTCATGAATCTATATAAAATATGAGTTTCATTTTATAAATGGAATTACTGAAATAAATCAACTTTTTGATGATATTCTAATTTAGTGAGATGCACCTGTAAATCAATGAAAATTTAAGTGTAGTGATGACGGCCATTCTGGCCTGATTTAATCTTTCTTCTTTGTTGTTGGGAAAATTTTATGTAAATAGTTATTTTATTAATAACTCATGAAATGAGAGTTGATGTTTTTATATGAATGATGTTTTTTCTTTGATTAATCATAAATACAATTTGTGCCTTTTCTTATAATCACTGTTAGTGACTAAACTGCACCATTCATCTGTTTGTTCATATAAGGTGTGATAAGAGTATTGACGTATGCAAGTTTTTATGCTGTATCAAGATCTGTCTTTTTGTACATCCTGTGTATCTTATTTTCTCCCTGCTGTGAGAACTCTGTGAACTTCATGAAACCCAATATGGAAATGTTTTTCCTTTGTTAAGAAATGAACCAGCTCGCACCGGTACGGACTGTACGTGCTGCCTTTTCTCATCCTCCCTTTTTAGGGAGTAAAGGACTGTTAAGGGAGGAAAAGAACTGTCTGGAAAGATGTCACTGTCTTATCTTTGCCTATAAAAGTTATTGTACTGGGCTGTTTCCCCAGCATTCAAAGCTCACTCTGTAGCAGGTATGTGATTTGATTGCTCTCTTTTGCAAAAGATATAAAAAACAGAAACGGCATCACTGTGTCAGGTCTGATGATTTCTTCAGTCTAATGCTATTGAATATTACTGTGCTTGAGCCATTTTGCAGATAAAATTCCTGACATAACGTGGTGACCGAAACCCGGGACAGCTGAGATCTGGATGGAGCTGGGGGAGGCGTCTGAGCCAGTGAAAACCGTGCACGGTCTGATGGAAACCATCAGCAATTGACTAACCCGCCTTGAGGGAACTTGGACCGGCGCTTCTCCTCCATGCTCTATTCAGTGACGGCTGTTCCGCTTTAACTGATAGAGCCAGAAGTAAGTCTCTATTTCTTCCCAGTACAATGTTATGTTCTAGGTCCGCGGGATGCGAGTAATGGTAATATAGCGGCGTCTATATTTTCCCTAGAGCAGTAAAATAAAGGAACCAGGTCAAAACTGGGACCCCTAAGAACTAAAAATAACAACCATATAGTGAAGGGGAATAAAAGCAGTTAAGAGAACTAAGTTAAAACTTTGACCTCTGAGAACTAAAAATAACAACAATATAGTGAGGAGGAAGAAAAGTACATAAGAAAAATGGGAAATTGCGTTGGACGCAGTAAGAAATCTGACGGGGTCAGAGGAAAAAAAGCACGCGGAAGTAGTTGCAACAAGATAAAAGGTTTGGGTTGAAATCCCCGGTCAGGGACAAAAATAAGTTTTTGGGTTGAGATCCCCGAGTTTTGGAACTAAAAATAGAATATCAGGTCGCGGTTATGCTGTAATGGTAGTGTGACGGCGTTTTCACACTTTTCCTGGTAAAGCATCTTAATTCCTGTGGAGTTACCAAGGGGTTTAAAAAATAATAAAAACAGCAGAAAAAAAGAAAATAAGCAAAAAAAAAAAAACTAAACAGCAGAAAAGGGAGCAGACAGCGCATTACAGTGACCGGTTAAAAGATAGAGAACAGATAAAGGATCCTGAAAAATATCTGAGCAAATGGGAAGAGGACTATTCCTTCAAACCCACATTAGATGTGGATGAGTGCGCAGTCTTAGTGTTGACGGCAAAATTAGTGACCAAAGGAAATAAGAGAAAGCCAAATTTGGAACTTAAATGTGCAGATCTTTGGCAGCAGCTGCAGATGCCCGAATAAAAGCCAACCAAGGATGCAAAAATAGTAAGAAAGGAGTGGATCAGGAAAAGTTTAAAAAAAAAAAAAAGGGGGCATTTTTGCTCAGTGCAGTGTGGAATGTGAAAGGAGGGGCTGCTGGAGGAGCAGCTCTCTCTCTCTCTCTCTCTCTCTCTGTTCCTCGCTCTCCCAAAGGGGGCGGGCGAGGGATAGCGCTCTCTCTCTCTCTGTTTGTGTGTGTGTGGTTGATCTGTGTGGAAAAAGTGGTCTAAATATGGGTATTTTTACAAGGTTTGGGATTTTTATCTTTTTAATCTAACTTTGTGGGGTCTTGATTAATGTTGCGTACGTGATACACTGTTTACATATTTTTTAAAAGCAATTTTGACGCACTACCGACCTTTTTTCCTTTGACTGAAACATGACAGTGCAGGACTGACGTGCGACACATATGATTTGCCAGGGGCTATGGATTATCAGACAAAGATCTTGGAGAAAGGATCCTTGTTGATAAACATTTTTTGAAGCAAAGTATGACTTTGTATGACATTGTAGATAACATAAGGTGTACTGATTCAAATGACTTTGACCTTACAAATGTAATGTTTATATGGTTTTATACTGATGCTACTCACCACATAATGGTGCGGTAACAATATATTTCAGAAATGTGACAGCAATGAGGGATGTGCTTCTCCTGATTCAGCGGTGGCCAAGCTGGGTCAGGGTGAACTACATTGCACTCCATAATTTACCAAGGAATGTATGAAATAGGGACATTCCTTGTAAAACATTAAATCAAATTCTAATTAGGCAAAATGTCCGCCTTTCCTTTGACTGAAACAATGTGACACAATATTTCAAATTCAACCCATCTGTGTTCAACTGGACAAGCTGATCTTATTTATCAATGCTGAAGCATATCAAAAATGTGCAGATAGTTATTTTGTTTTTCTTAAATGAAATTTGTAAACTATTTCAAGAGATGTCACAAAAAGAAGTTATAATTATTGAGATCTCATCTTTGAAGGAACTGGGCTACCTGCAAATTTTATTTAAAACTAAAAATGGAAATACACTTCCTTTCAGTAAAAGAATCAAGCAAATACCCTGTAACTTTGCTGCATGTGCGTCTTCATGTATCAAAGCAGGGGGTATCAAAGAAATTAATTAGCAAATAATTAGTAACCCTCAGAAAAATAGATAATGCATAAAATTATCAATAAATGAATAAATAAATGAATTCAATTCAACTTTATTTTCATAACACCTCATTGCACTTTGAGCTATAGGGGGAACCCCCATACTTGCACCTCCCATAGTTGCACCCCCATACTTGCAGAACTGACAGCCTAGCTACAGTGATGAGAAAAGAAGAAAGAAAAAACTGAGATTACCTTTGTTTTCTTCTATTAATACAGACTAATGCAGACTAATGACTTATTTTATCTTTTCTAAAAAAAAAAAAAAAATTAAAAAAAATAAAATAAAATAAAATAAAGAAATTCTTCCAGTTAAATAGATTTCATCTAAATAAATGAAGTGTTGTAGAAGTTACGGAAAAACAGACAGGATACGTGTAAGTCTGTCTGGAAAAACTTTATTTACATTTTTTCACTTCCTGCTTTTATCTCCATCCAAAACGGAAAAACTCCGCCTTCATATTAAAACTCCACCTTCACATTAAAAGATCCAATTTTGTGTGTGAGACCAACAACTAATATCACCACACAGGCCCCCCCCAGAACACACAAATAACAACATAAATAAACATGCTGACAAGAAACAAACAGCATGAACAAAAATCCAAAAGAAATAACTCAAGAAAACCTCTTAGGCAACCTAATTACCCTGCCCCGACGACTGCACTGCACAGTCCTAGGGGGCACAACTGTAACTGGAGCAGAAACAACCTCAGGCGCAGGGTTGGGAGGGCGCCCCCGCCGAGCCGGGCGGGCTAACTCAACCTCATTGTCACAAAGAACATGCGCAGGCTTCAAACGATCCACCGAAATCCGATCCTGGCCAGTCCCCAACTCAACCAAAAAATCCTTATGGCCTGTTTTTAACACCCGAAAAGGGCCATCATAAGGTGCCTGCAGGGGAGAACGATGGGCATCGTGCCGGACAAAAACATATTTAGCCGACCTAAGGCTATCAGGGACGTAAGACTGAGGAAGGCAGTGGTGCGCAGCCACAGGAACAAAAGCCCTAGCTTCCTCTCGACACTTAGGCCTCTTAACCATACTGGGACCTAACCCTGGACTGGTAGGAAGAAACTCCCCTGGAACCCTCAAGGTCTGGCCAAGGACCAACTCAGCAGAAGAGGAATGCAGGTCTTTCTTGGGGGCTGAACGCAAACCCAACAAAACCCACGGTAATCTGTCCACCCATCCACTATCCACCAATGACGCGCGAAGGGCCGCTTTCATAGTCCGATGAAACCGCTCGCATAGCCCATTAGCTTGTGGATGGTATGCTGTGGTCCGATGAAGTTTAACCCCCAAACTACCAGCTACTTCATTCCAAAGTGCAGAGGTAAATTGCAGGCCCCTGTCAGAGGTAACGTCCAAGGGGACACCAAAACGGGACACCCAAGAGGAGATAAATGCCCGGGCAACATCAGATGCTGTAGTTGATGTCAGGGGAACCACCTCCGGCCACCGCGTAGTCCGGTCCACCATAGTGAAGAGGTAAGTAAAACCGCGAGACGGAGGAAGAGGTCCAACTAGGTCCACCTGAACATGATCAAAACGTCGCTCCAATGGAGCCTTTATGTGGCGCTGCACCTTAGCACGCTGGCATGCCACACAGGTTGTCGTCCAAGTCTTCACATCCTTTCTAAGACCCGGCCATAGAAACTTGGCGCTCACCAACTTCAGGATGATAAGCCGTATGAAATTTCAACTGACTGCCCACAGATTGGGTCAAATCTTTAACAACCTGGGCTGTAAAATGGGTACCATTATCTGCATAGATATGGCATAAGGCATTTCAGGTTTCTTTTGGAGGGCCGTAAATTCACCGCTTTTGTGGACCATAAACCTCTCACGTTTGCCATGGCCAAGTCCACTGAACCTTGGTCAGCTCGGCAACAATGGCAGCTTTCGGCTATTTCCGAGTTCACTACAGACATTCAGCATGTGGCTGGTAAGACCAACTTGGTGGCGGACTGTCTTTCTCGTGCACCAGTTGCTGCTGTTCATTTGGGCATGGACTATGCTGAGATGGCTGCCGATCAGTTGTTGGACCCAGAGGTGCAGGTGCTTCGTTCCACGGAGTCCAGTTTACGGTTGGAGGATGTCTGCTTTCAAGACAGTGGCGCCACTCTTCTGTGTGATACTACACTGGGAAAACCACGACCACTGGTGCCTGTGGCTTGGCGTCGTCGGGTTTTTGACGCTGTTCATTCTTTGTCGCATCCTGGGGTTAAGGCTTCGGTCAAGTTTTTTTTTTTTGTTACTTATTTGTACCCGTAGGTAGACTTGGTTTGCAGTCTGGTGACAAGCCACCGGCTTGTCACCAGACTGAAGCCTACACAACACTGCGCTGAGCTTTTACAGTTAACAGAAGCACTAGCATTACCCCAAAGATTGTCAATAGTTCACTGTGCTGCACACACCAAAAACAATGATCTCATCTCTCGTGGCAACGCCCTGGCAGATCATGCTGCCCAGTGTGCAGCGAGGGAACATTTTGTATCTTGTTTAAGTGTGCCAATCGTCTCTTTAGACGTTTTAATTGATGAGCAGTCATCAATGACACCACCACAGCATAGCAAGCAAGACGACAACGGTGTTTGGCATTCACCGGATGGGAGAATAATTCTTCCTCCCTCGCTGTATCAGTGGGCGGTTCTTTTGACACATGACCAAGGTCACGTGTCAACAGGAGGGATTGTCGATTTGATTGAAAAGCATTTTTTCTGCCCAGGAATTTTGAAAATAGCAAAAACAGTTTGTCAACAATGTGTTGTATGTCTTCAAAATAATGCACAGGGAGCAATGAGAACACGACAAGGAAGCTTTCCCCCACCAAAAACACCATTTTCACAGTGGTGTATGGATTTTATTGAACTGTTGAAAGTGGGACAATTACAATATTGTCTGGTTCTCATTGATACCTACACTAAATGGACTGAGATACATCCAACAGCAAAGGCAGACGCCAGATTTGTGTGCAAAGTGTTACAAAACAATATCTTTTCAGTGTTTGGGATTCCAGAAGTCATCTATGCAGATAATGGTACCCATTTTACAGCCCAGGTTGTTAAAGATTTGACCCAATCTGTGGGCAGTCAGTTGAAATTTCATACGGCTTATCATCCTCAAAGTGCAGGCCTGGTAGAGAGAAGAAATGGCACCATAAAGCAAATGTTGAATAAGATCACAAAAGACAAAAATATCACGTGGCCAAAAGCCTTAATGCAGGTAAAAATGTCAATTGACACAACCCCGGACAAAAGCACGGGATTAACCCCGTATGAATGTGCATTCCATCGCCCATATGTGTTACCTGAAATTAGACTGTTATTACCACAAGGGCAATATAGATATCTATCTGACCATTTGAGGGAGTGTGTGCAACAAAAAGACTATGTTGATACTGTGAAATCTCTCTCTGATCAACAGGAGGACGTTGAAAACCCCCTACAACCTGGCGATTACGTCTTTGTAAAGAATCACCATAGACTGAACTGGACATCACCTAGGTGGCTTGACCCCTATAAAGTCCTGCTGACCACACCTACAGCTGTGAGAATCGCTGAACGGCCTTCTTGGATTCATTTGTCCCACCTTAAATGCTTGCAAGTACCCCTCAGTGACCTCCAGCCACCCCTAGGGTAAGTCCAGCTACAAAGGGGAGTCTGGTCCTTTTAAGGATAGGACTCGTCTCAAACCTGGTGAAGACAGTGGCCAGCTAAGGTACACTCCTAGGGGCAACAGGCACTATGGGGAATGGAAAGGTGTTTTGGACAATTTTAGGACTTGCAGGTACGAGCCTGATTCTCACATGCCTGCTGTGGAATCCAATTGAAGGTGGACTGACAGACGTCGACAACTGTCCAGTAGATTACACTCATAATCTGTGGTATCAAACTATGGTGATGACAGTGAAACAGTTGGGTATAAATACCTCTTGTTATGTTTGTTCGTTGTTGCCACACTCATATAAAACTGCTATCCCAATGACACCTGTGCCCTTGAATGCATCAGAGACAGTGGGAGCACTACTGGCCATGAATACTGCTAACATGACTATAGATGATGATCATTGGAAGGTAGGAGATTTAGGCGAATACCTAGAACTTTTAAATGTGTCACTGATTAATTACTCTGGAGCTAGGGTAAGAGTCCATAACATATCCAAGGTTTCTCCCTTTAAAGCAAGGAAATCATTAATGAAGGTTAATCCCACCCTTTATGCAGCCTCTGTTTGTTTTAGGAACAATTGCACCAATTCTTCTTATCATTGTGGGACTACGCCGCGCTGCAATGTAACCAGGTTTGCTACATGTGGCCTCATACATAAGCAATCTCCATGCGGAAATGTGTATGGTATCACATACCAAACGAAGGGCAATCTTACTTTGCCCCCAAGAAGTTGTAGTGCAAATTGCACTGACAATCCCGACCTATTTTGGCCTAATGATGATGGTTATGGTTGTTTAGAAAACCATGTTTGGGTATGCGGCCCTAATGTTTATGCCATATTGCCTTCTAATTGGTGTGGAACTTGCCATATGGCCGCATTACTTCCCCATGTCAGCATAAGATCAAATCTTACTTACCATAACTCAGGATCATATGAGCATTATTATCATCCCGATAATACCAATATACATGTTCAGAAGAGAGAGAGCACTGAAGATAAGCAAAGAGTATCAGAAGCTAAAATAATTGGAGGAATTTTCTTGCCATCTTATGGAGTGTCTCTAGCTTTAAGGCACATTAATATTCTTGCCTTTACTATGGAAAACCTGACCATGTTGATGGATCAAGGGTTGTTAGCTTTAAATGAGGAACAGCGACTATCTCGCTTAATGCTGTTACAAAATAGGATGGTCCCTCCTAGATTGGTTTCACAGTGGAGCCTGGTGGCAAATTTTGTTAAAATGGTTGACCCCCCCTAATTGTGATATTGATACTATTTTGTGTTCTGTTTACGTGTGTGATTCCATGTATAAGGTCAATGATTTCTACAGCCCTAACACAACACACATTCATGTTATAACAATCCTTTTTGAGCTATATTCGAAATGAACAATACACTCCCCTCTTCCAAGAGGATGATGCAGTGCATGATTCAAACAAAGGTGATGGTTATACTCCTGTATAAATTGGGAATTAATGCTTTATGATGACAATGTTGAAAATCTTCTGAAGTTACATTGTACTGATGTTTGCATGTAAAAATTAATAAAATAATAAACAGGAGGGAAATGTTGGGAAAATTTTATGTAAATAGTTATCATTTTATTAATAACTCATGAAATGAGAGTTGATGTTTTTATATGAATGATGTTTTTTCTTTGATTAATCATAAATACAATTTGTGCCTTTTCTTATAATCACTGTTAGTGACTAAACTGCACCATTCATCTGTTTGTTCATATAAGGTGTGATAAGAGTATTGACGTATGCAAGTTTTTATGCTGTATCAAGATCTGTCTTTTTGTACATCCTGTGTATCTTATTTTCTCCCTGCTGTGAGAACTCTGTGAACTTCATGAAACCCAATATGGAAATGTTTTTCCTTTGTTAAGAAATGAACCAGCTCGCACCGGTACGGACTGTACGTGCTGCCTTTTCTCATCCTCCCTTTTTAGGGAGTAAAGGACTGTTAAGGGAGGAAAAGAACTGTCTGGAAAGATGTCACTGTCTTATCTTTGCCTATAAAAGTTATTGTACTGGGCTGTTTCCCCAGCATTCAAAGCTCACTCTGTAGCAGGTATGTGATTTGATTGCTCTCTTTTGCAAAAGATATAAAAAACAGAAACGGCATCACTGTGTCAGGTCTGATGATTTCTTCAGTCTAATGCTATTGAATATTACTGTGCTTGAGCCATTTTGCAGATAAAATTCCTGACATTTGTAAAAAATATTTCAGATTGGCCATGATCTGAAAATCAAAGACACAAAAGGCAATATAAAAAATAAATGTGATGACTGCAACTTTATTCATTATTGCTGCTTCACTAATTAGAAGTATTACAAATCAAATAAATTACATGATGAGCCAACTTGCTCCTCTGACACATTTTAATTTATTTATTTTGTGTGCAGCTATCACAAACTTTTGCAGCTTTAATTAAAAATTTTTTTTTAAAAAAAATCAGAAAACCGAAGAAAATTTAAACCAAAGAAAAGATGGTCTGATACACTAATGTTTCCTATTGGCAACAAGTTAGCATCGTCATTTAGCCTTTGCCATTTTATAATTGGAGTGAGACGTGTTAACGTGACTTACCTCCAATTAAAACGAGGTTAGTGGACAATCCTCTCTGACGCAGCATGGTGGGAAACCGCCCCACATCCATGACAAACAGAAGCAGCGACTGACCAAACCATTAGTTTCAAGTTAGCTGCTGTGCTAATCATCGGAATGAAGCCTGGCCACCCACCCACACAGCTGTTCTGCTGCACGCACTGGGGGGAGAGGCAGGGCGCTGACTAGTAGTGTGTGAGGAGTTTTGCTGAAGTAAGGTGTATGCATTTAAAAACCTGATATAAACGATAGAGTTTTAGATGAAAAGATAAGACATTTTGATTTTGTCATCCGATATAGATCATCATATTGCAAAGCCCTAGTTTGAACCCACCCATTTTTTTTCCATGCGAGCAAAATTATTGGAACATGTGACTGCCAGGTGTTTTTGGTTGCCCAGGTGTGTCCTATTACATTGATTATTCAAACAGTAAATATTGCCGAATGACTGCTCTTGATCCCAGATTTGGGTTTTGCCTGTGCAGACTGCATTTATAGTATGAACTGTAACCAACATGAGAACCAGAGAGCTGTCCATGAGTGGAAAAACAAGCAATGGTGACACTGACACAAGATGGAAAATCAATCAGAGCCAGTGCACCAACATTGGTCATAGCCAGTACTGTACAACCATTTGGAATGTCCTGAAGAAAAAAGAAACCACTGGTGTACAAAATAACAGACGCCGAACGGGAAGACCAAGGAAAACATCAGCAGTTGGTGACAGAAACATTGTGAGAGATTTAAAGATGCACTCCGGTGGATATAAATTCCCTGTAAAAACAAATCTACATCATCTAAAATGGTATCTTATGCCCTTTTTTCTACATAGAAAACCTTTTATTGTCTTACAGTTTCATGTCAAAATTTTTTCACTTTCCCCCCCTCCCTCAAACGCCAGGATCGGTGATTACGAGACCCAACCGCATACTACAAAGCTAATAGTGGCTAGCACTACATTATCAGAATAAATACTGTGATAAAAAGACTAACCAGTTGAAGGACATGCCCAGGTGTATGCACAGTGGCCCAGAATAATGACTGAAACTGCATCAATCCTTAAAAGCAGTTTAATGGTAAAAACCATCTTAATTTGGGTCAAGTTTTCAAAGCAGTTTATTAAAAAATGCTAACTAGCCTGGAGGATAACGTCAGTTAGGCCAGAGACCTGACTGGCTCAATACTACCCACATGCCAGCACCATGAATAGTTACATCACCAAAAATGTTCTGCCTCAACTTGCCTTTTCTCAGGGGGTGTGGCTTAATGAAACATTACAGCAAAAAACCAAAAAAAAAAACCAAAAAAACAGAGGTATGAGATATTTGAGCAATTTCACTCTTGATGTGTCTTGTAAGTCAAAAAAAAAAAAAAAAAACTTGTTACAGACAAGTTAACAAGAAAAAAAAAAGATTTTTGGCAGAGTGTCACGTTACAGAAAATCCCTAAAGCAAAACAAAAAAACACACTGCCAAAACAACAAAGGAGTTCATCAGGGGCAGGAATTGGAAGGTTTTATACTGGCCAAGTCAATCTCTGCACTGCAACCCCATAGAGCACGCATTTATCTGCTAAAGAGGAGACTGATGACATGAGTGGATATTACATTTCACTGTTGGGTCGAACAATGAACAGAACATTTTCTCCAGAGTAAAGATTGAGGGGGACACCAAAAGTGCTACTGCAGTCGTGGCCCTGTACAAGATTGTGTTTAGGGGCTCCTATATTTGTAACAGAGAAAAGAAAAAATATATATATAAAAATCTCAGCCATGCCAATCAGGGGTCGGCAACCCACGGCCCTTCAGCCCCCTTGCTGTGGCTCCCTGCAGCTATATTTCAAAACACATGGAAATTAATGAAGTTCATCCATCTAGCCATCCATTTTCTACCGCTCCTCTGGGGGAACAGGTCACGGAGACAGCAACTCAAGCAAAGAAGCCCAGACTTCCCTCTCCCGAGCGACCTGCTCCAGCTCTTCAGAAAAAGTACCAAGACGTTCCCAGGCCAGCTGGAAGATGTAGTTTCTCCAGCAAGTCCTGGGTCTGCCCCGGGGTCTCCTCCCAGTGGGATGTGCCTAAAACACCTCAAGTGGGAGGCGTCCAGGAGGCATCCTGATACCCAAACCACCTCAACTGGCTCCTTTCAATGTGGAGGAGCAGCGGTTCTCCTCTGAGCCTTTCACGGAAGCTCCTCACTCTACCTTTAAGGGCGAGTCCAGCAATTGTACGAAAAAAGCTCATTTCAGCCGCTTGTATCAGCGATCTCATTCACTCGGTCATTACCCAAAGCTCATGACCATAGCTGAGGTTAGGAACGTAGATTGACCGGTAAATCAACAGCTTTGCTGTAGGGCTCAGCTCCCTCTTCACCACAACAGACCGGTAAAACATCCCCATCACTGCAGATGCTGCGCCGATCCTTCTGTCAATCTCTCACTCCATTTTCCTCTCATTCATGAATGAGACTCTGAGATACTTAAACTCCTCCACTTGGGGCAGGAGCCTGTCCCCAACCCAGAGAGGACAATTAACCCTTTTCCAGCTGAGGACCATGGACTCGGACTTGGAGGTGCTGATTCTCATCTCAGCCGCTTCACACCCAGTAGCAATCCATCCCAGCAAGACCTGCAGGTCATTGCTCGATGAAGCCAATAGAACAACATCATCTGCAAACAGCAGAAATGAAATCCTGTGGTCACCGAACAGGACACCCTCCGATCCTTGGCTGTGCCTAGAAATCCTGTCCATAAAAACTATGAACAGGATTGGTGACAAAGGGCAGCCCTGGTGGAGTCCAACTCTCACTGGGAATGAGTCTGACCGAGTGTTGGCAATACAAACCAAACTCTCACAACGGTCATACAGAGACCGGATAGCTCGTAACAACAAGCTTGATACACCATACTCCCGCAGCACCCCCCACAAGAAACCACAAAAGACGTGGTTGAATGCTTTCTCCAAGTCCACAAAACACATGTGGACTGGCTGGGTAAACTTTCACGAACCCTCAAGGATTCTCAAGAGGGTGAAGAGTTGGTCCGATGTGTCACGGCCAGGACAAAAACCACATTGCTCCCCCTGAATCCGAGGTTTGACCAATGGCCGGACTCTCCTCTCCAGTACCTTGGCATAGATCTTCCCAGGGAGGCTGAGGAGTGTGATCCCCCTAAAGTTGGAACACACCATCCCGGTAGGGCTGTGTGATGTGACGATATATATCAGTGGAGCGATAAAAAACATCTACCATTTCATATAAAACTATCATTTAGATAGAAGTACTTGATCCCAAACTGGGAAATTACAGTGTAACAGCAGCATGACAGTAGACAACCAAACACAGAAACACACACGACAGACAAAGGGATTACCCATGGAAAGTAAAACTAACACGACTATAAAACCTATATACATCATAGCTTAATATATGATGACCTGTATAAACACATGAATCATCCAGCTGCACAAAGGACTATCAGGAGCAGAGTGAAATGTGAGGTATGACCAGAATACAACATCATAGTGAGTTATTGTACAGTGAAATTGCATGTGGCAGGAAAGATTTCTTGTACCTGGCCGCTCGACAGCGAAGCTGTAGTAGTCTACTGGAGAAAGTGCTTCGCTGTCTGTCCAGTGTGTGGTGGAGGGAGTGATCAGGATTGTCTATGATGGATTGCAGTTTATTTAGTGTTCTCCTCTCCACCACTGTCTCAAAGGTCTCCGGTCTGAGACCAATTACAGAGCCAGCCCTCTTGATAAACTTGTCAAGTCTGTTGGTGTCTCTGGCCCCGATACTGCTACCCCAACAGACAGCAGCAAAGTAGATGGCGCTGGAAACAACGGTCTGGTAGAAAAGCTCCAGCATCCTGCTACACACGTTGAAGGATCTCAGCTTCCTCAGGAAGTAGAGCCTGCTCATCCCCTTCTTGTGTGCAGCATCGGTGTTTGATCTCCAGTCCAACCCGCTGCTGATCCTGACACCCAGATATTTGTAGTCCTCAACCACTCCCACATCCTCCCCCCTAATCTGCAGTGGCTGAGAAGGTGTCTTCCTCCTCCTGAAGTCAATCACCATCTCTCTGGTCTTGCTGACATTCAACCTCAGGTGATTCTGCTCTGTCCACTCCACAAATCTATCTACCAGTGTCCTGTACTCCCCCTCCTCTCCTCCTCTTATACACCCCACAACAGCTGAGTCGTCAGAGAATTTCTGCAGGTGGCATGACACTGTGTTGTACTGAAAGTCAGTGGTGTATAAGGTGAAGAAAAAAGGAGAGAGAGCACAGTCCCCTGTGGAGCTCCCGTATCACTAGTCACCACTCCAGACAAGACATTGCCCAGCCGGACAAACTGTGGCCTGCCTGACAGGTAGTCTGTAATCCAGGAGATCACAGAGCTTTATATTGGGATTTAAAAGACACATACCCCATTTCTATTTGTTACCGCCCCGCCTCTCCCCCGCAGTGCGCCAGGTGTGAGCAATCCTGGTTGTTAGCACAGCAGCTAACTGCAAGCTAATGTTTTGGTCATAAAGCCACTACTTCTGTTTGCCAGGGATGTGGGACTTTTTCCCACCGTGCTGTATCAGAGAGGATAGTCCACTCAACTCGTTTTAATTGAGGTAAATGACATTAACACCATCTCTCTCTAATTATAAAACAGCAAATGCTAAATGACGATGCTAACTTGTTGCCAATAGGAGACATTATAGTGTATGAGACCATCATTTCTTTGGTTTAAATTACTGCCGAGTTTCTTTATGTTGCCTGAAAAAATATTACTGAAGCTGCCAAAGTGCATGACAGCGGCCACATACACACTAAATAAATAATAAATAAATTAAAACGTGTCAGAGGAACAAACTGGCTCTTAATGTAACTTGATTTCTGATCATTTTTAATTAGTCAAGTAAAAATAATGAATAACATTGAAGTCATCACAAATGCACATTAAAAAACAATTTTATAACAACACTGCAAAATGAAGAGGGGAAAAAGGTGCATAAAATTAAGGACAGAAGAATTTGTACAATTGATTTTTTTCACCATTATTTAAAATGTAGAAAAAAAGAGATGAAATTTTGGTCATATCGCACAGCCCTACCCTCCGGTCCCCTTTCTTGAAGAGAGGAACCTCCACCCTCATTTGCCATTCCAAAGGCACTGTCCCCAACCTCCACGCAATGTTACAGAGGCGTGTCAACCATCACAGCCCTACAATATCCAGAGCCTTGAGGTACTCAGGGCAAAGCTTGTCCACTCCTGAGGCCCGGCCACCGAAGAGGTTTTTTTAACCACTTCAGACACCTCAGTCCCTGTGATGGGAGAGTTGTCCCCTTTGTTCTCAAGATCTGCTTCCTTTCTGGAAGGCGTGCTAGTAGGATTGGGGAGATCCTCAATGTATTCCTTCCACTGTCTGACGAGATCCCCAGTCAAAGTCAGCAGTGCCCCATCCGCACCATACACAGTGTGGACAGGGAGCTGCTTCCCCCTCCTGAGCCACCGGACAGTTTGCCAGATTCTCTTCAAGGCCGACCAAAAGTCTTGTTCCATGGTCTCGTTCCACACCCGAGTTTTTGCTTCAGCAACCACCCGAGCTGCACCCCACTTGGCCTGCTGGTACACCTCAGCTGCTTCGGGAGTCCCACAAGCCAATCAAGCTCGATAGGACTCCTTCAGCTTAATGGCCCCCCTCACCACTGGTGTTCACCACTTGGTTAGAGGGTTGCCACCACGAGATGCACTGACCACCTTGCAACTGCAGCTTTTGGCAGCCGCTTTAACAATGGAGGTAGAGAACATGGTCCATTCAGACTCCATGTCTCCAGACTCCCTCGGAATGTGGTTGAAGTTCTTCTGGAGGTGGGAGTTGAAGACCTCCTGGACAGGAGCCTCAGCCAGACGTTCCCAGCACACTCTCACTATACATTTGGGTTTACTAGGACTGAATGGCATCCTCCCCTGCCACCGGATCCAACTCACCACCAGGTGGTGATCAGTTGACAGCTCTGCTCCTCTCTTTACCCGAACATCCAAGACATGCGTACGGTCACAGGTCTGACGACACGATAAAGAAAAAAAAAAAAAAAAAAAATCAATCATCGACCTGCAACCTAGGGTGTCCTGGTGCCAGGTGCACATATGGACACCCTTATGCTTGAACATGGTGTTCGTTATGGACAAACTGTGGTTAGCACAGAAGTTCCATAATTGAACACCACTCGGGTTCAGATTGGGCAGGCCATTCTCCCAATCACCCCCTCCAGGTTTCACTGTCGTTGCCCACGTGTGCACTGAAGAAGTTAATTTTAATTATTTTAATTTACAAATTACTGTTTATTGGATACATTTCTCAACAAAAACACAATTTCAGAAACATAAAATACACATTTTTAAAATTATTTTTTATGTTCAACCATGCGTCCCATCTGACAGTGGCTCACAAGCATGGACAGCCTCTGAGGCTCTCTGTGCAGCGCATGCAGAGAACACAGAGCCGCAGCTTCCCGCTTTAATCCTCCCCATTCTCGGTAAAACATGAACATATCAAAAAAAAAAAAAGTAAAATCCCAGAGGAAAATAGAGAGTTTAGTTCTGCATGGACAGATTCATCTGGGTTCATGTTTGGTTGTTGGGAAAGAATTTCTCCACTAGAACACAACCAAGGAGGAAAAACAGCCACCTCCTTAGTGTCTACAGGTCAAAAAAAAAAAAAAAAAAATCTTAAAGGGTACCTGCAGTGAATTTTAATCAATAGCTATTTCAAAGGATCAAATATGATACTAGTGGTTCTGTCCAGTAATTTTGGTCATGATTCCTTCTCAGGGGTAGCGCGGTGGCGGAGTGGTTAGCACTGCGGCAGCACAGCAACTCACCCTTGGCCGGGGGATCCTGGGTTCGACCCCAGCCTCCGACCAACAGTGATCTGTGTGGAGTTTGCGTGTTCTCCCCGTGTCTGTGTGGGTTTACTCCGGGAATTCTCCAGTTTCCTCCCACACGCTAAAAACATGCAATTTAGGTTAATTGGCATCAAAACTGGGAATTCTAAATTGTCCTTAGGTATGACTGTGAGAGTGAATGGTTGTCCGTCTCTCTGTGTTGGCCCTGTGATGGACTGGCAATCTGTCCAGGGTGTACCCTGCCTCTTGCCCAAAGATGTTGGGATAGGCTCCAGCCCCCCACCCCACCCCACCCCCTGCGACCCAAAAAGGATTAAGCGGAAGAAGACGGATGGATGGATTCCTTCTCAGATACATGTGAGGTTCAAGTCTCTGCTCTGTCAGTCATGGTCAGTGACATCTTGCCTCTTCCATGGGCTATTTCAGCACAGTCTTTGCTTTGTGCAATTGACTGGGCTGCAGTATAGCAGTCAAGGTTTTCACATCAGAATTTTATGGAATATTTTATAACCATGTACAAGCAAACCTACCCGCATATAATTTAATGAAATAAAACACTAGTATATCAAGTTTTATTCAACGAGTTCTAAAGTTACTTGACTGGCAACTTGCCTGTTCGTCGGGTCCCCTGCAGCTGCTGGTCCCCGGAGGTAACTGCGGATCATGCCGTCAATGAAGGCCATTTCCAAGAACAGTTTGTGCAGTATATAGCTGTGCTGATTTTGCGCCGTTTTCATTTCGGATCTCAACCCACTGAGTACCTGCTGAACACGTTTACTCATCTGCAGTAAAGCAGGAATCAACCAGTGTACGTGACTTCCGGCCGGCAATGACTGCTCCCCATTGGTTTTGACCGAGCGGTTTATATGAGATACAACTATTCAGTGTACAGACTCTAGGGGTTTATTTTTACTGAATAAACACATTTTTGGTTTATACGTAATACCTAAAGCACGATTAATGTCGTTATAATGAGCAGTACTGGTTTCCTTTAAAGGTGATTATCTAAAATCAACACCTTAATTATCCTTAAAATGATAAACAATCCTTGAATTCCTGCTCAATAACCTTAAAATTAGTCGCCTGCGCTATAAATGTTCGATTCACCATATTCTGAATTAGTGTACAGTGGATATAAAAAGTCTGCACACCCCTGTTCAAATGCGAGGTTTTTGTGATGTAAAAAATGAGACCAAGATAAATAATTTCAAACCTTTTCCACCATTAATGTGACCTATAAACTGTACAACCCAATTGAAAAAAAAAAATCTTTTAAGGGGAAAAATAAAAAATAAAAAACTGAAAACAACCTGGTTGCATAAATATGCACACCCTTAAACTAATACTTTGCTGTAGCACCTTTTATTACAGCACTTTTTGGGTAGGAGTCTATCAGTGTGGCACTTCTTGATGTGGCAATATTTGCCCACTCTCCTTTGCAAAAACACTCCAAATCTGTCAGATTGTGAGGGCATCTCCTGTGCACAGTCCTCTTCAGATCACCCCACAGATATTCAATCGGATTCAGGTCTGGACTCTGGCTGGGCCATTCCAAAACCTTAATCTTCTTCTGGTGAAGCCATTCTTTTGTTGATTTGGATGTGTGCTTTGGGTCATTGTCATGTTGAAAGATGAAGTTCCTCTTCATCTTCAGCTTTCTAGCAGAAGCTTGAAGGTTTTGTGCCAACACTGACTGGTATTTGGAACTGTTCATAATTTCCTCCACCTTGACTAAGGCCCCAGTTCCAGCCAAAGAAAAACAGCCCCAAAGCATGATGCTGCCACCACCATGTTTCACTGTAGGTATGGTGTTCTTTTGGTGATGAGCAGTGTTGAGTTTACGCCAAATACACCTTTTGGAATTATGGCCAAAAAGTTCAATCTTGGTTTCATCGGACCACACATTTTCCCACGTGCATTTGGGAGATTTCAAATGTGTTTTTGCAAAATGTAGCCGGGCTTGGATGTTTTTCTTCATAAGATAAGGTTTCCGTCTTGCTACCCTACCCCGTAGCCCAGACATATGAAGGAGACGGGAGATTGTTGTCACATGTACTAAACAGCCAGTACTTGCCAGAAATTCCTGCAGCTCCTTCAATTTTGCTGTCAGCCTCTTAGCAGCCTCCCTGACTGGTTTTCTTTTCATCAATTTTGGAGGGACGTCCAGTTCTTGGTAATGTCACTGTTGTGCCATATTTTCTCCACTTGATGATGACTGTCTTCACCATGTTCCATGGTATATTTAATGCCTTGGAAATTCTTTTGTATCCTTCTCCTGACTGATACCTTTGATCAATGAGATCCCTCTGATGCTTTGGAAGCTCTCTGCGGACCATGACTTGTGCTGCAAGATGTGAATACAAAATGTCAGGAAAAGCCTACTAGAACAGCTGAACTTTATTTGGGGTTAATCAGAGGCACTTTAAGTGGTGGCGGGTGTGTGCTGACTCCCATTGAACATAAGTTTGAATATGATTGATTAATTCTAAACACAGCCACATCCCCAGTTACAACAGGGTGTGCATATTTATGCAACCAGGTTATTGTAAGGTTTTTTTTATTTTTCCCCTTAAAAGATTTCAGTTTGTTTTACAATTGGGTTGTACAGGTTATATGTCACATTAATGGTGGAAAAAGTTTTGAAATGATTTATCTCGGTCTCATTTTTTTTACATCACAAAAACCTGACATTTGAACAGGGGTGTGTAGCTATTGTGGATTGGGGGGGAGGATGTGGGGGTAGTGGAGGACTACAAATACCTGGGTGTCATGATCAGCAGCGGACTGAACTGAAAACCTAACACTGATGCTGCGTACAAAAAGGGGATGAACAAACTACTTTCTGAGGAAGCTGAGATCCTTCAACGTGTGCAACAAGATGTTGGAGCTTTTCTACCAGGCTGTTGTTGCCAGTGCCATCTTCTTTGCTGCTGTCTGTTAGGGTAGCAGTATCAGAGCCAGCAACACCAACAGACTTAACAAGATTATCAAGAAGGCTGGCTCTGTGATTGGTCTCAGGCTGGAGACCTTTGAATCTGTGGTGGAGAAGAGGACACTGAACCAACTGCAATCCATCATAGACAATCCTGATCACCCCCTCCTCCACACACTGGACAGACAGCAGAGCACTTTCTAAAGCAGACTGCTACAACTTCGCTGCTGAATGGTCTGGTACAGGAAATCTTTTCTGCTACATGTCATTTCACTGTACAATAACTCACTCTGATGTTGAATTCAAGTCATAACAATGCTGCCATACTGCACCTTACAGTATAACTGGGACCTCGCATTTCACCCTGTGCCTTATAATCCTTCTTTGTACAGTCAGTACTATCCATTGACTCAGGAGGATCATCATCTATTTAACCTAGTAGTAGCCTATGTTGTTTATAAAGTTATCTAAATGTTTTTACTTCCCTGGGTAACTCCTTTTCTATTATGCTGTGTGTATTTCTGTTGGTTGGGTTGTATGCCGTGCTGCTGTTACACTGTAATCTCCCAGTTTGGGATCAATAAAGTGCATCTACATCAAGATTTTTTTTATATCCACCGTAAATGTATTTTCACCATCACAATTCAATACTTCCTGAGTTATTAAAAATAAAAGCTCTTTTCAGCGATTCCATTTTAAGAATGGTTGTGTCTGTTGTGTGCTTTTACTGTGCAACACCATCAACCGGTTATACTTGCCTTAAATAAGACCTACAGTCGACAGTTTTCCATCATAATTTGTAAATAAAAGAAAATAAAGAGGACAGAAGATTCTGTGACAGTGATGTAGAGGTCAGCCTTTTATTGTAAGGATGTTTTCAGCTTTTTGTCTGTAGGATAACTGCTAGTTTGTTATCTGTGGGCTTTTGGACACTGAATTATCAATGCAGACTGTCTATCAATGTTACACATTTTTTAAAATTCTAACCAACATTTAGCGCAGCAGAGAAGGTATTTTTAAACGTTTCTTTTTTCAACTCTGCTGTAATTATTTCTAATTGGCTTAATTTGCACCAAATGATTTTTAAAGCTATATTATTTAGAAAGTTGTTTAGAATTCTTTTTGTTTTATTCCAAAATAAAGAAGAATATCAGACAACCAATCAACTTTTTGTCAAACAGAGTCTAGAGAACAGGTGAAGGATACAGATTTATAAAATATTAATACATTTGAATAAGAAGCATTATGAGGAAATATAAAAAGGATGAAAAGTAGCTTCTTCTAAATAAAACTTTCATGTCTAATTTATTAAAATATCAGGAACTAAAGCGGTGTGATCACTGTTGAAAGTAGGAGATGGATGATATTTTTCAGATTTAAACAATTTATGAATGTGCTAATAATCAAAAAACTATACAAAAAATTATGGTCAGATATTCAATTATATAGCCTTTTCAGCACAAAACAATTTGCAACATATTTGTAATACTTTTATTTCATGAATGAAGCTATATATAAAGCTTGACATTTTTTTCACTGTTGTATGAATTCATTAATACCACATAATATTCAGAACTATGTATATAAAAAACTTTATAAGCAGCATAATTTTTATTTTCAAGGTCAAATTGCTGTTGCGGCCCTCAGCCACTTCTATTTTACTTGGAGATGAGAAAAATGGCTCTTTGGTAGGCAAAGGCTGCAGACCCCTGATCTAGATGAAGAAAGAAAATTTAATCAATTACACAGAATAAAAAGTAAACTAGTGTCCATATGAATGTTGGACATTTAGAAGACATTCAGAAGTCACAAATTTACACAAAATAGTTGCAGAAAAAAGTAATGAATTTATTAAGAAAAATAGCAAATTGACAAGGAAAAAAGTTGAAAATTTACAAGAAAAAGTTGGAAAATTTCTGAGAAAAAAAATGATTTGAATGATTACAGGCCGGTAGCACTCACTTCAATCATCATGAAGTGTTTCGAGAGAGTGGTGCTGCCCCTCCTTCAGGACAGCATACCGGATACCCTGGAACCCCTGCAGTACGTCTACCGGCCCAACAGGTCCACCTCACATGCCATTGCTGCAGCACTCCATTAGTCTCTCTCCCACCTGGAAGATAAAGACTCCTACATCAGGATGCTTTTTGTTGACTACAGCTCTGCCTTCAACATGGTCACTCCCTACAAACTCACCGACAAACTGTCTTCACTTGGTCTGCACCCCACCCTCTGTGACTGGCTACTGGACTTTCTGACTGGCAGGCCCCAGTCTGTCAGGAGGGTAACGGGACCTCAGCCAGCATCATCACGAACACAGGCATCCCACAGGGCTGTGTTCTCAGCCCCCATCCTCTACAGCCTCTTCACCCATGACTGTGTTGCCTTCCACAAGGACAATATCATCTTAAAGTTTGCAGATGACACAGCAGTGATAGGACACATCACTGGTGGTGATGAAGCGTCCTACAGGAGGGAGGTGGCCAGCCTGGTGTCATGGTGTGAGGACAAATCTACCTACGGGTACAAATAAAGTAACCTGAACCTGAACCGGCGGATCGTCACTTCCTTGTGGTAACGTATCGTCACTTCCTGTTTTGCTGTCTGCCTGTGTGGTTTGCTCTCCAGCTCTCCAGCCACAAGCTATGGCTACTACCTCTCTTTCCTCTCATCCTCTGGTGTGCTCTCTCTGTCAGATGTTTAGCTACACCTCTGCCTCTTTTAGTGTTAACGGTAAATGTAATAAATGTTGTCTTTTTGAGGCGCTCGAGGCGAGGTTGTCTGATTTGGAAACCCGGCTCCGCTGCATTGAAACACCGTCTGCGCCAGTTAATCTCGACGGACGCCCATTAGCTGCAGCGGAGCTAGCTAGCTTAGCCCCCCCTGTCACCGGTTCCCCGGCTCTCCTCAGCAGCGAGGAGACTGGGTGGGTGACGGTGAGAAGGAAGCCTAGTCGCAAAGCCCCGGTTCACCACCAACCTGTTCACGTTTCTAATCGTTTTTCCCCGCTCAGCGACACACCCGCTGAGGAAAAAACTCTGATCATTGGCGACTCTGTAGTCAGAAACGTGAACCTAGAGACTCCAGCGGCCATAGTCACATGCATTCCTGGGGCCAGAGCAGGCGACATCGAGTCAAATTTGAAAATGCTGGCTAAAAGTAACTGTAAATATTCCACAATTGTTATTCACACCGGCATTAATGACATCCGTCTCCGGCAGTCGGAAGTCACGAAACTTAATATAGAATCGGTGTGTGACTTTGCCAAAACGATGTCTGCCACTGTAGTATTCTCTGGGCCCCTCCCCAATCTGACCAGTGATGACATGTTTAGTCGCTCGTCATCCTTGAACCGCTGGCTGTCTGTGTGGTGTCCTGCAAATGACGTGGGCTACATTGACAATTGGAGCTCTTTTTGGGGAAAACCTGGTCTTATGAGACGAGACAGCATTCATCCCACTTTGGATGGTGCTTCTCATTTATCTAACAATCTGGCATCTTTTTTATCCAAATTTCCAAAACCCTGACTACTCAGAGTTGGGACCAGGAAGCAGAGTCGCAGTCTTACACGCCTCTCTGCAGCTCCTCTTCATCCGCCACCCCTCAGCTTAGCCCCTGTCTTCCCCATCAGAGAATCGTTGTCTGCTCCCTCCAAAGTAAATAAAAATATAATGTATAAGCATCCCAAAGTGATAAAGCAAAATATTGGTAAAACTCAAATTAAACATAAAGCCTCTAAATTGAATGATTTGGCCTCTGTTCCTCCTCCTCATAATTTAAAAATTAAATGTGGTTTATTAAATATTAGGTCTCTAACTCCCAAGTCTCTGTTAGTCCATGATCTGTTAATTGATCATCAGATTGATTTAATTTCCCTTACAGAGACTTGGTTAGGGCAAGAGGATTATGTTGGTTTAAATGAATCAACTCCCTCTGGTTATTTAAACTGTCAAAATCCCAGAAGTTCTGGTCGTGGAGGAGGAGTAGCATCAATTTACCATTCCAAATTACTAGTTAATGTAAAGCAAAAAACATGTTATAATTCCTTTGAGGGCCTGGTCCTCAGTGTTGGGCACTTTAGCAATTCCAGGTTAAACCCAATTTTATTTGCCATAGTTTATCGTCCCCCATCAACCTATTCAGAATTTTTATCCGAATTTGCTGATTTCTTAGCTGATTTAGTGCTGAAATCTGATAGAATAATTATAGTAGGGGACTTTAATATACATGTGGATGTAGATAGTGACTGCCTTAATGTGGCTTTTTTTTTTCCACAATATCTTTATTGAACCTTTTTTTTTTTTTTTAACAAACATGATACAAACAATCAAACACTAACACTAAAGTACTACAAAAAAAAAAAAAATGCACTAAAAACACCAACAACCACCAACAAAATCAAGTCTTCAACAATGCTCCTCTGTTTAGTCTAGACAATCCAATACATAAGTATACATATTATGTTCACCAGTTTGGAATTTACAAGGTCCACACACATCATTCACCTTCTTCTTCAAGAGTTATGTTTAAATTTTTTACATAATCAATAAAAGGTCTCCATATATTCTCAAACACAATTTCCTTTGATTTTAGTATATATGTTATTCTTTCTAATGGAAGGTTTGTTAACATCTGTCTTAACCACTGAGTCACATCTGGTCTATGAGTCTTTTTCCATAATAGTGCAATACATTTTTTGGCATTAAGCAAACTGAGGTCTATGAATGTTCTTTCACTTTTATTAAAATTATGCTTTTCTGGGTACAGACCCAACAAAAACAGTTTAGGATTCAATATGATTTGTTTTGAGATTATTTTTTCAATTGTTACCCTCACCTCTTCCCAAAACATTCTTATTAATCTACATTCCCATAAACAATGAAATAGGGTTCCTTTACTTTCCATGCATTTTGTGCATGTATCTGGTATATTTTTGTTATATCTATTTAACTCCTCCGGTGTAACATACATCCGCATTAACCATTTGAAATGTATCAATTTAAGGCGTGCATTTATTGATTTGGTTTGAGCTTCTGTACAAGCCAATTCCCATTGTTCCTCTGAAATTTCAATTTGCAGATCTTCTTTCCAGTAGTTTAATCTTTTCAGTGAATTTTCACTTGAAGATAGTGTCAGTGAGTTATAAAACTCTGAAATAATACCCTTTCTTTTACTATCTTTCATCATCATTTTTTCCAAGGATGAATAAATAGGTCGAGTGAGAGCTTTATTTTGATTTGATCGAATAAAGTTTCTAAGTTGAAGATATTTAAAAAAATGTGTTCTATTGAGATTAAATTTGATCCTCAGCTCTTCAAAAGACATTATGTTGTCTGCACATGGCAAATATAAATCCTGAATCTTTTGTATCCCTTTTAAATTCCATACTTTAAATACAGCGTCCGCTCTCCCTGGTTTAAAATATTGATTACCCCATATTGGACTAAATTGTGACAATAACTGTGGTTCTTTTAAATAGTTTTTAGCTTCACACCATATTTTGATCATATGCTTTACAAATGGATTTTTAACTTGTTTTTGTAATTTTTTTTGCCGAATCTGAGTATATGAATATGGGAAGAGGTAAAGGTAAATTGTATGATTCCATTTCAGTCCAGTGAGGGAGATCATTTGATGAAAAATAATATGTCATAGACCTCAGTTGTGCCGACCAATAATACAACATAAAATTTGGACATTTCAGACCTCCACGATCAAATGGTAAATATAATAAAGACAAACGTAATCTAGCCCTCCTGTTGTTCCATATAAATTCCACTAACTTTTTTTTTTATTCTTGAGAATAGATCTAAAGGTGGTGATAAGGGAATGTATTGAAATAAATAAAGTATTTTAGGTAAAATATTACTTTTAAGTATATTGATTCTCCCGATCATCGACATTGGTAGTGACATCCATCTCTGAGTTAACTCATTGATATCTGACATTAAGGCTTCATAGTTGACACTGGCGACTGATTCTAGCTTAGGCATAATTTGGATTCCTAAATATTTAAACTGATTTACAACATTGAATTGATTTACCTCAGGGGCTGGGTAATTTCTCTGGGTCTCATTTAGCATTAATATTGAAGATTTAGTTTTATTTATTTTATATCCTGATATTTCCCCAAAATTCTTTATTAAATTCAACAAGGTTGGAATTGATTTTTTTAGATTCGACATAAACAAAATTATGTCATCGGCGTACAGGGAGATTTTATGTTCTGTTGGTCCAACTTTAATTCCATATATTTGTGAATGTAAACGTATCGCTATCGCTAAAGGTTCAATTGCCATAGTAAACAGTAAAGGTGAAAGTGGACAGCCTTGTCGACATCCTCTATTGATTTTTATTGGTTTTGAAATATTGTTATTTGTTAGGATTTCTGCTGTAGCATTATTGTATATTATTTGAACCCATTTTATGAAATTATTTCCAAGTCCAAACCTTTGTAGGACTTCAAAAAGAAAGGGCCATTCAACTCTATCAAAGGCCTTTTCGGCGTCCAATGATAGGAGAGCTGTATCCGGTGCTTCTTTATTAAAATAAATAATATTAAATAGTCTTCTTACATTATGGAAGCCTTGTCTACCCTTTATAAAGCCATTCTGATCTCGATTAATAATATTTGGTAAAATTTCTTGTATTCGTCTTGCTAAAATTTTACAGATTATCTTAAGGTCGGCGTTTAATAGGCTTATTGGTCTCATATTTTCACATTTATTAGAGGGCTTACCTGGTTTTGGCAGCAGTATAATTAAGGCATTATTTATGTATGATGGTAAATTATTATTTTGAAATGCTTCTAAAACCATTTCCAAAAAAGGTTTTATTAATTTATTCTTAAATTTTTTATAAAGGTCAACTGGAAGACCATCTGGTCCTGCACTTTTTCCTGATTTCATATTATCAATGGCTAGCCCAACTTCTTCTTGACTAATTTTAGACTCCAATATCTCCCTGTTTTCATTTGGAATACACGGTATAGATAGTTCGTTCAAAAACCCATTTAGTTTTGTTAAATCAGGTTCATTTTTGGTATCATATAATTTTTCATAGTAATCTCTAAAGGCTCTATTAATTTCTAAAGGATCTATAACTACCTGTCCGTTACTTATAATACTGGTAATTGGTGTTTTAATTTCCAATTGTTTAATCTGCCATGCTAATAATTTTCCTGATTTTTCACCTTGTTCATAAAAAGATTGTTTCAATCTTAGAAGACTCGAGGCAGCTCTATTCGCTGATTTTTTGTCGTATTCAGCTCTCAAAATCAGTAATTCATTCTCCAACCTTGGGTCACTTCCTGCATACACTTTTTCCTGAAGATTTTTTATTTTATGTTCCAATTTAGCTCTCTCCTCTCGAGTCTTCTTAGATTTTGATCCTGTATAACTAATAATATGTCCCCTAATAAAAGCTTTGAAAGCCTCCCACTTTACACATGCTGATGTTTGTGTAGTATTGATGTCAAAGAACTCGTCTATCTGTTTTTCTATATACTTGACAAATTCCTCATCCTGAAGCCATTTATGCTGAAATTGCCATCTACCTGATTCCTTTATCAATTTTTTATCTACATATATTAGACAACAGGGTGCATGATCAGAGATCACGATGTTATCATAAAAGCAGTTTTGAATCTTGGACCTTAATTCTGTGGAAATCAAAAAATAATCAATACGTGAGAATGTCTTGTAGGTACTGGAATAACAAGAATAGGCTTTAACTTGTGGTTTCATTTCTCTCCATATATCTAACAATCTCAATTCTTTCATAAAATGATTAATAGTCATCCTACATCCAATGTGCGTACAATCCAGTCCTGTTGATCTATCCACACCTGGATTCAATGTACAATTAAAATCCCCTGCTATTATATGTTGCCCTGTAAGTGATGATAAGATGAGAAATAAATTAGCAAAGAACTTCTGGTCATCTATATTGGGACCATATAAGTTCACAAGATTTATATTTTCTAATAGAAAAGAACCTTGAATGATTACATATCTTCCAAATTTGTCTCCAATTACATTTTTCACTTGAAAAGGAACTGATTTATGTATGAGAGTCATAACTCCCCTGGCTCGGGATGAAAATGAAGAGGTGAATACACTTCCCTGCCATCTACTCCTAATTCTTTTAACATCCTCCTCTATCAGATGAGTTTCTTGTAAAAACACAATTCTTGAACCCATGTCCTTTATTTTATTCATAACTTGTTTAAGTTTTTTTAAATTTTGTAGACCTCTGCAATTCCATGAAGTTAAATTAAGATTAACACTTTGGTCCATGATCAATAGAGAGTTTGGGATTACCTTGCAGTGTAAACATGCTCATACAGAGAAGCAAAAACATGAGTGGTTGAACATTCATCCTACAAACTACACACAAACAAATTTCCCCTTCCCACACTTGTGGCAAACCCCCCAAAATCAAAAGAAAAATTCTGTCTCCCGATATAGCCATCGACCGTTCCACAACCACGGGGAACAGCCTAAGCCACTCCTTCTTCATCCTCCCAATCACCCTAACTCTACTGCTTTTAATGACGTAACATTAACTCTCTTCTGTAGTTTTCCAACTTAACTCCAAAATTTTTAACAACTTTGTACATCATAGTTTTTTTTTTTTTTTGTTTGTTTTGTTTTTGTTTTGTTTTTTTTAATATATAATACAATCTATATTTTGTAAACTTACTATTTACTTCAAGTCAGTCAGATGCCTGTGCAAATGCTTAATTATTCTACCTTATATTTTGTTCATGCTTAGCTCCCACCAGTCTCTTCTTCTTCTTTGATCTTCTTGATGAACTCCTGCGCCTCCTCTGGGGTCTTGAAGATGTGGGTTCTGCCCTCATACGTGGTCAGCAGTCTCGCAGGATAGATTACACCATGACGAATCCCAAGGTTGCGCAGCTCCTTACGTACGGGATCAAACTGCTTCCTCAATTGCTGGATTCCTGTGGCCAAATCTGGGTAGAACCGCACCTGCTGGTCCTGGTGTTTAATCTCTCCTTTAGCACGTGCAGCGTTGAAGATCTTCATCCTGTCTCTGTTGCTTAGAAACTTCATAATTAAGGTCCTCGGCGGTCCCTTATCTCTCCGTGGGCCAATACGATGTGCTTTTTCCAGAACCACTGCTGATTGCAACTCCTCGCTGCCCAGCACCTCCGGAATCCACTTTTCCAGAAAGGAACATACGTCCCGACCTTCTGATTCCTCTGGAAGACCCACCAGCCTCAAATTATTCTGTCTCGACCGAGATTCCAAATCCAAAATATTATCTTCCAGAGATTTATTTTTTTTTTCCAAAGTGCGCACCTTTAATTGAAGACGGGTGACGTCATCTTCAGCACTAGCGAGACGGAGCTCCATCTGCGCCGTTCGTTCTACACAGTCACCCAATTCCTTTCTTATTCCTTCCAGCGCTGTCATAATCCCATCAAATCTAGAGGAAAAGTCCGCTCTCATTGAACTCATGGCAGCCATCAGCGCATCTGCGCCATTCCCCGCAGAAATCGCACCGCCGCCAGCCTCCTCCGCCATATATGGAGCCTTGTTTGCTGCGTCACAGACCTGAAAGTCCGTTAATTTGGACTGTTTCGGTGGCTCGCTTTTTCCTTTTCCTGGTTTTCCAGCCTTAGGCTTCGCCGACATATCCTCGCCCAAATGCTGGGATACGTTCTGTCCCAAATGAGAGAGTTATTTGCCGATTTTTTTCTCCAGGAGCAGAGCAGAGCGAGACACGTCCGTCCTACGTGGCAGCCATAACCGGAAGTCTTAATGTGGCTTTTAATTCAATATTAGACTCGATTGGGTTTTCTCAGAAAGTAGGAAATTCTACTCATTACCTCCACCATACATTGGACCTTGTTCTGACATATGGCATAGAAATAGAAAATCTTGTAGTGTCTCCTCATAACCCTGTACTGTCAGACCATTGTCTGTTAACCTTTGATTTTACTATTTCTGACTATTTGGCTCCTAAAGAAAAATATTATCACAGTAGATGCCTCTCAGATGATGCTGTTTCCAAATTTATGCAGATTGTTTCCTCTATGCCATGTGTCAACACAACGGAAATAAGCTATAGACAGCTTGCTCCTTCTGTAATTGATAACATGGCGGATTGTGTTTCAGCTTCTCTGCATCAGGCTCTAGACTTGGTGGCCCCCTTAAAAAAGAAAAAGTCTAATCAGAGATTTTTAACTCCTTGGTTCAACACAGAAACTCGTAGCTTAAAACAGAAGACTCGTCAATTAGAAAGAAAATGGCGCTCTACTAATTTAGATGAAATCTATTTAGCTTGGAGAAATCATCTTTTTTTTTTCCACAATATCTTTATTGAACCTTTTTTTTTTTTTTTTTTAAACAAACATGATACAAACAATCAAACACTAACACTAAAGTACTACAAAAAAAAAAAAAATGCACTAAAAAACACCAACAACCACCAACAAAATCAAATCTTCAACAATGCTCCTCTGTTTAGTCTAGACAATCCAACACATAAGTATACACTCACCGGCCACTTTATTAGGTACACCATGCTAGTAACGGGTTGGACCCCCTTTTGCCTTCAGAACTGCCTCAATTCTTCGTGGCATAGATTCAACAAGGTGCTGGAAGCATTCCTCAGAGAGTTTGGTCCATATTGACATGATGGCATCACACAGTTGGCGCAGATTTGTCGGCTGCACATCCATGATGCGAATCTCCCGTTCCACCACATCCCAAAGATGCTCTGTTGGATTGAGATCTGGTGACTGTGGAGGCCATTTGAGTACAGTGAACTCATTGTCATGTTCAAGAAACCAGTCTGAGATGATTCCAGCTTTATGACATGGCGCATTATCCTGCTGAAAGTAGCCATCAGAAGTTGGGTACATTGTGGTCATAAAGGGATGGACATGGTCAGCAACAATACTCAGGTAGGCTGTAGCGTTGCAACGATGCTCAATTGGTACCAAGGGGCCCAAAGAGTGCCAAGAAAATATTCCCTACACCATTACACCACCACCACCAGCCTGAACCATTGATACAAGGCAGGATGGATCCATGCTTTCATGTTGTTGACGCCAAATTCTGACCCTACCATCCGAATGTCGCAGCAGAAATCGAGACTCATCAGACCAGGCAACGTTTTTCCAATCTTTTATTGTCCAATTTCGATGAGCTTGTGCAAATTGTAGCCTCAGTTTCCTGTTCTTAGCTGAAAGGAGTGGCACCCGGCGTGGTCTTCTGCTGCTGTAGCCCATCTGCCTCAAAGTTCGACGTACTGTGCGTTCAGAGATGCTCTTCTGCCTACCTTGGTTGTAACGGGTGGTTATTTGAGTCACTGTTGCCTTTCTATCAGCTCGAACCAGTCTGGCCATTCTCCTCTGACCTCTGGCATCAACAAGGCATTTCCGCCCACAGAACTGCCGCTCACTGGATATTTTTTCTTTTTCGGACCATTCTCTGTAAACCCTAGAGATGGTTGTGCGTGAAAATCCCAGTAGATCAGCAGTTTCTGAAATACTCAGACCAGCCCTTCTGGCACCAACAACCATGCCACGTTCAAAGTCACTGATATCAAAGAACTCATCTATCTGTTTTTCTATATACTTAACAAATTCCTCATCCTGAAGCCATTTATGCTGAAATTGCCATCTACCTGGTTCCTTTGTCAATTTCTTATCTACATACATTAGACAGCAGGGTGCATGATCAGAGATCACGATGTTATCATAAAAACAGTTTTGAATCTTGGACCTTAATTCTGTGGAGATCAAAAAATAATCTATACGTGAGAATGTCTTGTAGGTATTGGAATAACAAGAGTATGCTTTAACTTGTGGTTTCATTTCTCTCCATATATCTATCAATTTCAATTCTTTCATAAAATGATTAATGGTCATCCTACATCCATTGTGCGTACAGTCCAGTCCTGTTGATCTATCTATACTGGGATTCAATGTACAATTAAAATCCCCTGCTATTATATGTTGCCCTGTTAGTGATGATAAGATAAGAAATAAATTGGCAAAGAACTTTTGATCATCTATATTGGGACCATATAAGTTCACCAAATTTATGTTTTCTAATAGCAAAGATCCTTGAATGATTACATATCTTCCAAATTTGTCTCCAATTACATTTTTCACTTGAAATGGGACTGATTTATGTATGAGAGTCATAACTCCCCTGGCTCGGGATGAAAATGATGAGGTGAAAACATTTCCTTGCCATCTACTCCTAATTCTTTTTACATCTTGCTCTATTAGATGAGTTTCTTGTAAAAACACAATTTTTGAACCCATGTCTTTTATTTTATTCATAACTTGTTTAAGTTTTTTTAAATTTTGTAGACCTCTGCAATTCCATGAAGTTAAATTAAGATTAACGCTTTGATTTATAATCAATAGGGTGTTTGGGATTACCTTGCAGTGTAAACATGCTCAAACAGAAAAGCAAAAAAATGAGTGGTTGAACATTCACCCTACAAACTACACACAAACAAATTCCCCCTTTCCACATTTGTGGCAATCCCCCCAAAAGCAAAAGAAAAATTCCGTCTCCCGATATAGCCATCGACCGTTCCACACCCACGAGGAACAGCCAAAGCCACTCCTTCTTCATCCTCCTAATCACCCTAACTCTACTGCTTTTAATAACGTAACATTAACTCTCTTCTGTAATTTTCCAATTTAACTCCAAATTTTTTTAGCAATTTTGTACTTTTTTTTTTTTTTAATATGTAATACATTCTATATTTTGTAATCTTAATATATGCTTCTAATCAGTTAAATGCTCAAATATTCTACCCTATATTCTGTTCATGCTTAGCTCCCACCAGTCTCTTCCTGGATCTTCTTGATGAGCTCCTGCGCCTCCTCGGGGGTCTTGAAGATGTGTGTTCTGCCCTCATATGTGACCAGAAGTCTTGCAGGGTGAATCACTCCATGACGAATCTCAAGGTTGCGCAGTTCTTTGCGGATGGGGTCAAACTGCTTCCTTAATTGTTGGATTCCTGAGGCCAGATCTGGGTAGAACCGCACCTGCTGATCTTGGTATTTAATTTCTCCTTTGGCCCGCACCGCGTTGGAGATCGTCATCCTGTCTCTGTAGCTGAGAAACTTCATAATTAGCGTCCTCGGTGCTGCCTTGTTACCTCTCGGTGGGCCAATTCGGTGGGAGCTTTCCAAGACGACTGATGATTTTAGCTCCGCGTTGTTCAGCGCCTCCGGGATCCACCCCTCCAAAAAGGAGCATGAATCACGACCTTCGGCTCCCTCCGGTAAACCCACCAGCCTCAGGTTGTTCCTTCTGGACCGAGATTCCAAGTCCAGAACACTATTTTCCAGATCTTTATTTTTTTTTTCCAAAGTGCGCACCTTTATTTGAAGTCCGCTAATTTCATCCTCCGCACTTGAGACACGAAGCTCCGCCTGCGTCACTCGCTCCACGCAGTCACCCAGCTCCTTTCTCATTGCATCCAACGCTGCCATAATCCCATCAAGTTTAGCGGAAAAGTCTGCTCTCATTGAGCTAATGGCAGCCAGCACTGCACCTGTGCCGTCACCGTCAGCAGCAGCAGTTACCGCACCACCGCTAGTTTCATCCGCCATATCCGCAGCTTTTTCTACTGCGCCACAAACTTTAAAGTCCGTTAATTTGGACTGCTTCGGCGATTCAATTTTTCCCCCTCCTGATTTCCCAGCCTTAGTCTTCACCGGCATATCCTCACCCAAACGCTGGGAAAAGTTCTGTTCCAAATGAGAGAGTTATTTGCCGAATTTTTATTTCCAAGGGCAGAGCAGAGCGATACGTGTCCTTCTAGGCGGCCGCCATAACCGGAAGTCCGAGAAATCATCTTTTAATTTATAAAAAATCTCTTAGAAAAGCTAGAACGAGTTATTACTCTGCATTAATAGAAGAGAACAAGAATAATCCCAGGTTTCTTTTCAGTACTGTAGCCAGGTTGACAAAGAGTCAGGACTCTGTCAATCCTAGCATCCCCTTAGAGCTTACTAGTCAGAACTTTATGAACTTTTTCAATAATAAAATTTCATCCATCAGAGATAAAATCAATCAGATTCTTCCCACAGTTAACTTAAATACTGTAACTACTACAACTCCTTCTATTGATGTCTGTCTTGATGAGTTTACTCCAATCGACCTTTGTGAGTTAGACAAAATAGTTTCCTCATCCAAACCTTCAACTTGTCTTTTAGACCCTATTCCTACCAGGTTATTTAAAGAAGTCTTCCCACTTATTGGTAGCTTTATTCTTCATATAATCAATTCTTCATTAACTTTAGGCCATGTACCGCAGGCTTTTAAAACGGCTGTAATTAAACCCTTACTCAAAAAGCCAACGCTAGATCCAGGAGCTTTAGCTAACTATAGACCAATCTCTAATCTCCCTTTCATTTCAAAAATCTTAGAAAGAGTTGTTGCTACGCAATTATTTGACCACCTGCAGGGAAATGGTTTACTTGAGGAGTTTCAATCTGGGTTTAGAATCCATCATAGTACTGAAACAGCCTTAGCGAAGGTCACTAACGACCTCCTCATTGCATCTGATAATGGACTAGTTTCTGTACTTGTCCTTTTAGATCTTAGTGCAGCTTTTGATACTATTGATCATAATATTCTACTTGATAGATTAGAACACTATGTTGGACTTAATGGAACTTCGTTGCAGTGGTTTAGATCTTATTTATCTGATAGGTTCCAGTTTGTTCATGTAAATGATGAGTTTTCTTTCAGCTCAAAGCTTAGTCATGGAGTTCCACAGGGATCTGTGCTTGGGCCTACTCTTTTTAGTTTATATATGCTTCCGTTAGGCAACATTATTAGAAAGCACTGTATACATTTTCATTGTTATGCAGATGACACACAATTATACCTGTCAATGAAGCCAGATGATACTAATCAATTAGCCAAGTTAGAAGCCTGTCTTAAGGAAATCAAAGCTTGGATGACTTGTAATTTCCTGCTATTAAATTCAGATAAGACTGAAGTCATTCTTGTTGGTCCAAAAAACCATAGAAATTCCTTTCCAAATCAAACTTTCAGTTTGGATGCAGTTACTCTTTCACTTAATAGCTCTGTGAGGAACCTTGGAGTTATTTTTGATCAGGATTTGTCCTTCAATTCACATATTAAATTTGTTTCTAAGACTGCCTTCTATCATTTGCGTAATATTGCCAAGATTAGGAGCATCTTGTCTCAGAGTGATGCTGAGAAGCTGATCCACGCTTTTGTTAGCTCGAGATTAGATTATTGTAATTCTTTATTATCAGGCTGTCCTAAAACATCTTTAAAAAGTCTTCAGCTGATCCAAAATGCTGCAGCAAGAGTTTTAACAGGTACTAGAAAGAGAGATCATATCTCTCCGGTTCTGGCCTCCCTTCATTGGCTTCCCATAGAGTTTAGAATTAAGTTTAAAATCCTTCTTCTTACTTACAAAGCTCTAAACAATCAGGCTCCTTTTTATTTAAAAGATCTGATACTACCGTATCATCCTAACAGAGCACTACGCTCCCAAAATGCAGGTTTACTTGTAATACCTAGAATCTCCAAAAGTACAATGGGAGGCAGAGCCTTCAGTTATCAAGCTCCTCTCCTGTGGAATCAGCTGCCAATCTGGATTCGGGAGTCAGACTCGATCTCTGTTTTTAAGAATAGGGCTAAAACCTACCTTTTTGATATAGCCTACAATTAGGGAGGGATCATGTGTTTCTGAACCCTCCCTTAGTTATGCTGCTAATAGGTTTAGTCAGCCGGGGGACCTCCAGTAATGCACTGGGCCTCACTCCTTTCCTCACTCTCTATGAAATATTTTTTTTTTTTTGCTGGTCATTAACATTTGTTTGTTCTCTCCCATAGATTGAGTCCCCATCGTGCTGTTTGCTCTCTACATGTCTGTTCTTTTCTTCTTCTCTGTCCCCTCACCCCCCAGCCAGTCGCAGCAGATGACTGCCCCTCCCTGAGCCTGGTTCTGCTGGAGGTTTCTTCCTGTTAAAAGGGAGTTTTTCCTCTCCACCGTCGCCAAGTGCTTGCTCACAGGGGATCGCCTGATTGCTGGGGTCTTTCTGCAACTGTGGGGGTCTTCCCTACAGTTGATAGTGCTATGAGATGACTGTTGTTGTGAAATGGCGCTATATAAATAAAGTTGAATTGAATTGAATTGAATTGAACCTGAACAACCTCACCCTCAACACGGACAAGACGAAGGAGATGATAGTGGACATGAGGAAGGGGAGGAGGAGACCCCATTGGGCGCTGTTCATCCGGGAGCTTGAGATGGAGAGGGTGAGCAGCTTTAAATACCTGGGCATCCACATCAGCGAGGACCTTAAGTGGACACTTAACACTACAGAGCTGGTTAAGGGAGCTCAACAGCAGCTGTACCTTCTGAGGAGGCTGAAGAAGTTTGGCATGTCCCCCAAGATCCTCAACAATTTCTACAGATGCATCATCGAGAGCACTTTGACCAACTGCATCACTGCGTGGCACGGCAACACTACTGCCCTGGACCGCAAACGCCTGCAGAGAGTGGTGAAGACAGCGGAGAAGATCATCAGGACTCCACTTCCCTCTCTGCAGAGCATCTACCACCACAGAGTCCAAAGGAGAGCTGACGGCATCCTCCAGAACCCCACCCACCCCCAACACAGAATGTTCACACGTCTACCCTCAGGCTGGAGGTACAGAAGTGTGAAATACAGGACATCCAGACTAAAAAACTTCTTTCCCACTGCCATCAGACTCCCGAATAAATAACAACTCTGGGCACAGCTTTGCAAATAGGAATTCACACACTGGTTGCTAAATTTGCACATTGCTCACTTGCACAGCGTACATAGTCTCACCCCGTCTCATGTCCATATCATCTCTGTTGTTAAATTATCATTGTACAGTCTACTGGGTATTATCATTACAGAGAAATTCTCACACTGGATGCTAATTTGTACATTGCTCATTTGCACATTGTACATAGGCTTATGCCATCTCGGGTTCATATCAGATAAGATAAGATAAGATAAGCCTTTATTAGTCCCACAACGGGGAAATTCCAGGATTGCAACAGCACAGGGATAGCAACACTCAGAGCAACAATCAGAAGGCAAGAAAAAAAAAACAAGCAAGCAAGAGCAGCTAATAAACATATGTACGTATTACTATAAAATATATATATATACACACACACACAGACACACAGTGCAGAGCATTGTAGCTGGATGGAATAAATATATGAATATATGAACACACAGTGCAGAGCATTGTAGCTAGGTGGAATAAATATGCAAGTATATAAACACACACAGTGCGGAGCAATGTAGCTAGATGGAATAATATGTAGATATATAAATATATAAACACACCCAGTGCTGAGCATTGTAGCTAGATGGAATAAATATGCAAATATATAAACACACACAGTGCAGAGCATTGTTGCTAGATGGAATGAAACAGCATAACCGTCTACTTAGTTATCCTACATGGTATGATTATGTGCCCATACATATTCTCACCCTCCATAGCGACCGGTATGTTCCTAGTTGTATGCCGGAGGGGACCATTGTGTAAGTCTATTGCATCTTTTGCATTCAAAAAACTATTAGTTTGTTACGTCTTTTTGCTATCTCTGCGAGCAGCCCTGCTTAGGTTGTACAGTCTGACAGCCGTTGGTAGGAAGGACCTACGAAACCTCTCGGTTGTGCACCTGGGATGATGTAGTCTGCTGCTAAATGAGCTCCTCAGTGCATTCAGTATGTCCTGCATAGGGTGGAACTCGGACTCCAGCAGAGATGACAGTTTAGCCACCGTCCTTCTCTCTCCTATCTCCTCCATCGGATCAAGGCGCTGCCCCAGGACAGAGCTAGCTTTCTTAATCAGTTTGTTCAGTCTCTTCCTATCGGCTGCAGTAATGCCACTGCCCCAGCAGACCACTCCAAAAGTGATGGCTGATGCCACCACCGTGTCATAGAATGACTTCAGCAGCGCCCCTTGTACACCAAAAGACCTGAGTCTCCTCAGCAGGAACAGCCTGCGCTGTCCCTTCTTGTAGAGTGCATCAGTATTGTGTGACCAGTCTAGTTTATTGTTCAGATGAATACCCAGGTACTTATAGGATGTCACCATCTCGATGTCTGTTCCCTGTATATTTACTGGTACTGTGAGGGGCTGCCCATGCCTGCGGCAGTCCACCACCAGCTCCTTAGTTTTCCTCGCGTTGATCTGGAGGCAGTTCCGATGGCACCAGTCCACGAAGTCCTGGATAAGCCCTCTGTACTCAGCTTCATCTCCATTGGAGATGAGGCCAACGATCGCAGAGTCATCAGAGAACTTCTGTAGATGGCAGTGTGTTGTGTTGTGTGAGAAGTCCGCAGTATAAAGAGTGAACAGGAAGGGAGCCAGCACCGTTCCCTGGGGGGCCCCCGTGCTACTGATGATCGTGTCGGACACACAGTCCCGGGTTCTCACAAACTGAGGCCGGTTCGTGAGGTAGTCCAGGATCCATGATGACAGGTGCTGGTCCACCCCTGCGCGCAGCAGCTTGTCCTTCAGGATCATCGGTTGGATGGTGTTGAAAGCACTGGAGAAGTCAAAGAACATGATCCTCACCATATTCCCGGGCTTCTCCAGGTGGGACAGAGAACGGTGAAGGAGGAAGATCACCGCATCCTCCACCCCAATGCCATGCTGGTAGGCGAACTGGAGTGGATCCATCGCTGGTTCCACCAGGGGGCGGAGGTGAGCAAGGAGCAGTCTCTCCAGGGTCTTCATCAAGTGGGACGTCAAGGCCACCGGTCTGTAGCTGTTCAGGTCTTTGGGGTGGGAAGTTTTTGGTACAGGTACCACACAAGATGTTTTCCACAGCTGTGGTACCCTCCCCAGTTTCAGGCTCATGTTGAAGATATACGTCACAATCCCACACAGCTGGTCTGCACAGGACTTGAGGAGCTTTGCGCTGATGCCGTCCGGTCCCGGCGCCTTCCTCGCCTTGATCTTCCTCAGCTCCGTCCTCACCTGGGTCCTGGTCAGGGTCAGGATGGGGGGCTGTGTGTTGGGAGTGGGGGGGTGTTGGTGGAGTGGGGAGTGGGCAGCAGGACTTGATTTCTTTAGAGGCAGCAGTGGTTGTTGTGCAGTCAGGGGGGAGGGCGGTTGGTCAAATCTATTGAAAAACAGATTCAGGTTGTTCGCCCACTCCCTGCCCCCTGTGGCCTGGGGGGAGGTATTCTGGAGCCCCGAGATGGTTTTGAGGTTTCTCCAGACCCCGCTGATGTCGCTCTGTTGCAGCTTGTCCTCCATCTTCTTCCTGAAGCTGTCCTTGCCTTCTCTGATCTTTCTCCTCAGCTCCCTCTGTACGGACTTCAGCATCTCCCTGTTCCCTGACCTGAAGATCCTCTTCTTCTCTCTCAGAAGTGTTTTTATCTCAGGGTTGATCCAGGGTTTGTTGTTTGAGTGACGCCGTATGGTCTTGGTGGGACCATAATATTAATATCATAATATTATCATATCATATTATCATAATATTAATATCATAATAATAATTATTATTATTATAATAATTATATATATAATATATAATTATATTATATATATTATAATAATTATATATATTATATATATTATATTATTATAATAATTATAATAATTATTATTATTATAATAATTATTATAATAATTATTATTATTAATAATAATAATAAAAATAATAATAATAATAAATAATAATAAATAATAATAAAAAATAAATAATAATAAAATAATAATAATAATAATTATTATTATTAATATTAATAATATTAATATTAATATTAATTAATATGGGACCATAATATTAATATCATCTCTGATATTAATATACCATTGTCCATTAAAGTCATCCAGTGAATTTTCAATTTTCATTCTTCTTGTTTCCTCTAGTTTAACTGCTTTAACTGTCCTAATTGCCTAATGTGTGTTCTTAGTGTGCATTATTAGTATTCATTAGTATTAGGTGTGCTATTTCCTTATTAGTATTGATGTGTACCTATTACCTTGGCATTCATTCGGAGAGCAGAGTAAGAATTTCATAGCTCAGGAAATGTTGCATTTCTTAACAGTGCACATGATAATAAAGCCTTTGAATCTTGAATCTGTTTTGTTTAAACAGATGTAAAATATGTCACCGGATGTTTGTGAGGACAGGACTTCTGGATCAGAGATGACTGAGGCTGAGTCTCAATTCAGGTTTTGCATTCTCCAAGAGCGCATTGCTAGGCCAAATACATCACTGTGCTGCGTCCAAGGCTGTCCCATTCTGTGGGCTCCTTCACAAGCGGCCGACAAATGCAGCCTTCAAAACCCCAAAAACCAAGGATGCATGAGAGTATCCTTGTGGCCTTAAAATATCCCGGCATTCAGCACGTGGCTCAGCCTGGCTTCTTTTTTTTTTTGCTCAGACAGAAGCGGAACGAAGTCAGAAACAGTTCAAAATAAGTTTTTTCTTGAATTCTGCAGTGATTTGGAAGTGAAAACAATAATATTCCAGAAAACCGCAACATCTCATTATTTAAGCTCATGTTGTGTGACATTATTTTTTCTAATGTGCTGTATGCTTCGCTTAATGTATTAATTAAACATGTTGAACTGTTATTTTTTCTGAAGTTGAACTTTTCCATTAATGTCAGTTTATTAACTAATGTCAGTAATATAAAAATACAGTAAGATGTGGTTGAAATAACTTGCTTTAAGATAGCTTTTAAAGTCTCATAGAGACATCAGGAAGTTGATGTTATTTATTTGCCTACCTAAGGTTATTTTTAGAGAAAATGGAGCACTTTATGAAGGTGAGGAGGGACAGGACATCTGTAATAATTTTATTATGCTGATCTTAAAAATGTCCATCACATCTGAATAATAATCAGATTTCTCTGATTGTTTTTTCTGGTTTATTTCTGAGGTCCACGGTGGAGAACCTGCAGGAACCGAGGGTCAGCTGTGGAGAGAACTGGCTGGACTCAAGATTTATAAAACTGATATTTGACTGAAACAACCACAATAAAAGAGATTTGAAGAATTGTTTTATTGATTATAATTTTTTATCAGTTTACTTTGTAAACTGAAACGAGCTAAATAAAAATATTTTATGTTTACTGTTAGAAAAACTGCATTTCAATGAAGTAGTTTTTTGAAAATGGTGATTTTTTGCAAGATAATTCTAAAAAAGACTTTCATCTATTTATTACACAGAGTGAAACATTTTAAACCTGATTTAATATTGATGATAATGATTATAGTTTTTAAAATTAAATGGCAAATCATGATTTTCTAATTTACTGAGATGGTCCAACTGAGATGAAGCTGAAGATGGAATCTGTTCTGCTGCTGAACATCATTGAGGTTCATCATCCTACAGTGCCGGACTGTGGTCTGCTTTAGAACATTAGAACTAAATGTCAGAGCTACAAGGCAGAACATCTAATTATTTAGCTACATAATGGTCAGAAATGATAACAGTAAACTTTCATATTTTCTGCTGGTCATGTAATTAAGAATATATTTCAGAGTTCAGTGTAACTGGTATACACATTTAAAGTAATAAAAATTAATTTATTTTGTGGTTTTAATTTACCTTCATTTTACCTACCGACTAACATGAGTTAAAGTCTTATTTTATCTGGTCATGGTCCTCTGTCTGTCTGGTGAAGATTCTTAAGTAAAAGGTAAAGAAAATACAATAATCTTATCTATAATTCAAGAACTCTGTGTGTGTCTGACATCATAGGACTCGCTAAAAGATCATAGGATCGCCTATGATGTTCCTATGATCTCTACATGATGTCTATATAGGCATCACTTACGATCATAGGACTTGCTATGACATCATCAAAGATCATAGGACTCACTATGACATCAAAGATCAAATGCAGGCATCATAGGACTTGCTATGCCATCATCAAAGATCAAAGGCAGTCATCACTCACGATCATAGGACTTGCTATGACATCATCAAAGATCAAAGGCAGTCATCACTCACAATCATAGGACTCGCTATGACATCATCAAAGATCACTCTAGTATACAGTGATCCCTCACTTATCGCGGTTAATGGGTTCCAGAACCGACCGCGAAAAGTGAAAAACCGCGAAGTAGCGTCACCCCTAATGACGTCACCCATAAATGATACGTACATTCATTCTCTCACTCTCTCTCTCATATGATACGTGTGTGTGTGTATGTGTGTGTGTAAGTGTACATACATACGTAGATGTAAATAAAGTGTACATAAATATGTTTTTAGAACTCTTTTATTCTTATAACAAGATACGTAACTCAAGATGAAGATGATTTACTGCACAGGTTAATGAGAGCTTTACTGCTCCTCAGGTGACGCCTCATCATCAGGTGCTAGAGGCGCAGGATTGTCGAGGGCTTCCGATAGAGCTGGAGAAGCTGCAGGAGGCGGCGTAGTGGCTCGACGGGAAGACTATTTCGCACAAAAAGGCACAAGAGAACAGCGAAAAGTTCCACGCGGCGAGACTAAGCAACACGAGCGATAAAGAACAATGAATGCGGTCTTCCTTCGCTGGGTATGGGCGCTCGGCAGGGAGAGAAGCTGGGTAAAACGTCTCGGCCAATCAGCTTGCGAGATTCCCGAGCCGAGCCAACACGAGAACAGCGAACAGAGGTGGATTTTGAGTTGTGCGGGCTCTCCATGTTGATACCTGATGTTCTAATGTAGTCTCCCTGCCTTCTGCTAGCGCCCGCCCATTTTTTCTCAATTTTGAATTTTTGATGAATATTTTTGAAAAATCCGCGATGCACTGAGGGCGCGAAAGGTGAGGCGCGAAGTAGCGAGGGATCACTGTATATATAATTCAAGAAATCTCTGTCACAATGTCACAGTCATAGGACTCGCTGAAAGATCATAAGACTTGCTATGATATCATCAATGATCAAAGGCAGGGATCACTCACGATCATAGGACTCGCTATGACATCATCAAAGATCAAAGGCAGGCATCACTCACAATCACAGGATTCGCTATGAACATCATCAAAGATCAAAGGCAGTCATCACTCATGATCATTGGACTTGCTATGACATCATCAAAGATCATTGGACTCGCTATGACACCATAAAAGATCAAAGGCAGGCATCACTGAATGAGTGCTGACATGCTTGCTTACACCCTTGCTTCCACCTGCTTTCTACGGGCATGCAGAAATACATGCTTATACTTGGTTTCTACAGGCATGCACAGATATGCACTAGTATAGACAAAAGGACCAAGCCGTCATACACACAGTAGGACACAGCACATTAAACCACACCCATTCAAAGCAGTAAATCTGGAAATCTTAAAAAAAGTATCACTTGATAAATTAAAGAAATCTCTTGTTAGTTTGTGTGTAAATCTGGAAATCTTACACCCATTCGAAGCAGTACATCATCACTATGCCATCATCAAAGATCATAGGGCATCTTCAAAGAAACGCAGGCATGACTCACGGTCATAGCACTCGCTATGATATCATCAAAGATCACTGGACTCACTATGACACCATCAAAAATCAAAGGCAGGCATCACTGAATGAGTGCTGACATGCTTGCTTTCCACCCTTGCTTCCACCTCCTTTCTAAGGGCATGCAGAAATACTTGCTTATACTTGATTTCTATGGCCACGCACGGGTATGTACTAGTAAAGATAAAAATAAAGTTCTCTCAAAAATGTCCGCAAGACTAGACCGTCTCATTTAATGGTCATAAATCAGCCTTTAGACGCAGCCTACCTGACCTTTGAGTGTTTTGGCCTCCAGGGCCGCGGTCTACAAGGCTGTAGCACCTGAATTGAGACACAGCCTGCGACTGTAGTTGCTTTTCAAACAGCGCCTCACTGTGGAAATTAAGGTATCCAACATAGTATTGCAATTCTCAAGTCTGCAGAGTTGACAGCAAATCACTGTTGGTAATTAATGGTTACTAGAACACCTCTGAAGCAGAGTGATACATATCCAGTGAAACGTTAAGAGTGCAATTATCATGGATTATAATAACTCCTGGAATCCTTATTGTCCATTGAAATTGCTCAGTCGGAACTGTTGCATAATGTGTTTTAGAAACTTGTCTTAGAACCCACATCCCCAGTAGTGTGCCCCATAGACATAAAAGGCTTGTTCCCATCTAGCCCCCAAGCAATCCGAGGATACTTTGTGCCAGCTTCACAAGAAGCATTATCACGCATTTCTAATAAGGTACACCAAAGGTAAAGCAGATTACCGTGTTGTTCTGGGTTTTATTAGGCAGGACATGTAATCACACATTCTACCATCTGCTTACAGAGTATGAATCAGAATGTTCCCTCAGATCCTCCATCACGTCTCTGGTCTTTGTTCCAAGCTAACAGACAAGCTCAAACTGTTGAAAACTCCACCCGCCGTCTTACCGTTAAACTTCGGTGTTTTACCGGTTAACGGTGTCATGGGTTCCTGGACGCTGATAGGGTTTTCGGGTGTTCGGGGCCCTGCATCCATCTCTGGCTGCTCTGTTTCCATCTTGACGGTAGACGGACCCGGTTGTGTGTTCTCTCCCGCAGTGGTTAGCATCGGCTAGCTGTTAGCTGCCAGCGTCCATGTCCACTTCTGACACCAGTGTAACGTCTGGATATTCATGAGAGCACCAGACGGGTTAGCTCTTCACAGGAGGGATTTAGTTACTGTACACAACAAACATGAAGGTGTACGGACTCTAATTACAGACTATTCTGATGACTGTGACCCGCTCCAGCTTCCTAGCATCACCGTAGCAGTAGAACACTTCCTCATCTACTTATCAGCCAATCAGCATGTGTACGTCATTACGTCTTAAAGGCACAGGACAAATATTTTTGAACAAAGACCTATTAACCTCGCCAGCCCACGTGACAAACGCGCAATGCATTCTGGGCGGGGTAGGAATAGCGATCGTAAACGGACTGCAATCACACAGCGCCTCGGCATTTCTTGTGAATGAACGGGAAAAAAAAAAAAAATCACAAATTGGACCATGAAGGAAAATTTAAAGGGACCATTCTCCGCCAAATTGAATGGGACTGCAAAGGTACGCTATTTGGCGAAGCTTGCAGGGGTTAATGGACTAGATCCGCATCAGCATATCACATGGAGTTCGGATGTAAATATTCTGCCAAACTTCAACCATGCCTTCATTTATAATTATATGACTGTAAGCATAACTCCACACACATATGAAGTTTTTAGTAACTTTAGGTCTTTGAAGCAAGCAGAAGTGCAGTTCACAGACGGATGGGTGCATGACTTGTAGATGTACAAGGTAGACTTGAAGACAGTTGTGCTCACAAAGGTGTTTTTTTTTAATTTCTTGGCTTGATTACAAGTATTTATTTACTAAATAAAATAAGTGCATGCCATAAATTGTCCTGCACCTGTTGTGAAAAAGGCTGTGTGGAAATAAAATCCCATATAAGCACTGCAACAACAACATCCTGCAGGCCTGTGCAGACAATTTTACCTGAAACTCTGATGGGAGACTAGAACTCAAGCAGTCACAAGTACTACAAGCAGGTACAAATGCAAATTTTTGTGACAGGCTCACATTTCTGTGACTTTGTTGTGTGGACCACAAAAAGTTGTGTTGTTGTACGCGTCACACCAGATTCTGACCTGTGGGAGCAAACACTTACCAGTGGCCCAGAACTTTTTTTTATAAAGTTTTCTTACCTGAGCTTGTTGCCCGTCACTCTACTGACTCTGACCCCACAACACAAAAGAGGAAAGCTGCAGCTGATAAACCCACCCAGAAGCCCAAAAGACGACGTCTAACTGCATTACAGCCAGGTCCCACACACAATCCCAGAAGACAGGTACAGAACACAGCAGAAGTGTGGTGGACTTGCAGGCAGCCAGAAGAGCTGGATGACATGGCTGCCTGTGAGAACCAAAACTGTGAAATTCAGTGGTTCCATTTAGGATGTGTGGGACTCTGAAGCACCAACCCCACAGCAGCCGTGGTTTTGCAATGTGCACATTAGAGTAGTGCTGTAACATGAGACAGTTATGCGATATAACATGGCAGAACAATGATACATGTCGATCATGCATGTCAATTTATATTCTTGTATTGTGTTATGGTTACAGTTTTGCATCTTTGAAATAAAGAGCTGGAGTTTGTAAGCCATTGTGTACTTTATTCCAAAAATTGTTACAAAGCAAGCGAGTGTATTTATACAGCACATTTCATACACAAAGGGCAACTCAGTGTGATTTACATATATAAAAAGAAGAAAGAAAGCAAAATGTTTGAGCAATAAGAAAAATTGAAGAGGTGCTGCTTTAACTGCTTCAATATTATTGACACAGTTAAAGACATGATGACAAAATGGGTAAACCACACCAAAAACATGTCATGGCCTACATTCTAAAACTAAAAAGTTCAAAGCAGTCAATAAAAACTATGACCTTATTGCCAAACATTTCAATGTTTGGCTGCATGGTGGCGCAGTGGTTTAGCACTGTGACAGCACAGTTTACCCTCGGCCGGGGGATCGCGGGGATCATGAGATCGTGGGTTCGATCCCAGCCCCCGACCAACAGTGAGCTGTGTGGAGTTTGCATGTTCTCCCCGTGTTGCGTGGGTTTACTCCGGGATTTCTCCGGTTTCCTCCCACATACCAAAAACATGTAGGTTTAGGGCGCTTGCGCACGCAGCGACCGGCAGCCGGTGGCTTGTCACCAGACTGCAAACCAAATCTACCTACGGGTACAAATAAGTAACTAAAAAATTTAAAAAAAATGTACTGATGTGGCATGCTAGCCTGCAAACAATGTCTCTTTGGGCAGGACACCAAAGGGCTGAGGTGTGCATGGAGCACATTTATGGTGTCGCAGAACAGGATGGATGCGGTTTGTCTGCTTATATCAAAAAGGTGTGCAATATGTTCAAGAGGCAAATTAATCCGCAAACGCATCATAGTTAAAAGGAGAATTTGAAATTGGGAAATTTTTCTGTCTTTGGTAGGCTGGGAAAAAAATTGCATCAGCAGAGCCATTAAACTGAAAGATGGAAGCCCAGTGTAGTATTTCACCTTTGAGTCATTATCTTTGAGGAAATTCTCATCCAGGGTCTTTCTGGAGAGCTCTCCCTTTAACTTTGTTCTCCTCTTGCAAGAGTAAAATTTCTTTAAGCCTAAGGTGACACATGCTGCAGTTCTGTAGCTCTTGTGCATTTTCCTCTGGAGCATCATCAGCCTGACAGATCAGTGCTGCTTCATCAGATGTCGTCTCCTCCATCTCAGCCAGAGGTGTGGTGTCATCTGCTGCTGATCAGGACAATAAACAACTGTAGTTAATATATTTTGTAATCAAAAGGAATGCCAAGACACATTTTAGAAAGAAAAACATAGGTAAAAAAAAAAAAAGACTACCTGAAGGAGCTACATTATCCATCTCAGTCACAGGGCCAATGATGTTGGGGGTCTGTGCTGGGGGGTCACTTGCATGCTCTGCTGATTCTTTTTTGTCATAATCTCGCCCGTCTGTCAGGAGTGGCAGCTGGAAGCTCTGCATGCCCAAGGTTTAGAGAAGATGCCCAGTCAGGATCAGTCTAGCATTTCATAAACTGGTCTGCTGTTAAAGCAAAGCAAACGGTAGGAAAATACTTTGGTGTAGAACAAATTAAACCCGCTCACACAGGTGTGTGAGTGGTAACTTTTTCTAGCTAGTAGGATATCGGAGTCTTTCTTTAGCTTAGCACTGCTGACGTAGGGTAAAGGCTATGACCAGGCAAGTCTTAACCACGACACAAGCAAGTTTTAACAACAGACATACACAATAAATCATAACGTACCTTTATGAAAATGCTTTGAGCACACTACCATCCATACAGGTGCGTGTTTGAAATTTATGTCGGGTCTTCTGACTGCTGCAGTCCAGCCCAGGCGTCGCCTCTTAGTTACATCCGAAACGTGAGCTGTGCTGTTCTTCTTCCATGCTGGAAAACGAAAAAAGCCTATTCCGTGGTTTATCTTTTCTCCACGGCGGTTGTGAGAACGACTATTACAGTTTAAAACACAGCAAGACTTCGCCATGAAAGCTTTGTGACGATGCCTCCAGCTTTTACGTGATCTCAGCGAACGGTTCCTACCCTACCCAGCATGCACTTGGTGAATTCTATGGACACTACGTAACACTGGCGGAATCAATTGAAAAGTAAACGAGGCTCAGCCTACTTGCATATATAAAGAAATAGAACTTCATTAACAAACTATATAAAAAGAAAAAAAAATAATGTTTTTGCATCAGTAACAATAAATAAAACTTCTATATAAATCGCATTTCTTTACAGAGCTCAACAGCTTTTTAGCATTTTGACTTTCCTGGTGTTATGTGTCATGATTAATAAAGCTCGACAGCACACATGCACGATGCCAAAGCACAGGAGGAACCACACAGAGGGGCACGTTTGAAAGTTTTATTAAATATCAAAAACCAAAGTGCACAGCTGCAGAAACAGTCGCTCGCCAGAGGAATGACCCTGTGGAGACATGAGAGCTGTGAGCAGAGGAATGGAGTAATGGGAAATGGGTGAGCCAAATTGCCACTTACTTGGGAAATCCAGGGAGGACCGGCAGGACCCAGCGAGGAATAGACAAACCAGTAGGGTAAGGGAGCTGATGGTGCCTGACCGGGTGGAGTAGGAGCTGAGGACAGTGAGATGTGGCAGGAGAGCGTGCGCAGTCCAAGAGACACACCTACACGGTGGCAGCAACCTGACAAGCCAGCGTTGACTGCGCAGAGAGCGCCTCCTTAAGTACGCTGGCTGATGAGCGGGTGCAGGTGTGTCTTCTGCCTCAGGTGCCGTGATGAGTTGGTGAATGTGAGGCAGGATGGAAGGGGCGCACTCTCGCTGCCCATGACAGGGCCCCCCTGTCTTAGAGCGCCTCCTGGTGGTCCGGAGGGCTTTTCTGGGTGTGCACGATGATAGGCCCAGAGCATCCCCTTGTCCAGCACTCGCGACGAGGGAGTCCAGGACCATTCCTCCGGGCCGTAGCCCTCCCAGTCCACCAAATACTGCAGACCACGTCTACACTGTACACATCCAATATGCGCTGTACAGTTCGAGTCGACCTCCATATGCGTCGGCAGCGACGAGCATGGGCCCCTATGGATGAAACCGAGACCTCCCTCTCGGCTATGGGAAAGAGAGGTGGTGTGCACCCCAACAACGCCTCAAACGGGGTGAGTCCGGTAGCTGAAGATACCGCAGAGTTCATGGAGTTATCCACCCAGGTCAGATGAGTGCTCCAGGATGATGCGTTATCAGCTGCTATGCACTGCAAGGCAGCCTCCAAGGACTGATTGGTGTGCTCCACCTGCCCATTGCTCTGAGGATAATTTCCAGAAGAGAGAGTCACAGTGGTTTCCAGGGTCCGGCAAAAGGCCCTCCAGACCTGGGATGTGAATTGTCGACCCTGATCAGACACAATGTCCACAGGGATGCCGTGAATCCGGATTATGTGCTCAGTGAGGAGGACCGCTGTCTCCAAGGCCGAAGGGAGTTTCGTGAGAGCCACCAGATGAACTGCCTTGGAGAAGCGGTCCACGATGGTCAGGATCACCATCTTGCCACGGGAGGGGGGAAGTCTGGTGATGAAATCCACGGCAATATGAGACCACGGATGACCAGGGATGGGGAGGGGGTGGAGGAGACCTGATTGGAGGGAGGAGTCCGATTTCCGCCGGACACATGTCTGACAGGCCTTCACATATTCTTGTACGTCCCGCCACAGTGTGGGCCACCAGAATGCTCGCCGGACAAAGTCCACAGTTTAAGCGATGCCCAGATGGCACGTGAAGCGACTGGTGTGGCCCCACTGGATGACATTGCTGCGGAGGGTGGTTGGGACGTACAGGCGGTTCCGGGGGCATCCTACTGGCACAGGCTCCTGGGACTGGGCCTGACGGACCCTCCGCTCAATATACCCAAGTAAGGTGGTATTATGGTTGGGGGGGGGCTACCTCCCCGGAATCACACTGGCACGATAGCGCATCTCATTTGGTGTTCCGGGTGCCAGGCCAGTAAGTGATGGTAAAATTAAATCGCTGGAAAAATAGCACCCAGCGAGCCTGCCTGGCATTCAGTCGGTGGGCCAACCGCAAGTACTCAAGGTTCTTGTGGTCGGTCCACATGACAATGGGGTGAATGGCTCCCTCTAACCAGTGCCTCCACTCATCTAATGCCAACTTAATGGCCAGCAGCTCTCTGTCCCCTACGTCATAGTATAAGCCGGCGAGCGAAATATGCACACGAGTGAAGCTTCTGATGGGAGGGCGTGCGCTGCGACAGCACAGCATCAACTTCCGAATCAGACGCATCCACCTTGAGGACGAACTGGAGTTGCATGTCGCCCTGGGCCAAGATAGGTGTTTCTGTGAACAGGCGCTTTAATTTGGCAAACGCCTGTTCAGCTGCCTCAGTCCACCGAAAGGGGACTTTAACGGAGGTCAGCTGCATCAAGGGCAGTGCCACCCCACTATAGTTCCTAACGAACCTGTGGTAAAAGTTTGCAAACACGAGGAAGCGTTGAAGCTCCTTACAGGAATGGGGGATCTAACACTGCCCTCGCCTTGGTTGGGTCGGCAATCAGCTCCCCCTCAGCCATGATGAAGCCCAAGAAGGTGGTAGATGTTGTGGAGAACTCACACTTCTCGGCCTTAACGTAAAGCAGGTTCTCCAGGAGCCGCTGGGAAATGGCTCTGATGTGGACCTCATGTTCCTCTGGCGAGTGGGAGAAAATGAGAATATCATCAAGGTAGACAAAGACGAATTGATAAAGCATGTCGCGGAGGACGTCATTTATTAACCGCTGGAAGACGGCGGGGGCGTTAGTGAGCCCAAATGGCATCACTAAACACTCAAATTGCCCCTGGTGTGTTTTAAAAGCCATCTTCCACTCATCGCTCTGGCGAATGTGGACCAGATGATACGCGTTCCTGAGGTCTACCTTGGTGAAAACCCATGAGCGCTGAAGAAGCTCGAACACTGAGTTGATCAAAGGCAAAGGGTACTTATCTTTGATGGTAATAGCGTTGAGCTCCCGGTAGTCGATGCATGGGCGTAACGAGCCATCCTTCTTCCCAACAAAGAAGAATCCGGCTCCGAGTGGAGCTGAAGATGGCCGAATAAGGCCGGTGTTCAGCGATTCCTTAATATACTCCTCCATCACCTCCCTCTCTGTGCCAAAACTATTTTACAGTTGGCTGGACGGCAGCCTTGCCCCCAGGATGAGGTCGATAGCACAATCATAAGAGCGGTGATGCGGCAGCGACAACGCTCTTGATTTGCTAAAGACCTCAGCTAAATCATGATATGCCCGGGAACGAGGCTGAGGTCCAGCGGCTCAGCCGGAGAGAGGGAAATGGACAGAGATGGGGAACACTCAACTGAACTCATACAGTGGGCCAAACAAAACGGGCTCCAGGCAGAGATAGTGTTTTTGTCCCAATTGATCATGGAGTTATGCCGCTGGAGCCACGGGTAACCAAGACCCACCGGGGAAGATGATATGGAGAGAACCAGGAACGACAGTTCCCCCCGGTGGTTCCCGGAAAGGAGGATATAGACACCGTGCTACGAGCGACCACCGCATCCTCACAGCCAGATATAGTTGTGATCCTCTGACCACGGGGCAATTTATGTGTGGGAATGCCCATCTGCTTGACAAAATTAGCAGACATGAAATTACCCTCTGACCCTGAGTCAACCAGCACCTCAGTCCTCCTCTTGACCCCCGACAATTGCACGAGGGCCGAAATTGAAAAATTACTGGGGGAAGAAGATTTGGTCCCGCCTGCCAGACCCCCCATGGTTACTGACGGGCCACATCTTTTAGCCGCTGGCGGCATTCGTCCAGACTGTGGTTTGTTAAACCACAGTACGTGCATGTGCCAGCCCTTCGCCTTCGCCGGTGCTCATCATCGGTCAAGTGCCGAGAGAGCTCCATTGGTTTGGGCGAAAAGCTGGCGCCATCAGTGCCAGTAACCACGGCGGACACACGCTCGGCGCGCGGGCGAGAGGAGGACTCACGCTCCTTCGTGCGCCCACGGTATCGGTTATCCAATCCAACAGCGTGATCTATGAGACCATCGTGAGTTTCCAGGACAGGGTGAATCGCCAGATCGTCACGGAGTTGATCATTTAACCCTTGGAGGAACGCACTGTGTAACGCAATATCGTTCCACTCCGAATCAGACACAACAACCCAGAACTCCACCAAGTACTCGGCCACAGACCAGGTGCCCTGGCGGAGGGTCATCAGGTGGCTCATTACATTGCCCTGACTCTCGGTCCGGCCAAACACGCTGGAGAATGCGGCCACAAATTGCTCAAATGTATACGACGCCCCTTGGGGTTGTCTAATGTGGATCATGCCCAATCGAGGGCTTGATCCCTTGATCCCTTGATACCTGAGTTGGTGAATGTGAGGCAGGATGGGAGGGGCGCGCTCTCGCTGCCCATGACAGTTATGTATGAATAAGAAGGAGTCGGAGTCTCGTCTTGCAGGGAACCAACAGCCGACCCACCCTTTATTATCAGAACACAGAATTATATACACAAGAGGCTGTGCCCGCCTGATGTCACCCTGTGGGCGGGTATGGCATCACACACACACTACACAACATTCCCCTCCCCATTACAAAAGTGTAAGACCACACACACAATCGAGACCCTCTCCAATGTAGGACCTGAATCACGCACTAAGGAAATGGAATAATTAACTGTAATAAAATCACCGAACACACTCATCCAAAAGAATAACAAAACAACTAAAATTGGACCAAGTCTCTGAAAACCTATAAAATAAACATACCATACAAACCCTCATGCACACCAGCAGACTATATACATATTTACATTTGAGATTTTTATGTTACTCCACAGTCCTTGGAGAGCCATAGACAAAACTGGCTCGGAGGCCCCGGGCAACCCCACGGCATGTGTGCCCCTGGCCACCATCTGCCCCCAGGATCGAAGCCACCTTCCCTGGCAAAAATGTCTCTTCTCACCATCAACTGCTTCTCCCCTCTGAGCCCACAGTGCTGCTGTCCAGCACGCTGTCCCTCCGTGCCTATTGGTCCGCTCCCGACCGCCTTCATCACCACCATCATGGCCCCAAACACTCCAGCCCCCTGTGGCCACACTCCGGGGAAAACTGAAGCCTGCTCGTCAGTGCCGCTTGCCAACCCGGGCACCTCGCCGCTGCTCTAAGCACCCTTGTCCCAGGCACTCCGCTGCACTGTCTCCATGCCCAGCCATAGCTGCTCTCTCCCGGGGCTCACAGCATCGCTTTCGCTGGCGTCGTTTCCCGACCTAGGCACCTCGCCACTGCTCCCAGCACCCTTGTTCCAGGCACTCCGCTGCGCTGTCTCCAATGCTGGTCATAGCTGTTGTCTCCCGGGGCTCTCAGCTTCGCTCTGGTCAGCATCACTCTCTGACCCATGCACCTCATCACTGCTCTCAGCACCCTCGTTCCAGGCGCTCTGCTGCATCGACTCCATGTCCGGCTGCAGCTGCTCTCCCTCGGGGCTCTCACCGTCACTCTCGTTGGCTCGACACTCCGACCCAGGCACTTCATCGCTGTTCTCAGCACCTTCATCCCAGGTGCTCTGCTGCATTGTCTCTGAATCAGAATCAGAAATCAGAATCAGAAAAAGATTTATTGCCAAGTACATTAACAGATCACTGATAACATACGAGAGAATTTGACTTGACACAGAAAATGAACCTGCATTTCCAGTGACACGGCTGCATCGGGGACGCGCCTGCCAATAGGATGGTACAGATAAGAAATCATACAATAGGAAGGAGCAAAAAAATCATTGAATTCAGAATATTGACCATAAGTAATCAATATTATGATTACAAAGACAAAAAAAAAAAAAAAAAAAAAAAAAAAAAAAAAAAAAAAACCCACGATGCACATTCAAGACCAGAGTCCACAGGACACAAGGAGAGCAGTGAATGTTATCTTGTTGTCAGTTTCTGGGTCAGTGTGGATGTAGTGTTGAAGCAATGTTGTATCAATATGAGCACAAGGACACTTTGGCAGAAGATGTTTTGTCTGGCTGCAGCAATTGTCCTTGGCAATTGTCCCAAGCAGCTACTGTCCAGAGGCCGTGTGCTCAGTGTTTTGAAAAACAAAGACTGGGGATTATCAGGAGGATTTTTGTAAGGGAAATTGAGCCAAATAGACTGAACACAGAGAAAGAACTTTATTTTCTTCTGCAGATTCAGTGTTTAATCCTTCATTGTGAGGGCTTTGAGTCCGTCGTGGATAGACTTAAGCGTAGATGTAATCCACCTTCCGAGACAGTTCTCCATTTGTCGCTATCAAAGTCTCCTCCATTTTTCCAATTTGATGGATGCACCTCGCGTGGCCAGCATTTTGATAGGTTGTATCCATCTTCAGCAATTTGCGGTACACCAGGACAATCCCAGTTCCAATCAGAACGATCCCAGTCACCATTATTACGAAGATATACAAATCTTCAATATCTTCGATAGAGAGATTACTCAGGCACAAGATCCTCCAAACACTTGTCACCCGTAAATAGCCCGCTGGAGCCGTCCCTGCGGGGCAAACAGCTTCCCCCGGAGCACTATTCCTTGTTGAAAAAATAGTGTCAATTGCGTTCAAAGCCCAGCTTATCAATTCCATAATTTCTTTTCGATAATCAGCAGTAGACGCAGACAGACAACAGCAAGCTGGGATCCAGTTAGTTAGGGAAGTGGGGAGCTAGAGCAGAGAGAAAAGAGAGAAGCGTCTACTCTCCTTGAAGAGCGGAAGTGAAGCGCACCCGACTGTCGCTACTCTTCCCAGGGGCTCTCAGCCTCCATGGTCCCGCTCTCCCGCTGCCCAGCCTCCCGCTGTCCAGCCTCCAGCTGTGGGGATGACTCATGCTGCTACTCTGCTTCTTCGCTGTCGTCACACACCGTGCCGTCCAACTCATCAGTGCACCGGTCCTCCACCTTCCTGCACTTTGCTGCTGGTCCACCGTCCTCAGTGACCAGGGACCCCCCCTCTCGCAGTCCCAGTCCCACCTCAAAGTCTAGCCGGCAGCCTGGAGCTCTCTTTCGGCACGCAGTTAGCTTTGTGGCTAACCTGCTCATAGACAACGAATGGGCCGTTAGCTTCTCCAAGCTAACTAGCCTAGCCTCCTTTGGTGCCAAAACTCTCACCACCCACAGCTTAGTGGTCCTCGTCTGCCCGGCAAAAAATTTGGCCAACTGCTCGACAGCATCCTCATACACCTCCGTCTCACCCAACATACCGAGGATTCTTTGGCCCTCCGTGCCGAGGTGGTGGGTCAGAAGCACTCGTCATCGTCTCCCATTGAGTCTGCTCAAGCCCAACGCCCCAATGTTATCCTTGAACATTGTTATTGTTGAACATTGTTATTGTTGAACAATGTTATCCTTGAACTTATCAATGTTATCATTGATAAGCTGGGCTTTGAACGCAATTGACACTATTTTTTCAACAAGGAACAGTGCTCCGGGGGAAGCTGTTTGCCCCGCAGGGACGGCTCCAGCGGGCTATTTACGGGTGACAAGTGTTTGGAGGATCTTGTGCCTGAGTAATCTCTCTATCGAAGATATTGAAGATTTGTATATCTTCGTAATAATGGTGACTGGGATCGTTCTGATTGGAACTGGGATTGTCCTGGTGTACCGCAAATTGCTGAAGATGGATACAACCTATCAAAATGCTGGCCACGCGAGGTGCATCCATCAAATTGGAAAAATGGAGGAGACTTTGATAGCGACAAATGGAGAACTGTCTCGGAAGGTGGATTACATCTACGCTTAAGTCTATCCACGACGGACTCAAAGCCCTCGCAATGAAGGATTAAGCACTGAATCTGCAGAAGAAAATAAAGTTCTTTCTCTGTGTTCAGTCTATTTGGCTCAATTTCCCTTACAAAAATCCTCCTGATAATCCCCAGTCTTTGTTTTTCAAAACACTGAGCACACGGCCTCTGGACAGTAGCTGCTTGGGACAATTGCCAAGGACAATTGCTGCAGCCAGACAAAACATCTTCTGCCAAAGTGTCCTTGTGCTCATATTGATACAACATTGCTTCAACACTACATCCACACTGACCCAGAAACTGACAACAAGATAACATTCACTGCTCTCCTTGTGTCCTGTGGACTCTGGTCTTGAATGTGCATCGTGGGCTTTTTTTGTCTTTGTAATCATAATATTGATTACTTATGGTCAATATTCTGAATTCAATGATTTTTTTGCTCCTTCCTATTGTATGATTTCTTATCTGTACCATCCTATTGGCAGGCGCGTCCCCGATGCAGCCGTGTCACTGGAAATGCAGGTTCATTTTCTGTGTCAAGTCAAATTCTCTCGTATGTTATCAGTGATCTGTTAATGTACTTGGCAATAAATCTTTTTCTGATTCTGATTCTGATTCTGAACGCGGCCCGCCACTTCGGCCACAGAATCACCAGCTCTCCTGCGTACTCCAGAAATAGAATTAAGGGTTGAGGTAGCCCATACGCTTCCATAGTTTACTTCTCATCACTAAATGTTATGTATGAATAAGAAGGAGTCGGAGTCTTGTCTTGCAGGGAACCAACAGCCAACCCACCCTTTATTATCAGAACACAAAATTATATACACAAGTGGCCGTGCCCGCCTGACGTCATCCTGTGGGCAGGTACAGCATCACACACACACACACACACACACTACACAACGCCTGGGTTCTAAGATTTTTAAATAGGACAGAAACCCATTATGGAATACATAAAAGAGTCACAAATCAAAATATCAAAAAATAAGAAATCAAAATATATTGAGAAAAATCAAAATATCATCCAAATACTGCACGGTGGCGCAGTGGTTTAGCACTGCGGCAGCACAGTTTACTCTCGGCCGGGGGATCGCGGGGATCATGAGATCATGAGTTCGATCCCAGCCCCCGACCAACAGTGAGCTGTGTGGAGTTTGCATGTTCTCCCCGTGTTGCGTGGGTTTACTCCGGGATTTCTCCGGTTTCCTCCCACATACCAAAAAAAAAACATGTAGGTTTAGGGCGCTCGCGCACGCAGCGACCGGCAGCCGGTGGCTTGTCACCAGACTGCAAACCAAATCTACCTACGGGTACAAATAAGTAACAAAAAAAATAAAAATAAATACACAAACACAAACAGGTTCACCAAGTCTCGGAGGACATCGTTTATTAACCGCTGGAAGACAGCAGGGGCATTGGTCAGCCCGAATGGCATGACCAGATATTCAAAGTGGCCCAAAGGTGTCTTAAAGACCATCTTCCACTCATCCCCCTCCTGAATGCGAACTAAATGATGCGCGTTGCAGAGGTCGAGCTTGGTGAAAAAAATGCACCCGTTGGAGTAACTCAAACGCCGAATTGATAAATAGCAGCGGATACTTATCCTTCCGGGTTATCGCGTAAACTCGCTGTAATCAATACACGGCAACTCTGCTGCGGCGGCTCCAGAGGCAGGCGTGACGGTGGGTACAGCTGAAGAACCTCCAGACGTGGCAACCAACGCTGGTGAAACTCCCAACATGGTGGTTGACGCTGGAGATCGCCTCACCGATGGCGCTGGGTGCTGTACCGCTGAAACCAGGGGACACTCTCCTGTCGGCCCAAGCTTCAGGGCACAGAGTGCACTCTCCTTCCATCCAGGATGTGGCTGCGGGGCTGGAACAGGTCTATCCAGGACTGCAGGCCCATCCATTGTCTGGCGGCTCTCACCCAGGCCCAGTGGACATTTAGGGGAAACAGGAGAGGGCACAGGAGACGCAGGTAAGGGAATAATTACAGCAGCAGGCGGTGAGGTCTCAGCTAAATTAGACTGTTGTTGCTGAGCCTCACCACCAGCAATAAGGCATGACAGTTCATTTTTAAATATAGGAAAATGAAAAGAAACTTGCCTTAATTCCTGGACCGTGATGGTAGCTGCTGCTGCGGGACCAGACAATGTCCTTCTGGGAACTGCAGAGGTTGTCTGGTGAAGAGGCGGTGGTGGGTGAGATGCCGGAGTCAGGGTAAGCTGATTCATCAGCACAGACCTCAGTGCAGATGATTTACCTGACCTCCTCTTGCGGAGTGACTGTGGGGCTGATGGAGCAGGGACTGGAGCTGGCGACTGATGAGGAGCAGATGGTACCACAGCCCAGGGACGTCTCCTCATCGGCTCAGACCTCGACTTGTTGGTGGGACTCCTCAACCTCCCGTGGTTCTCTCACTACAGGTCCGTCACCAGAGAAATCCTCTCCACTCCCTCGGCATGCTCTGCGAGCCAAGGATGACGCTGCACAGCTGCTTCCGCAAGGCCCAGGTACCAAAGAGCGTCTTTAGGGGAGGAATATAAATGAGCCAAAGTGATAAGTTTGTCAATTTCCATTAAAGTTTGGCAAAGCTCCCACCCCAGACTCAAAGGGTACCACCGTCCGCCTGTTGAGTTTGCATGAACTGACATTTCAGTGAAACGGACACAAAAAATAACCAAGAGGGAAAAAAGAAAAAAGGCAAACTCACAGCAGCTGGGTCAAAACTGGCTGCGTCCTACTGTCATGAATTGAGTGAAGTCCCACGCGCTGAACTGTGAGTTTGCAAAGTTTAATCCAAAACATAAAGTCCAAACAGTACACGAACAAAAATTTACAAGACCAGATGAAATGGCAGGATACAGAGTGAGGATGACGCAGACTAAGGCTGCGTGTCCACCAAACACGTTTTTTTTCTGCTCTGGGCAACTATTTTCTATTCATTCTCTATGTAGTCCAGCGTTTACAGCACTGAGCACCCTTGGCACTGAAATGCTTTGAGTGGTGGCTGTTTTTTGTTGCGGCGCTCAGGGTGCTCAGCATTGAAAAAAGTTCAACTTTTCAGACTGCAGCTGAGCTTGTTAATGTCAGACCTTTCTAAGCAGCCAATCAGAATTAAGGAAGGATAGGACATGGGACGCCAACACAGTCTCTACTCAGACTCCTGTCATCATATTTTATATCCAGAGCTGCTAAAACATGTTTCCTGTTGTTATTTAGAGACTGCTATTAAAAAATGAGTAGAAAGTCTGACCATAGGAAAAGCGGAAGTGCTGAGCTGAGAGTGACAAGCTGTTGCTGAGATACAGCGCACAGACTCTTTTTTTCCAGAGCACAGTGCACAAGCGCTGGAAAAAACGCTCAGGGCGGTCGGGCGATGAAAAACGCGTTTGGTGGACACGCAGCCTAAATCGTCTGAACTTGATTAGGACGCAGCGCTGAGTAGAGGCACAGCTGCCCTTAAATAGGTCAGAAGGAATTGGTTCCAAATGAGGACAGGTGTGGGAAACCAGAGCGAGGAGTAATCAATACAAAATAGAGATAGCTGGGACAAACCGCAAACTGAAATTGAACCGGAAGTAAATAAAGAATCCAGACAAAATCAAAGCACAGGAGAAACAGACCATAAAATAAGGAAAGTTTACAAAGGGGGAATTAAACCAAATACTACAAAATACCCAAACTGCAAAAGCAAGGGGAACTGAAGGCAAAGTTAAGAGTGGACTAAAGTCTAAACACAGGAGGACCAAATTGAAATACAAGATGATACAGAAATACATAACATAAACATACACGACTAAACCAAACTGAGACACAATAACAGGAAAACTCCACAGGCAATCTGATAAAATGAAATACAGACAAATCCAAACTCAAATATAGGATAAACCTGAGATAAGGAAAATACAGACTGATAGAATAATTTTGAGCATAAATTATTCTCAGTCAAAGATCAGGCGGCGTATTGGATCCAAGTATATTCATTATAGAAGTAACAGCATATAAAAGAATAAAAGGATAAAACAAAGTAAACCTCAATGGCCATTTTGATGGAGAGATTACAGAGCGTGACACACACACAGCAAATCTCTGAACATACATTCTCTAAGCTTGGTATTTATAGCTGCTCCTCAGGATAAATATACAAAGAAGGAGATGCCAGACATCTGGAGACAGGATGTCTATAAATCTAATCTACACGAACTGGATGTTTCAGCACATTCCTCGGACACAGAAGAGCAGGGCATGTCAAAGAGATTATCAATGTAGCTTAGGTCATCTTTTACGCTTGTACTGACCCTCAGTCTCAGCATTCGCACACATCCTCTGAAGGCCACAGTTAGACAATAATTGCTCACAGACATGAAAGAATAATATAAAGGAATATATGAACTTATTCTACATGGAATGCACATATAAAGATCAGACATGAAATAGGAAAGGCGTGATACAAAATAATAATAATAATAATAATAATAATAATAATATGGAATTTTTCTATCACAGACAAAACCAAATTCCAATTCAACAACAACACTTAAGTGGGGAAAGTACAGAACATAATCTAGACAGAACTGAAGGCACGAGCACGGTTCCCCAACCGTGCGCCGTGTCATGACAGTTTCTCCATTTGAAGTTTCATTATTGACCATGTTTCTACACCATATGCCATTGCAGGTAGGATAACAGTGTTCATGATTTTCTTTTTTAGACATGTTGGTAATTAGGTGTCTTTCAGGAACTGATGGTATTGACCGAATCTCTTCCATCCAGATGTTGTTCGTTGATCAATTTCTTTATCCATTTCATTCAGTAGCAATGGCTATTGAAATAAAGGGAATCAAATTATGACATTTCTTTTTCAGTGTTACCATTTTGGTAAATGGTAAATGGTGTTCACTTATATAGTGCTTTTTCTCATCTCTAGATGACCAAAGCACTTTACAGATCCTGCTATCCACCCATTCGCACACACATTCACACACTGATGGCGGCAGAGCTGCCACGCACCGTTGCTGGCCTGACCCACCAGGAGCAACTGGGTTTTTTTTTTTGCAATTTTAGTAAAATTCTATCTTTTTAACCTATTTATTTTAACCAAACTTTTAATTTGTGTGACATGAAAACATGTGACCAACTATTGTGGGTCTCAGACTTTATTTCAAACTTACTACTTTCTTCAGGAGTGAACTGAATTAAATGTGCTGCAGCCTCTTAAGATTATTTAACTTATTACAACTGCAAATCATCTTTCAAACTGCATAATTAACCAAAAATGTAATTAAATTGCTTAAATGGTGTGTAATGCAGAATAAACTCAAAGTCTTTATGTCATTTATTTTTATTTTGGCAAAGATCTTAAATTCTTGTCAACGCAGTATTTATTTATTTATTTATTGTGTGTAGGGTGGAGCAGGGGTGAAAGGGTGGTCAGTGATAAACAGGTAACCAATCAGGAACTTTCCCTTGAGAAACCCCGGCATGGCGCTATGAACAGTGGGCAATTCCCTTACCTTAAGTCAGCACAGCATGCTGACTTACAGAAAGGGCTCATTTAAGGGCTCAAAAAGTCAGTGAATGATCAGTCAGCTCCTTCCTGATTTCAGAGTGGGACAGCCCTAAACCCTCAGCCACTTAACATGAACGTGCCTAAAGTCAACGAGTCTGCAAAAGAGGAGAATAAGATTCGAGCATTCTTTCCATAGAGGCGTAGTCAATAACAGATTTTTTCAGAGTGTGATATTTATGGAGTTCTTTGATTTCCATTTGAGAAGAATAGATTTTTTTTTAGCGATGGCTAGCGTCACAAGGAAAAATTTACAGTTCTGTTTGTTGAGATTTGGGCGGTGCGGTGGCAGAGTGGTTAGCACTGCAGCAGCACAGCAACTCACCCTTGGCCATGGGATCCCTGGTTCGACCCCAGCCCCTGACCAACAGTGATCTGTGTGGAGTTTGCATGTTACCCCGTGTCTGTGTGGGTTTACTCCGGGAGTTCTCCGGTTTCCTCCCACATGCCAAAAACATGCAGGTTAGGTTAATTGGAGACTCTAAAAAAGGTGGCCCTAGGTGTGAATGTGTGTGTGAATGGTAAAGGGATAGTGCCGTACCATGGCTGCTTCATCCATCCAGGTGGATGCCCTCAATTTCCCCTCTGGGGATCAATAAGGTATACAAAAAAAAGATTAACCCTCTGAGTGCGTATGGTGCAGAGCTGCGACATACCCCCTAGTGGTCAAGAGTGGTAAATGTTTTTTGTCAATAAAATAATTCAGATTTCCAAGGCTATAACTTGAAAGTGGCAAGAGATAATGACTTAGTCAATTAGAAAGATGTAAAATATGATCCAAAGTTTCAGATAGGAATAAATTTATGCATCTAATTTGCATAATATCACAGCACCTCTTTAGATTCCATAATTCAGTCAAAACTGGACTTTGGATGTATTTACACAAAAAAAATGGTTTACTCTTTTGACACCATTTTTTTGTACAGAGGTACCTCATCATCTTATCTTCAAAGTATATGAACAAGAAATGAGTACATTTAAAAAAACAAAAACAAAACAGAAATTTCTCACTTACTTTTGACAAAGTCAGAGTGAGAAGGCAGGTGCAGTGCCATGCTCTGCCACTAGGGGCACACAAATTCTCACACTCAAATACATTCACTTGATGTATGTCCAAGCAGACAAAGTGAAGGTGAACAAGGGATGTGGCAGTCTACAAAGTGGGATAGTGAATTGGTGACCCCTAATCAGAACTGTTTTACAGGACTGCAGTCCCATGTGGCATGGATGTAGCTATGAATGTTATTGTGTGCACAGTGTAAACTAGTGTCTATTGAAGATACCATTTTTGCCAATTTATGTCCAGTGAGATGAGTTCTATGTAAAATCTTATATTGAATAAATTGCATATTTATATTTTTAGTCATAAAATAAATGCTTTGGCAGATCTTGTACCAGAAGTCAACACTGGGAGCAAAGGATAAGTCCTGTTGCCATTTTTTGATGGGTAATGAGATAGCTTCATCTGACCCTAAAATTATTCAATAGTCTTGATTGAATTTTCTTTGATAAAGGAATACTTAAAAATTCAGAGGGGATAGGGGAAGATCAGGGTTGAAACTGTGAGCGGTAACAGTCGACTGAATGGAGGATTTAACCTGCAAATACAAATAAAAACAATTTCTTTCAATATTGTACATCTGGATCAGATGGGAAAAAGTAATTAAGATATTGTACAAAATTACATGTTCATTGTGTGTTATTCCATTTTCAATCCATTTTTGATTATACAGTGTTTTTTTTTTATTGCAATGCAGAATCAGGGTTGTTCCAAATTGGAGTATTTAGATGGAACTAAGGGGGGGTGGGGGGGGGGGGGGGGGTTGGTGATTCTGTGGAATTTCAAAGCTCCTCAGCATCATCTGATTTAGGAGATAACCAATCCCAATTCAGATCACCTAGCAACACAATCTTCTTAACATCAATTTGTGATAAATGATCAGCCAAGACAGGGACTCAGGCACAGCTGATGGGAGGCCTACAACAGCCAGCTACTATGATATCAAGGTTTGAGTTCATGTTAAGATGTAAAACTAAGAGTTCAAATTGCTTACTTAATGATTTAGACATTAAAATATTAACATTTAATTTACACTTAAAATAAATAGCTATACCACCACCCTTTCTTGGCCGATAAGCAAGAAAAACATAATAAACAGATATGACAATATCAGAGTCCCTAATGGATTTTTTAAGCTACATTTCCAATAACACAATAACATCTGCATCAGAAGACTGTGACCAAATATTGATAAAATCCATTTTTTGTAATAAATTATGAATATTTAAATGAATAAAACCAAGACCGGATCTCGTTAAAATCTGCTGGTGTCTCAATGTGTTCAAGTTGAGGTCCGGGATTAGGATGAACATTTCCAGAAATTAAAAGCAATAAAACAAGGAAACAATGGCGCTTAATAAACTGTCTCACTGTTAATTAAACTTGTTGTTCTTGCTTCTTAAACAGTTAACCCCACAATGACCAGACTTTACACAATGGTTTTGGAGAATCATGATGTCTGGAAGGTAATGTAAAGCAACAGGCTGAGTTTATAGACTCCATATTTATAGATCCATTCCCAATCTTCATAGGAGCTAGATGTACAAAACCTCATAAAAAAACATCAAATGAAACATCGTCTGCATCACGATGAGGACAAGGCTTTTTAAGCACTAACAAAGTCACAAAACACAGCAGAAACTGGGCAGTTTTCATGATTCCAGATATACCTTCAGACACCAGTGTAATGTCTGTGTTATTCATGAGAGCACCAGACGGATTAGCTCTTGACGGAAGGGATTTATTTACTGTCCACAACAAACATGGAGGTGTACGGACTCTGATTACAGACTATTTCGGTGGCTGTGACCCACTCCAACTTCCTAGCATCACTGCAGCAGCAGAACACTTCCTCATGCACTCAGCCAATCAGCATGTGTACGTCATTCTGTACGTCTTAAGTATTCATAAATGAAAAATTCTATCGAAAAATAAACAGACAATGTGGCTCAACCTGCTTGTTTTTACTTTAACATTTATTCATACAGGGAAGATCCACTGGGAGGCAACCTCTTTTTCAAGGGCACCGTGTTCTCACTAATGCTATGACACCAATACATCCAAGATCCCCACAATTACAGTTAATATGCAGCTCATTGTTCCCTCGAATCTCATTTAAATTGGTAGGTGATTCAAAAGTTTACAATATCACAAAAAAGTATTTCTTCCCAACTGAATATATCCTTTATCACACATTGAGTGAAATATTTCAATTCTTTTTATATGAATTGTGATTTTTATGACTCCGTTTTTATTGTTTTATATAGCTGATATCATGCAAAGAGACACTGGAGATGAATTAAATATTCCTTGAGCAACAACAGAACAATGATTTCAAGGACACAGAAATTCAAAAATCATAAAAGCTACAGTCACTTCATATACATTTACACTACCGTTCAAAAGTTTGGGGTCACCCAGACAATTATTTTGTGTTTTCCATGAAAAGTCACACTTATTTACCACCATGACTTGTAAAATGAATAGAAAATATAGTCAAGACATTGACAGGGTTAGAAATAATGATTTGTATTTGAAATAATTTTTTTCCAGACACTCAACCTGCTCAAAGGAAGGTCAGTTTTATAGCTTCTCTAACTAGCTAAACTGTTTTCAGCTGTGCTAACATGATTGCACAAGGGTTTTCTAATCATCCATTAGCCTTCTGACGCAATGAGCAAACACACTGTACCATTAGAACACTGGAGTGATAGTTGCTGGAAATGGGCCTCTATACACCTATGTAGATATTGCACCAAAAACCAGACATTTGCAGCTAGAATAGTCATTTACCACATTAGCGATGTATATTAGATATTAGACTGTATTTCTGATTAAATTAAAGTTATCTTCATTGAAAAAAACAGTGCTTTTCTTTCAAAAATAAGGAAATTTCTAAGTGACCCCAAACTTTTGAATGGTAGTGTATATTTAAGACCTTATATTCAAAAAGCATAAAACACGTGAACATATTACAAATTGTTTTTCTCAAATATATGGACTTAAAGTGCTGAAAAATGAAGGCTGTATCTGAATATGACTATTTACTCAGTGTGTAGGTATACGATTACATGTCTGCGAGTTGGTTATTACTGGTGTACAGTTTTCAGTTATCAGCACATTGTTTTAAATTTGAAAATACGATCATATTACCTTCATATTTTTATTTGACAGCATGTTTGAGAATGTTATTACATTAAAAAGGGTCTTTTCCATGTACTAATGTACATTAACTAAGCCTGCAAAAAGCTGAATAATTATGACATACTACTTCATAAAACAAAGACCAAAACCTGTACTTAAATATTTACAGAGCTTAGTGGACAACAGGGCCTCTGTCAATCCACTCATGTGGTTAGTCACTGAAAAATGCTGCTAAAGAATGTCCACATTTCTCAAGAATGATGTTGTCTCATCAGCAGTGTGAATTCTCATGTGTCTAGTCAAATGACTACGCTGAGTGAAATGTTTATCACATCTTTCACAAGAAAATGGCTTATCACTTGTGTGAATTCTCTTATGTGTCATCAAGGAACTACGCGAAGTGAAATGCTTCCTACATGTTTCACAAAAAAAAGACTTATCGCCAGTATGAATCCTCATGTGTGGAGTCAAACTACCATGCCAACTAAAATGTTTCCCACATATTTTACAAGAATATGGCTTATCACCAGTGTGAATTCTCATGTGTCTATTCAAATGACAATGCTGAATGAAATGTTTCCCACATATTTCACAAGAAACTGGCTTATACCCAGTGTGAATTCTCATGTGTGCAGTCAAATTGCTACGTGAAGTGAAATGTTTCCCACATGTTTCACAAGAAAACGGCTTATCACCAGTGTGACTTCTCATGTGTATAGTCAAATTGTTACTTGTAGTGAAGTGTTTACCACATGTTTCACAAAAATAACGCTTATCAGTATGAATTCTCATGTGTGTAGTCAAAGAACTACACGAAGGGAGATGTTTCCCACATGTTTCACAAGAAAACAGCTCATCACCACTGTGAATTCTCATGTGTGTATTCAAACTACTTTGCCAACTAAAATGTTTACCACATCTTTCACAAGAATATGGCTTATCGCCAGTGTGAATTCTCATGTGTGTAGTCAAACTGGTACGCTTGGTGAAATGTTTATCACATCTTTCACAAGAATACGGCTTATCACCAGTGTGAATTCTCGTGTGTGCAGTCAAACTGGTACGCTGAGTAAAACGTTTCCCACATCTTTCACAAGAAAATGGCTTATCACCAGTGTGAATTCTCATGTGTCTAGTCAAATGACTACGCTTAGTGAAATGTTTACCACATCTTTCACAAGAACATGGTTTACGTTGGTTAAGATGTGACAGATCTTTATATTTGTTTTCAAAGACATCAGGCTTCTCACTGATGTGAACTGCGTGACGTTTCTTCATGTGGGACTTACTCTCAAAAGCTTCTTCATTGACATCACATTTTACTGACTTTCCACCTTTGTTAGGATTACACTGATTCGGTGATTTTGGTGAGCTGTCTACGTTCTCACTGTGACTTCTGTTTCTCTTTGGTTTTGGCTCTTCATGTTTAATTGATTCAAGGTTAACATTCTTATCTGCTCCCTCATATTGTCTCTCAGTGCTAGCAGAGCTGTTAGAGAGGAGTTGGTCACTGTTTGATCCAGTTTCACAGTTGTCATTGTCCTTATAAGTGGGAGTCACCATGGAGGTATCAGTCTCTTGTTTAAGTCCAAAGTGTTCTTGCTCCGCACTGATACAGAGTTCTTCCTCTTCCTCTTTAACCTGAGCAGAATCTTTTTCCTCCTGGTCCAGGCATGAGTTCCTCTCCTGGTTACAGAGCTTCTGGATCTGGAGAACTTCCTCCTCTTCTTGTACATGTGGAGTATCTGGAGAGATAAAACAAAATTGTAGTAACAGAAACAACAACAAATATAATGTATTTTACATTTCAACAGATCTGCTGCATGAACATATCTGTCACATGTGCGTTTAAGACTTCGACGCTGGAAAAAATACAAAATGAAAGACACAAGTCTTTACAGTTTGTCCCCGTTTGAGATTTCAGTTTAAACAGATTCCCTAAGCCATTTATATCTACATGGCACCGGACCCATGCTTCCATGGGGCTGCCATTTTGTGGCTCTATGTTTCAAAAGAAACTCAGAATGGACAAACAGCTTCCTTCTTGGTTTTCAACCGTTTCAACACTGTAGTACTTTAGCTTTACCAGAGTGGCGCTAGTGCGCCATTTGAAAGAAATCCCACTCTAAAACTAGTAGATGAAGAATATGGACAAGCCGGTGAATGTTTTAAGACAAGTTTTTATCATAAATATTTGAGAAATCGAAACAAAGATAGAAAACATCAATTAACATTGGTGTTTTTTTCTACATGGACATCACTGATTAAGTTCAAAGATCTGTGCTGAAGTTTCACATTTTCTCCTCAATAGGTGATCTAAACCATCATCTGTTACCCACGTAACCTCACATTATAAACACAATTTGATGGTAGATAGATGTATAGTGTAATGGCCACAGGTATAACTATTTCCACTTTAAAACAAAAACAAAAACTGATATGCAAAAAACCCAGCCACAGGAGGTGCACAAGCCAGAGTACTGTTGGTCCCGGTCCCAAGCCTGGGTAAATGGGGAGGGTTGTGTCAGGAAGGACACCAAACATAAAACCTTTGTGAAATCAAACACGTGGATCATGGCAAATGAGACTTTCATACCAGATCGGTCGAGGCCTGGGTTAACAACGACTGCCACAGGTGCTGTTAACCGACAGGGTACCGGTGGAAATTGGGCCACTGTTGGTCAAAGATCGAGGAGAAGAGGGAGAAGGCGTATTAGAAGGGAGACAGAGAAAAGGAAAGGGAGAAGTGTGGAGGTGAGAGTAGGGATGTTAAATGTAGCGACTATGACCAGTAAAGGCAGTGTTGGCTGATATGATGGCAAGAAGAAAGGTAGATATACTGTGTGTTCAAGAAACCAGATGGAAGGGAAGCAAGGCTAGGAGCATTGGAGGTGGATTTAAACTGTTCTACCATGGTGTAGATAGGAAGAAAAATGGAGCAGGAGTAATCTTGAAGGAAGAGTATGTGAAGAGTGTTCAGGAGGTAAAGAGGGAGTCTGACGGGATCATGAGTTTGAAGCTAGAAGTCAAAGGTGTGATACTGAATGTTGTCAGTGTGCATGCCCCACAAATTGGATGTCAGGTAGAAGACGGAGGAATTCTGGAGTAAGCTGGATGAAGTGGTAGAGAGTGTTCCCAGGGGAGAGAGAGAGTGGTGACTGGAATGGACTTTAATGGACATGTAGGTGAAGGGAACAGAGGTGATGAGGAGGTCCTGGGTAGGTATGGTCTTAAGGAGAGAAATGTGGAAGGACAGATGGTTGCGGATTTTGCTAAAAGGATGGAAATGGCTGTGGTGAACACATACTTCAAGAAGAGAGAGGAACATCGAGTGACTTGCAAGAGTGGAGGAAGGTGCACACAGGTGGACTACATCTTATGCAGAAGGAGAAATCTGAAAGAGATAGGAGACTGCAAGGTGGAGGCAGGGGAGAATGTAGCTAGACAGCATTGGATGGTAGTCTGTAGGATGACTTTGAAAAGCAAGAAGAGGAAAACAGTGAAAGCAGAGCCAAAGATTAATGGGGGAAGTTACAGAAGAAAGAAGGTCACACAGAGTTCAGGAAGGAGTTGACACAGGCTCTGGGTAGTAGGGAAGAATTACCAGATGACTGGGAAAGTACAGCAGAAGTATTGAGGGAAACTGGTAGAAAGGTATGTGGTGTATCCAGTGGACAGAGGAAGGAAGAAAAGGAGACTTGGTGGTGGAATGAGGAGGTAAAGGAAAGTATTCAAAGGAAGAGGATGGCAAAGAAAAAGCAGGATAGTCAGAGAAATTAAGACAGTAGATAGGAGTATTTGGAATCTATGAGAAAGAGGTGGCAAAGGAAAAGGATAAGGCATTTTAGCCCTTTTCCACTAGTACCTACTCAGCCCTACTCGCCTCGACTCTACTTGGTTTGTAGGGTTTTCCATTAGTACCTGATACCAGGTACTAGTGGAAAACCTGGTACCTGGTACTTTTTTTGAGACCTACTTCAGTGAGGTTTCAACCATGATGAGTCGAACTGAAAATGTGATGTCAACGGATTTCAGGCCACTGATTGGCCAAGGTGTAATGTCAGTGGATGAGAGCAACGTCTTCACAAGATTTAAAACCATCATTTGTAAATTTGGCAATGAGTTTTTATTATTTCTGTGATAATCAATGAAATAAATGGCTACACGCAAATCAACAACCGTCACAAAACACTCACCATCTTCCCCGTGAGCAGCCATCAGCTCGGAGACTTCCTGGTATTTCATTTCGGAACGCTTTGCCAGTGCTGCGGCTGAAAAGTTCATATAGTGGTCGAATTTGATGAAATGTGGTTATTTTTCAACAGTCTTCCCGTTGGTGCGCACAGTTCTTCCATCAGTGTTGCAGCACTTGGATCCCTGCACTTGAAAAATAAACTCCACTTGGTCAAATTTGACAACTATGAACTTTTCAGCCCCATCAGCCCTGCTGCAGCGGAGCAACCCGAAATGAAAGTATACCAAGGAGGTCTCCGAGCTGATGGCTGCTCACGGGGAAGATGGTGTTTTGTGATTTTAAGCATCTTTTACATTATTTATCAGTGAAAACGTCAGCATGTAAACAACGTAACGGGATAACGGGCTGCCTTCCTGTAAGGAACCCAACTCCACTCATTTGAGGTGGTACTCAGTTGAAATGGAAAACAAACCACAGCCATGTTGAGCTGAGTAGAGTCAAGTAAAGTCGAGGCAAGTCAGGCTGAGTAGGTACTAATGGAAAAGGGGCTATAGTGAGTTGTATGAGAGGCTGGACACTAAGGAAGGAGAAAAGGAGTTATATCAATTGGCTAGACAGAGAGATCGACCTGGAAAGGATGTACAGCAGGTTAAGTTGATTAAGGACAGAAATGGTAATATACTAACAAATGATGAGTGTGTTAACAAGGTGGAAGGTGGAAGGAGTACTCTGAAAAGCTGATGAATAAAGAAAATGAGACAGAGAGGAGGATGGATGAAGGAAAGATGGTGAACAAGGAAGTCCCAAGGATTAGTAAGGCAGAACTGAGGGCAGCTTTGAAGAGGATGAAGAATGGAAGAGTGGTTGGTCCAGATGACATACCTGTGCAGGTATGGTGATGTTTAGGAGAGATGGCAGTGGACTTTTTAACCAGATTGTTTAACACAATCTTGGAGAGTGAGAGGATGCCTGAGGAATGGAGAAGTGTTTTGGCACCAATTTTCAACAACAAAGGTGATGCTCAGAACTGTAGTAACTACAGAAGCATAAAGTTCATCAGTCACACTATGAAGATATGGGAAAGCTGTTGAAACCAGGTTAAGAGGAGAGGTGACAATCAGTGAGCACCAGTATGATTTCATGCCAAGAAAAAGCACTACAGATGCAATGTTTGCTCTAAGAGTGCTGATGGAGAAGTATAGAGAAGGTCAGAAGGAGTTGCACTGTGTCTTTGTGGATCTAGAGAAAGCATATGGTAGTGTGCTACGAGAGGAAGTGTGGTACTGTATGAGGAAGTCAGGAGTGGCAGAGAAGTATGTGAGGGTGGTGCAGGACATGTATGAGGACAGCTAGACGGTGGTGAGGTGCGCTGTAGGAGTGACAGATGGATTCAAGGTGTGGATGGGATTACATTAGGCATCGGCTTTGAGCACCTTCTTGTTTGCCACGGTGATGGACAGGCTGACAGCCGAGGTCAGGCCGAAGTCACCGTGGACCATGATGTTTGCAGATGACATTGTGATCTGTAGTGAGAATAGGGAGCAGGTGGAAAAGAACCTGGGGAGGTGGAGGTACGCACTGGAGAGAAGAGGAATGAAAGTCAGTAGAAGCAAGACAGAATACATGAGTGTGAATGAGAGGGAGACAGGTGCAATGGTGAAGATGGAAGGACCAGAGGTAGTGAAAGTAGATGAGTTTAAATACCTGGGGTCAACCATCCAAAGCAATGGAAAATGCACAAGAGAGTTGAAGAAGAGAGTGCATGTAGGGTGGAGTGGGTGGAGACAAGTGTCAGGGGTGATTTGTGACAGAAGGATAGCAGCAAGAGTGAAAGGGAAGATTTACAAGACAGTAGTGAGACCTGCTAAGACCGGTGGCACGGACTAAAAGGCAGGAGGTGGAGCTGGAGGTGGCAGAGCTGAAGATGCTAAGATTTTCATTGGGAGTAACTAGGCGGGACAGGATAAGAAATAAGCATATCAGAGGGGCAGCTCAGGTTGACTGGTTTGGAGACAAAGTAAGAGGCATTGAGAGAGTTAGGAAGGGAAAAAAAACATTAATAGTAATTTACTCATGCATACTTAAATTATATGACCAGCGGTGGGTATAGTAGCCAAAAATTCTACTCATGTAAAAGCAATGCTTTGAAATTACTAACTAAAAGTATACAACCAAAAATTTCTAGTTGAGTTAAGCGTACAAAGATCACCCACTTAAAAACTTGAGTGATGACTTCAGTCTTTAAGGTTTGAGGTTTTTCTCCAAAATTTATAACAATTTTTTTAGTTTTCTACTTTTCTCTGTAAATTTATATAAATTTGAAACCATTTTCCTCAAATTTGTAATTTTCCTCTTGTAAGATTGACTTTTCTTGTACATTTGAGACTTTATTATAAATTTATGGATTATTTTATGGGTAATTTTTCCATCCATCCATCTTCTACCGCTTTTCCGGAGGTCCGGGTCGCGGAGGCAGCAGTTCAAGCAGAGAAGCCCAGACTTCCCTCTCCCCAGCCACCTGCTCCAGCTCTTCAGAGGGGATACCAAGGCGTTCCCAGACTAGCTGGGAGACATAGTCTCTCCACCGAGTCCTGGGTCTGCCCCGGGGTCTCCTCCCAGTGGGACGTGCCTGAAACACCTCGAGTGGGAGGCGTCCAGGAGGCATCCTAATCAGATGCCCATACCACCTCAACTGACTCCTTTCAATGTGGAGGAGCAGCGGTTCTACTCTGAGCCTCTCCCGGATGACTGAGCTCCTCACCCTATCTCTGAGGGTGAGTCCAGCAATCCTACGGAGAAAGCTCATTTCAGCCGCTTGTATCCACGATCTCGTTCTTTCGGTCATTACCCAAAGCTCGTGACCATAGGTGAGAGTAGGAACGTAGATTGACTGGTAAATCGACAGCTTTGCCTTAGAACTAAGCTCCCTCTTCACCACAACAGACTGGTACAACGTCCGCATCACTGCAGATGCTGCTCCAATCCGTCTGTCGATCTCTCGCTCCATTTTCCCCTCACTCGTGAACAAGACCCCAAGATACTTAAACTCCTCCACTTGGGGCAGGAGCCTGTCCCCAACCCGGAGAGGACAATCCACCTTTTTCCGGCTGAGGACCATGGACTCGGACTTGGAGGTGCTGATTCTCATCCCAGCCGCTTCACACTCAGCGGCAAACCGTCCCAGCAAGAGCTGTAGGTCATTGCTGGATGAAGCCAACAGGACAACATCATCTGCAAACAACAGAGATGAGATCCTGTGGTCACCAAGCATGACACCCTCCATTCCCTGGCTGCGCCTAGAAATCCTGTCCATAAAAATTATGAACAGGACCGGTGACAAAGGGCAGCCCTGGCGGAGTCCAACTCTCACTGGGAATGACTCCGACCGAGTGTTGGCAATACGAACTAAACTCTCACAACGGTCGTACAGAGACCGAATAGCTCGTAACAACAAGCCCGATACCCCATACTCCCGAAGCACCCCCCACAAAAATCCACGAGGGACGCGGTCAAATGCCTTCTCCAAGTCCACAAAACACATGTAAACTGGTTGGGCAAACTCCCACGAACCCTCAAGAATTCTCGAGAGGGTAAAGAGCTGGTCCGATGTGCCACGGCCAGGACGAAAACCACATTGCTCCTCCTGAATCCGAGGTTCGACCAACGGCCGGACTCTCCTCTCCAGTACCTTGGCATAGACCTTCCCAGGGAGGCTGAGGAGTGTGATCCCTCTAAAGTTGGAGCACACCCTCCGGTCCCCTTTTTTGTCTTTTTTAAAAAAATAAAATTACTGGTTTTTTTAATAAATTTGAAACACACTGTGGTAATTTTTTTCCCCCAACTTTTTCCTTATAACAATTTTTGACCATAATTTTGCAGCTCCAGAACAATAATTAACTCTGATTTCAAAGAAAAAAATATTAATAAAATTGTATTTTATGAAATAAATTAACTTAAATGACCAAAGATGCAGCTATTTCTGTTATATTTCTGTATATTTATTTATTTTTTTTAAATCTCCTCACCACTCAGACAGCAGGAAAAACCTCCCTTATTTTGAAATCCAAATGTTGGCAGGTTTAGTTTGTCTGAATGCTGCTGACGGATTAAAGTCATTGACTTCGTGAATTTCGGTCAACTTAACTTGCCAGGTTCATAATAAGGAACATAAATTAGTTAATATTAACTAAGGTAAAGGTAAAAACATCTCCTTTTTTTGTCTGAAATAAGAAAAACAAAAAACTAATAATTAAAAAGAAGACAAAATGAACCTACTTGAGCTCCTAACCACACCTGTTAGCTAACCGACTCTTCCATTATTGCTACCGTTACCAGCGGGTTAAAACCATGATAAATGCCTCCAGTGCTTACATTCCTTTCTTGCTTTCTTTCCCCATGTTTAAAGTACTTTAATAAGCTCACATTTCTCTAAGACAGTTACGCGAGCGAGACACTGCCTAGCGACTGGAGCAGTCACGTGGGCAGGGCGCTTCTGACCTCCACGAGGATGACAGTCACATACGTTGTCTGTGTGCACGCTTGCGGACTGTCATTCCTTCATATTTTTTTTTCTTAAATTTATATTTCCTCATAGAGTGGCGGAATAAATTCAAGCGTGGCAGGCCGCCACCTGGAAATGTTACCAGAGGAAACCCTGAAACTTCATTACAGCTCCATGTGCAGCTAGTGCCAGTGGGTTTTCATGGCATGGAATGGAGGACGAGCAGGTTGGTAAAACCTCAGAGCTACCGGTTGCTGTCATTGTCTAAAAAGAATAAGATATTTAAATATCATTCATTCATCTTCTTCCACTTAATCCTTTTCAGGTCACGGGGGGGCTGGAGCCTATCCCAGCATCTTTGGGCGAGAGGCAGGGTACACCCTGGACAGATCGCCAGTCCATCGCAGGGCCAACACAGAGAGACAGACAACCATTCACTCTCACAGTCATACCCAAGGACAATTTAGAATCCCCAGTTGATGCCAATTAACCTAAATTGCATGTTTTTGGCATGTGGGAGGAAACCGGAGAAATCCCGGAGTAAACCCACGCAGACACGAGGAGAACATGCAAACTCCACACAGATCACTGTTGGTTGGGGGCTGGGACTGAACCCAGGATCCCCCGGCCAAGGGTGAGTTGCTGTGCTGCCGCAGTGCAAACCACTCCGCCACCGCGCCGCCTCGATATATTTAAATATTGGACGCTTTTAGTTGAGAATTAAAAAACGGATTAAACTTAGCCTGCAAGGCTGCTAGCATTGTGCTAATATTCTACTAATAATAATAAGCTTATATGACCATCACTAATGGAGGTGCTGCTGTTTGGAAATCAGGTGTAGGTGCACTTTGTAGACTGTCAAACACATTACCGTCTTTCATCTGTTCCCATGCTGATGCATCAAGAGATGTTACAATTCATGTTTATCATATGTCATACTGCTAGTGTTTACATACGGTTCCGCCATTATCCCACAGTAGCAATGGCATCATGGCATTGCTTGGTAATGGCAGCGGCATACCGTTAAAAAAACAAGCCAAAGTGTTTAAACCTGCAGCATCGATAAGAGGAATTGATAACTTCAGTCACGTATGATTCCGGGGGCTTGAAAAATTTGGAATCGGTTCTCAATTCCCATCCCTACGTCCAGCCTCCTGACATTCCCAGGTGCCTTAATATGGGATGCTAGCGATCCTGCGAGCTTGCAGTCTGAAATGTCTTACATATGCATTCCATTGATATGTATTCGTAGACACACAATATTCCAAACGAGATGGTAGTGGTCTAGCCTGCTAATATCCCCAAATGGCTTATGTATATGTTCCATAGGCACGTAACAGTTCAGATGGGATAGTAGCGGTCCTGCTAGCTAGTGGTCCAGCCTGCTAATATTCCCAAGTGCCTTACACTAAAAGAACGTTGGCATATCAGAGACAGTTTGTTTCTAAAGAATTTTTTCTAAAATTGGACCTCAGAGGACTGCACGGCTAAATGAACAAACACATCTTGGCTAACAACCGACAGTGTTCAGATATGATCCTTAAAGCATGTTCCTTAGTTTTGTATTGCATTTATTTAAAATTACTATGCATTTATTTACAACCTTCATGTGTGGGACACGTGTGGTATACACTAGTAACAAAAAGGTTGGGATATTTGGCTTTTGGGTGAAATTTAGGGAAAATGTAAAAAGTTTATGCTACAGTGATAATGCATCATGAAGTTAATCCCTTCGACAGGAAGTGGGACACCATGTGGTGTATGGGGCAGCGCCTATCTCCGTTTCACTGACCCTCGGCCACACAGCTACTGTAAGTAGTGAAAGCTACAGTGGGAGGTCAGTTCTCTGGTAGCTCTGTGCGTTAAATATCCTTTCTCCATTCTGTTATGCTGAGCACCAAGCTAGAAGGCGGAAAGTACCATTTTTATATGGTCTTTGGTATGACCCGGCTGGGATTTGAACCCACAACCTCCTGGTTGTGGGGCGGACGCTTTACCAACTAAGCCACCACTCCGGTCACTCTGGAAAGTAGGACATTTAACTAGAAGCATGCAATGGTGATTACATCTCAAACAATTTATTGAAACAAAAGCCAACAACAGTGGTGGGTATACCACAACAAAAAATGTCATTGTCTCAATAACTTGTCATGTGCCCTTGAGCATCAATTACAGCTTGACAACAGTGCCTCTTGCTGTTCATAAGTCGACTTATTGTCTGCTGAGGCATGGCATTCCACTGTTCTTGAAGGGCGGCCCTCAGGTCATTGAGGTTGTGGGGTAACAATAATGGATTAGATTTAGATGGCATTTTACATGTCAAGTGACATCTCAAAACACTTACAGTGAGTCCATTATTCATTCACTCCAGACAGACATTGACAGTGGTAAGCTACTACTGTAGCCACAGCTGCCCTGGGGCAGACTGACGGAAACATGGCTGCCAATCCATGCCAACAGCCTCTCCAACCACTACTGAACATTTATACACATCCATACCCAGTGTCATGGACGCTGGAGGCAATGTGGGTAACAATGTGGGTAAAGTGTCACGCCCAGGGACAACGCCAGGATGGCTGGGGAGAGCGGGATTCAAACTGCCAACCCTATGGTTATTGAATGACTCGCTCTACCTCCTGAGCCACTGCCACCCACATTTCCCTCCTCCGTTCCATTTTTGCTGCGCACCAAGCTGGACGGCAGGAAGTTCCATTTTTATATGTTTTTTGGCATGACCCGGCTGGGACTTGAACCTCGAGCTCCCGGTCGTGGGGCGGACACTCAACCACTAGGCCACCGCTCCAGTTTGGTGCAGAGTTACGAGCCTCTACATGGTGACTCAGCTGATCCCATAGGTTTTCTATGGGACGCAGGTCTGGAGAAAGTGGAGGCTACTCCATTTGAGGTACCCCAGTCTCCAGCAGCCATTCCCTAATGATGCAACCTCAAGCTGGAGCATTGTCGTCCATGAAGATGAAATTAGGCCTGTGTTGTTCATGCAGCGGCACAGTGACTGGATTAATTATGTTATTCAGGTAGTATTGGCTTGTCACTGTACCATTCATAAGTTGTAGGGCAGTTCTGTATGGACTAGAAACACCTGCCCAGACTGTAACACCACCACCAAAGGCTCATCTGGTGACAACAGTGGCTGATGCATAGTGCTCTCCTTGACATCTCCAACACTGTTGGCGGCCATCATTTCTGCTCAACGTGAATCGACTTCCATCAGAGAACAGCACTGAGGCCCACTGGTCCCTTGTCCAGCGTACATGCTCCCTGGCCCATGCAAAACGATGATGCCTGTACCTGGAGGTGTAATCAGACATCCTTGCAGGTCATCTAGCATGCAGACCACGCTGATGTAAATGGTTTCGAATGGTCTGACGCAACACTTGGGTGCCCCTTACCCCCCTTAAATGTGCCTGGAGTTGAATGGTATTCATCATCCAGTTCTGCAGGGCACTGTTCACAATGAAGCAGTCATCAGCGTGGGATGTGGCCAAAGGACGTCTACTTCTATGCCTTTCTGTGACTCTTCCAGTCTCTCCGTATCTCTGTTGCACCCTGCTGATGACACTCTGTGACACTCTAAGCTCAGTGACCACTTCCCTCTGAAAACATCCTGTTCGGAGCTTCGCAATGGCGAGGTACTGTTGATCAATTGTTAGGTGTCGTCTTGGTCTCATGATGTCAAAATGTGAACAGCAGGATGAAGAGGACTGTTTAAATACCAATTCTAATTGAACCAGAAAATTTATTGGTCGATTCATGCATCAAACACCTGTTGTGAATTTTGCCATTAAGCACCTTGTTAGAGAACAGCAAGTTATGCAAAAAGAACAGAAACATTGAACAGTTGGACATGTGCATTCAAAAGGTTAGAGAAGGTCACATTAAGTTCACCTGTAAAGGTTATAGTGCAGTTTATGGGCATCCTGGAATTTCACCTGAAAGCCAAATATCCCTAACTTTTTGTGAGTAGTGTAAAAATGTTTGGTTACCATGGTGACATGGACTTCCGGTATCGATTGGCACTGCGATTAATTTATACACTTGTGCGCAGGAGTGGCTTTTTTGGAACATAGTGGGGGTGAGTAGGTCCCGATATTTTCTTTTGACCATCATTGTTATTGTTTTACCTTTTAGAGTTAATTTACACAATCCATATTATGAAATGTCTGATTTAGACTTTGGGTACATATTCATATTCTGCAGGGTAACTTAAACTGTAATGCTGTTTATCCATTTAGCTGCAATGTTCCTGCGCTGTGTATACAGTATATGTATATTTATTTACTGCTTTGGCTAACCAGTTCTTATTATCTTATTAACTATTGCTCTGAGTGCTGCTATCCCTTTGCTGCTGTAATCCTGGCATTTCCCCATTGTGGGACTAATAAAGGCTTAGCTTATCTTATCTTATTCAAAGAGATTCAAAGAATTTATTTGTCAATACTATTATACATACAGGACATACAGGTGAATTGAAATGGCATTTCTCTGTCTCTTCAGTGGTGTGCACAAAAAAAAAAAAGGGTATAAGGCTGGAAAAAGAACAACAGCAGTCTATGTCCAGTAATGCTCCTGCAGTGCAAACGGTGACAAAAGATATACCCAGACATCCCATAGGGCAAATAAAGAAATGATGAAACCCAGCAATCCTATATACAGTTATGACTCTGATCAACTCAAGAGTTGACTGACCTCGAGACATGGGCGTTCATGGCAAACCTATTAAGACAGCATGTGTTGAACACAAAAACCACGAGCAGTGGAGGAAAAGAGAGATAATTCTTTTTTCTGAGGAAGAGTTACAAGCACTCTTGGAGGGATATGGAGTGGGAAAAAAAATTGTAATCAACAAGAAAAAACAGCGACATCAGCCAAAGCTACAGGGAGCTGAACTGGAAAGAACTGCTGACTGCATGAAGTGAGTTCTTCACCAGTGGACAATTTAGTATATAAGTTTACCTAAGTATTTCTACTTAGCTTGCCAAATGTGTCAAGTCTCATAGTGATGCAAGTCGAGTGCCGGACTCTGGTGTGAGAGGCTGTGAGATCGAGCCCCAGCTTGGACATCCTTTGGGTCAAATTTACTTTCCATTAAAAGAAACAAGTATTCAGAATAATGTGATAAATCCAGTGCACTGCAAATAAGTACAGACTACACTTTACAACTTTATCATTACATTCAGATATAATGGCTTTTGCTATCAAGATTTTTTTCATGTAAATTTGTACATTTTTTTCATAAATCTGCAGCTTTCCACGTAAATCTGAGAGCCTTTTTTTTTCTTGTAATTTTGCTATTTTTTTATAGTAAAAATTCAATTTTTCCATGTACTTTGAAATCAATTTCCCAAAGATTTTTTTTGCAGATTTCTTTGAGAACATAAATTTTTTGTTCATAAATCTGCAATTTTTGTCACATAAATTTAGAGTTTTTTTCTTCACACTTCTAAATTTATTCATGTAATGGTGTGACCTTTTTTTTTTTGTAAATGTAGTAAACCAGAATTAGCATAGTTAAAACTGAGCAGTTTGGGTGAAGGAGCACATTGTAGAGGGAATGATGCAGGTGAGGCAACGAGCTGATCACCACAGACTGGATCACACAGAACAGGATCACAACAAGAGCTGCCAGGCCACTGTGCATCCCTCTTTCATACCTTTAATTACACGCATGGTGGACCGAGGCTCCGACCTCACATTAAGTATAGAACAAAGCCTGTGTGGCGCATTAACATGATATTACACAGGTGCCGCCTTTCACTCCTCTCCTGGCGGCCCGGCATCTGCACCTCTCCCTGGGGGGATGCCTAGCCTTTACTGGTCCATCTGGACCCCCCAGTGACGTCTCCTCTCTTGGTCCATTGATCTCTGGGTGGAGAAGTACAACACCTTGCCCCCCCCCCCCGAACACCCAGAATGGGCCTTAACACCCCCCCCCCCCCACATCCTTTGGGCTTGAGCCGGCATCCATAGCGGCTGTAGTGGGGGGTCGCCGATCCAGTCGAACTGCCCTGCTGGCGGGGCGCACAGGAGGGCACGTCACTCTGTGGGGGTAAAGAGGGAGGGGGAGAAAACACATCGCGAGTGCCGGTCCCTGCTGAGGAATCACCCAACCTGCGGAGCCCCCAACGGGGGACGTCTGCGCCGGGGAGCCTGGGCCAACACCACCTGCTAATCTGCCAACACAAAATCAGGCTTTAGCCTGTCAATGCAGACGGTCTCTCTATGTTTAAGTCTAACACGAAATGTTTCGCCCCAGGTTCCAACATTCTGAATGGTCCGTTGTAAGGTGGACGCAGCTGGGTCCGGTGCACATCGTGCCTGACGAAAACAAAACTGGCATTCTGCAAGCATTTTGGGACGAATGCGCGGGGAAAACAATGGTGGGCCGGGCCCAGTACACTCACATCCTCTGTGTTACGTAGAGAATGCATGGGCATTTCGGCTTTGGGCACGGGGTTTTCCAGTAAAAATTCTCCGGGGATCCGCAGCGGTCGCGAAAAAACGACTTCTGCTGGGGAGGCTGCCAAATCCTCCTTCGGTGCAGAATGCAACCCTAAAAGAACCCAAGGTAGGTGGTCAACCCAATTTGTGTCCGTGAGTGAAGCTCTGAGCGCTGCTTTAAGCAACCTATGAAAACGCTCGCATAACCCGTTAGCCTGGGGGTTGTACGTGGTAGTGCGGTGAATTTTGACCCCCAGGCTCTGGGCCATCACGGACCAGAGCTCCAAAATGAACTGTGGGCCTCTGTCAGACGTGATGTCCAATGGAGATCCGAACCGTGCCACCCAAGCTGACAAAAAAAAGCGTGCGCCACTTCCGTGGACGTGGTAGAAGCCAGCGGGACGGCTTCGGGCCAGCGCATGGTGCGGTCCATGATTGTCAAAAGGTGCGTGAAACCTTGCGACGGCGGGAGAGGTCCCCCCAGATCCACGTGGACGTGGTCGAACCTCTTAGCCGGGATTTGGAATGGCTCGAGGGGAGCTCTGGTGTGCTTGTGCACTTTGGCTCATTGGCACGCGACACAAGCTGCAGCCCACTCTTTCATCTCTTTCCGCAAATGCGGCCAGACAAATTTCACCCCCACTAGTTTCACTGAAGCACGCACTCCCGGGTGCGAACAGGAGTGGACCGACTCAAAAACGGGATGGCGCCAAGAGCTTGGAACCACCGGGCGCGGGTAGCCTGTAGAGACGTCACAGAGCAGGGGAGGGCACCCTTCCTGCACCACCCTGCTTTCCGGTCTTAACCCTCTTGGCACAGATAGGAGCGCGCAAATGTCCGCATCCCCGGCTCGCTCCACGGCCATGGCAGGGAAATCTATTCTCACATAGACCGGGGCGACCAATGTGCACAAGAGGCAATCGGCCACGACATGGAGTTTACTGGCAATGTGTCGAATGTCGGTAGTAAACTCTGAGAATGTGGCCAGCTGCCATTGCTGCTGGGCCGACCACGGTTCAGAGACCTTGGCCATGGTGTACGTCAGCGGCTTATGGTCTACAAACGTGGTGAACTCACACCCCTCCTGCCAGAACTGGAAATGGCGTGTCACCAGGTGGAGAGCCAGCAACTCTCTGTCGAATGTGCTGTATTTGCGCTCGTTGTCACACAAAGTTCTGCTGAAAAATACGAGCAGCTGCCACGAACCTGAGACGCACTGCTCCACCACTGCCCCTATGGCCACATCAGATGCATCTGTAGTGAGCGCTATCCATGCAGACGGATCTGGGTTGGCCAGCAATGCTGCCTTTGCCAGCGCTGTTTTGGCATTTGAAAAAGCCTGGCCCCGCTCGGGAGTCCAGCCGATGCTTTCCACAGGCTTCTTTTTTTTACGTACGGCATACAACGGCTGCATCAGCTGGGCTGCCCAGGGGAGGAAACTGTTGTAAAAATGAACCATTCCCAAAAACTCCTGTAGTGACCTCACGGTCTGCGGATGCGGAAAGTCCAACACCGTGCGCACCTTGTCCAGCAACAGGATCGCGCCCTCTGGCGAAATGTGGTGGCCCAAAAAAATGAATCACTGATGCACCGAACTGGCATCAAACCATGTGCTTCCAACCTCTGGAAAACCGTCTTGAGATGGGCGATGTGCTCATCTTCGGACACACTGGCTACCAGAATGTCATCCAAGTAGACAAAAACGAAGGGCAAATCGCGCAGCACTGTGTCTATAATTCTTTGGATGGTCTACGCCGCGCCTTTTAATCCGAACGGAATGCGTAAAAATTCAAAAAGGCCGAACGGAGTTATTACCATTGTCTTTGGGAAGTTTTTGCTCGCACCGGCACCTGGTGGTAACCGCAGACCAGATCCACTTTGGAAAAAAACGCGCGCCCCGGCCAGGCGCATGGAAAAATCCTGAATGAGGGGAATTGGGTAGCGATCGTGTGCCGTAGCATTGTTCAAGTGCCAGAAATCACCGCATGGTCACCACGACCCGTTGGCTTTAGGCACCATGTGAAGCAAGGATGCCCACAGGCTTGAGTGCCTGACGATGCCCAACCTCTCCAAGTTGGCGAACTCCTCGTGTGCGCTGGCTAGTTTAGCTGTGTCCAGGCACCGAGGTCGTGCGAATAAGGTGGACCTTTAGTAGATGAAATGCTTGACCTCGTGTTTAGTTCCTGCCGCTGAAAACGTCGGAACAGTGAGTGCTGGGAACTGTGTGAGTAACTGTTGGTACTTACCCCCTGGAGCTGTAACGCTGGCCAGTGTTGTCGACCCGGCTCCCCGAGCTGTACAGGGCAGAGAGGCAAAAGAGACAGCATCCACTATTCTTCTATTAGCAACATCAACTAATAAACCATGAGCGCATAGGAAATCTGCGCCCAGAATGGGAGAGGAACATGTGGCTATCACAAAATTCCACTGAAAATTGCGCCCATGCAAGCATATTGTCCGCGTCCGCTCACCAAATGTCCTGATGCCTGATCTATTGGCGGCCACCAGTTCGGGACCACTTCACCCTGCCACCCTGTCTGTGTTAAAGGCAGGATGAGGCTCTTCTGGGAGCCGGAGTCCACCAGAAACCGTCTCCCCAAATGTCTGTCTGTGATATACAGCAGCTTGTCTCTGTCACCAGCGGTCGCAGCTGCTACTGACTGCTGACTTTGGCTTTTCCCGACTGCTTGAATTGGCACGGCGGCAAGCATCGCCGGGAGTCTGAGCTGAAACGGCGATGACAGTGGCAGGTCGCCTCCTTCTTGAGTCTCCTGGCGTCTGCTCCAGCTCCTACCAACGGTTCCTTGATCTCGCTGGCAACCCTCCTGGGCTCCGGTGCCACTGCGTTCACGTCAAAGATTCTAGTCGCTAAAATGATGCGATCTGCTTCCTGCGCTAGTGCGCGGTAGTCTCTCGTCACCAGCAGTGGCGAATTGGCCAGGATTGCCCTCGTTGCAGCCGGGAGGTTCCTGAGAAACAGGTGGGCAAACATGAAGGACTCCTCATCTCTGCCCATCAACGCCAACATGCTCTCCATCAACTCCACAGCCAATCTGTCCCCTAACTCTGAACGTGTTAGGAGCCTCGCCGCTCTTTCACTGTCCCAAAGGGTATAGCGCTGGATAAGCATCCTTTTGAGCGCCTCGTATTTTCCCTAGACCGGCGGCTCTTGGAGCAGGCTTGCCACCTGTTGTGTGGAGCACACGTCCAACGCAGTGACCACATCGTAGTATTTCGTGTCGTCTGCTGTTACCCCGCGGAGAGCGAACTGGGCCTCAATGTGTAGAAACCACGCTGTCGGGTCGTGCAACCAGAAATCCGGGAGCTTGACTGAAAGAGTGCACGCAGCGCTGGTGCTTTCCCTCCAGGATGTCTCCGGGGTGCTCATCTCGCCTTCCATGGCACGTCAGGGTCACCAGTGTAGAGGGAATAATGCAGGCGAGGCAACGAGCTGATCAACACAGACTTTATTCTCCCTCTAACAGAACAGGATCACAAAAAGAGCTGCCAGGCCACTGTGCATCTCTCCTTTATACCTTTAATTACATGCATGGTGGCCCGAGGCTCTGACCTCACATCAAGTATAGAACAAAGCCTGTGCGGTGCATTAACATGATATTACACAGGTGCCGCCTTTCACTCCTCTCTTGGTGGTCCGGCATCTGCTCCTCTCCCCTGGGGGTGCCTAGCCTTTACTGTTCTGTCTGGACCCCCCCCGGCGACATCTCCTCTATTGGTCCATTGATCTCTGAGTGGAGAAGTCCAACACCTTGCTCCCCACATCATATCCAAATAAATAATACCCAAGTGTTAAAAACTCAATCCCATTGTCATGAACAGATGTGGAGATAAGAGAACATCTGGGTTCTGCCCTGGTAAAATGTAAGAAAGTCTGATGACTCCATAATTATCATTTATTTTGTGAAGTTCTGTTAAGGCTGTTTCACCTTCCCCACATAACTAGTTAATCAGATTATACAGTATGGATTTTAATTTTTTTTCCCCATATTGCAATAACAATAAGGCATCACGATGCAAGCCTTTCTGTAATGTTCATTTATCCGAAGCTTTTTAAGGGGTTTTTCTATTCAACCTATTTCCCTCACAAGTCTCTTTTGGCTTGTGAGGGAACGTGACTGAATGTGGGCGTTTTACTAGGGATGGGTGATACCAGCATTTTTCCTTTCAGTACAATACCATTAATTTATGGGACTTTTCCTTTGATGCCGATACTTTTTGCCCCTTAAAGGAAGATCAAATGACTGCAGTTTCATTATTGCAAGGGCAACATGAAATATGAATAAAACTCATGAACACAAATACTTGAAAGAAATGCTCATAAAATGATAATAAAATAGAACAACGAGCAAAGTAAATAAAATTATTTTTTTCAATTATAATAAAAATAATTAAGACTTAAAATGAATGAAAAATTAATTCAATTTCTTAATTTGGTGAAGATTCTCAGTCATCGAGGTGGGTAGATACGCTGCATGAAAGCTTAGTCAAGTTAACTGGATTCAAGTATTTTTTACTTCTGAAATGTTTCACCATTCATTCAAATTGTATGGGAATATCAAGCAGTATATATACTGTATACATGTGTATTTTTTTTCCACAATGCAATGTTCTTTTTCATTTTATTATTCATTTTATCTTTACACTATTACTTTACAAACTTAAATAGTGCTTATTTTGTTTATTTTTCAAAATTATGCTGCTTGGTATCACCATAGAATTTGGATGAATGGTGTAACATCCATCCATCCATCCATCCTCTATCACTTTTCCGGAGGTCCGGGTCGTGGAGGCAGCAGTTCAAGCAGAGAAGCTCAGACTTCCCTCTCCCCAGCCACCTGCTCCAGCTCTTCAGAGAGGATACCAAAATTTTCCCAGGCCAACTGGGAGACATAGTCTTTCCAGCGAGTCCTGGGTCTCCTCCCAGTGGGACATGCCTAAAACACTTCAAATGGGAGGTGTCCAGGAGGCATCCTGATCAGATGCCCAAACCACCTCAACTGGCTCTTTTCAATGTGGAGGAGCAGTGGTTCGACTCTGAGCCTCTCCCGGATGACTGAGCTCCTCACCCTATCTCTGAGGATGAGTCCAGAATTCCTACGAGGAAAGCTCATTTCAGCTGCTTGTATCCACAATCTCATTCTTTCAGTCAATACCCAAAGCTCATGACCATAGGAGAAGGTAGGAACGTAGACTGACCGGTAAATCGACAGCTTTGCCTTAGAGCTCAGCTCCCTCTTCACCACAACAGACCAGTACGACGTCTGCATCACTGCAGATGCTGCTCCGATCCGTCTGTCAGTCTCTTGCTCCATTCTCCCCTCACTCCTGAATGAGACCCAAAGATACTTAAACTCCTCCACTTGGGGCAGGAGCTTGTCCCCAACCCGGAGAAGACAATCCACCTTTTTCCGGCTGAGGACCATGGACTTGAACTTGGAGGTGCTGATTCTCATCCCAGCTGCTTCACACTCAGCAGCAGACTGTCCCAGTAAGACCTGTAGGTCATTTCTGGATGAAGCCAGCAGGACAACATCATCTGCAAACAACAGAGATGAGATCCTGTGGTTACCGAGCATGACACCCTCTGTTCCCTGGCTGCGCCGAGAAATCCTGTCCATAAAAATTATGAACAGGATCGGTGACAAAGGGCAGCCCTGGTGGAGTCCAACTCTCACTGGGAATGAGTCTGACCGAGTGTTGGCAATACAAACCAAACTCTCACAACGGTCATACAGAGACCAGATAGCTCGTAACAACAAGCCCGATGCCCCATACTCCCAAAGCACCCCCCACAAAAAATCATGAGGGATGTGGCTGAACTCCCATGAGCCCTCGAGGATTCTCAAGAGGGTAAAGAGCTGGTCCAATGTGCCACGGCCAGGATGAAAACCACATTGCTCTTCCTGAATCTGAGGTTCGACCAACGGCCGGACACTCCTCTCCAGTACCTTGGCATAGACCTTCCCAGGGAGGCTGAGGAGTGTGATCCTTCTAAAATTGGAGCACACACTCTGGTCCCCTTTCTTGAAGAGAGGAACCACCACCCCGATTTGCCATGCCAAAGGCATTGTCCCCAACCTCCACGCAATGTTGCAGAGGGGTTGTTAACCATGACAGCCCTACAGCATCCAGGGCCTTGAGGTACTCAGGGCGAATCTCTTCCACCCCCGGGGCCCAGCCACCAAACAGTTTTTTAACCACCTTGGCGACCTCAGCCCCTGTGATGGGCGAGTTGTCCCCCTCGTCCACAAGCCCTGCTTCCTCTGTGAAAGGTGTGTCATTGGGACTGAGGAGATCCACGAAGTATTCCTTCCACCACCCGACGATATCCCCAGTCCAAGTCAGCAGCGCCCCATCCACACCATACACAGTGTGGACAGAGAGCTGCCTCCCCCTCCTGAGCTGCTGGACAGTTTGCCAGAATCTCTTCGACACCGACCAAAAGTCCTGTTCCATGGCCTCACCGAACTCCTCCCACACCCAAGTCTTTGCTTCAGCAACTACCCGAGCTGCACTCCGCTTGGCTTGCCAGTACACCTCAGCTGCTTCGGGAATCCCACAGGCCAACCAAGCTTGATAGGACTTGATAGAATTGTGTAACATTTCAGAAGTAATATTTCTGCTGCCTGCGACGCTGCTGAGCTCACTCTGAGCAGGAGTCAGTGACTGCTTGACTGAGGCTGCCAGTGTGCAGTCAGTCTTTGTCTCTGACATCTGATAGGTTGCCATAATCATGTGACACGGCAGACCATCTCTAAAACATGCCTGGGCTGGATTTTCACCAGTTTGCACACATAAATTTAATGCCTAAAACTCTCAGAAGTGAAAACAAATTGCATGTTTTGTATTAACACGGTGGTATTGTGATATTTAAAAAAGTATTGACTCCAAAATATCCACCAGCTTGTATCGAAGTACCAATACTAGAGTATTGATACGCCCCTACGTACTTTTTATTTTAACTTTTTTTTTCAATTTTATCACCTTCAGTCCAAGATGGTGTCCTTGTCTTGTAATCTAAATATATTTTTTTCCCTCCTTTTCACAAATTATCCTTCATTAGGCCAAAGGCCATAAGATTATTAATGTAATTAAAATGCTGAAGAGGAGACAGCATCAGCTGTGACAGAAGTGGACATGGAGGTTCCAGAGGGTCCACTAAGCTACAGTATATGGACAATATAGGCCAAGCATGTGACTGTGGTATTTGAAGACAGAGGACCTGCAGCAGAACTTATTTCTGTTCGATATGAGACTGAACAGGGCAGTGTAGTGGATCCTCCTCCAAAATCTGTAAAGCAGTTTGACAATGTAAGAAACTGATTTTATTGAACTTAATGTGAAACAAATTACTACTAAACAGAAATGAATATTTTAACTTTAAGATCACTCAATGTAAGAATTTCACTGCAGTTACCAGCAAAGGATCTGGACAAAATCTATCTCAAGAGAAAAAAAAAATAATCAGAAAATAGATTTGGAGATGAAATACAGTATGTGCATGTAAAGATGGAGGAAAAATTATGCTTGTTCGGGAAATCAAGAAGGCATGTTAAAAACAAATTAGTGATAGTGTGTTATAGATAGATATGTGGCGTAACATTATGTAGCTCACATATTCCTTGGCAGAGACCCAGACATGAGGGAACTTTGAGCTCGCAGTGTATATTGACATCACACCTCAAACGGACATTGAGTCTGGACCCCCTGCGGACTGGAGAAGAAGTGAGAAGATCTGAGAGTGGACCTGAAGAGACTGTCTGACTCCTGGGGTCAGACAGAGAAGCCGAGAGGACAATGGGAGGATTAAATGTGAATGGAACTTTGTGTTTGATGTGAATGTGATTTGTGTCTGATGTAACAGTATAAAGGTATGTGGTTTATCGCAGCTCGGTCTCTTCATTCCCTGATTGAGAGAGAAGCTGTAGGACTTGAGATGAAATAAACCAATACTGAAAAATCATCCAGTCTCTTCATTTCGAGGTTCCTACATTGGTGACCCACACGTGAGAAGTATGGAAAGGCTTGGAGGTCGTCTCTCCGACTCCGACTCCGAACCTGATTCACCGGAGACCGCCCGCACCGGCGTAAACTCCATTAAACTCCCCAAGTTCTGGCAAGAGGACCCGCACTCATGGTTCCAACACGTGGAGTCGCGGTTCGTGCTCAACGGGGTATCAGCAGATGACGTTAAGTTCCACAATGTCATCGCAAGACTCGACAGCCGCACAGCCCGGTGTGTACGAAGCCTGGTGCAGCAGCCACCCGCTGCTGGCAGATACGACGCCCTGAAAGCCGCCCTCATTCGGAGCTTTGTGCCATCAGCCGAGGTGAGGGCCAGAACACTTCTGGACCTGCGCGACAGAGGAGGACGCAGACCGACCGTCCTCATGGAGGACATGCTGCAGATGATCGGGGCAGACAACGATGCGTTTTTATTTAAACACATCTTCTTAAGGACCCTTCCAGCGCACACGAGAAGCTCCCTGTCCAGCATGAGGTGTGTGGACCAGCAGGACTTCCGCGCGCTGGCTTTGGAAGCGGAGCGGCTCCTGGACGCATGCGGCGAGCAGGAGACGGCAGCGGCAGACCTCGGCGCGGCGGCCCAGGGCAATGGAGATCCGGTGGCAGCAGAGCCGACCCCAGCGACAACAGCGGCAGCGCGGTCCCGGAGCAGAGGAGGGGACGAGCTGTGTTTCTACCATCGACGCTTCGCGCACAAGGCTCACAGATGCGTCCCGCCATGCAACTTCAGGAAGCAGGGAAATGCAAGAGCCGGAGGTCGTTAGCAGCTTTGACCCTCGGCGAACGGAACAAGCTGCTGTACCTGACAGACGCGAGCTCCAGACGGCAATTCCTCGTTGACACCGGAGCACAGAGGAGTTTCATCACCGCAACCTATGCGGACCGGATGGCCGGTCCCCGTGGAGATGGAGCAACAGCCGCAAACGGCTCGTCGATCAAGACTTTTGGCGAAAGAACTCTGCGCCTGTCCTTGCACGGCCGCACCTATGAATGGACCTTCATAGTAGCGGCGGTGAGTTTCAACATGTTAGGCGCCGACTTTTTGTGCTCACATGGCTTGTTGGTAGATCTGGCTAATAGACGCTTGGTTAATGCACTCTCTTTTTGTTCTATTCCCTGTGCAGCGCGAGTGTCCCCGCCGTCAGTACAGGCCAACGCCGCCGCAGCAGGAGGTAAGTTCCACACTCTCCTAAACCAGTTCCCAGCACTCACAGTTCCCACGTTTTCAGCTAAGGTGGCGAAGCACGGGGTGGAGCACTTTATAACCACAAGTGGCCCACCAGTTTTTGCTAAGGCTCGGCGCTTGGATGCAGCTAAGCTCTCCATTGCGCGTGAGGAGTTCGCCAACCTGGAAAGGTTGGGCATAATTCGCCGCTCGAAGTCCGCATGGGCTTCCCCCCTCCACATGGTCCCTAAGGCGGACGGCTCGTGGAGACCGTGCGGCGATTATCGCAGGTTAAACAATGCCACAGCGCAGGACCGCTACCCAATTCCGCATATCCAAGATTTTTCAGTGCATTTGGCCAAGGTGCGGATTTTTTCTAAAATAGACCTGGTTCGCGGTTATCATCAGGTCCCAGTCCGACCAGAGGACATTCCCAAGACAGCGGTAATAACCCCTTTCGGGCTTTTTTAATTTTTACGCATGCCTTTTGGCCTTAAAGGCGCTGCGCAAACCTTCCAACGCATGATGGATGCCGTGTTGCGCGACCTCTCTTTTGTTTTTGTCTACTTAGATGATATTTTGGTCGCCAGCGCCTCTGAGGAGGAACACGAAAGTCACCTCAGAACTGTTTTTCAGAGGTTGGGAGCACATGGGTTGATAATCAACCCAGCCAAGTGCCTCTTTGGCGCAGCACAGATCGATTTTTTAGGGCACCGCGTCTCCCCAGAGGGTGCAGTTCCGCTCCCCTCCAAAGTACGCGCAGTGGCTGAGTTTCCCCAGCCACAAACGGTGAAATCGTTGCAAGAATTTTTAGGTATGGTAAATTTTTACAACCGTTTCATACCTCACGCGGTGCAGCTCATGCAACCGTTGTACGCTGCGCTAAAAAAACGGAAGCCCTCCAATGCGGTTGAATGGCCCCCGGAGCGGGAGCGTGCATTCACTGAGGTTAAGAAAGCACTAGCGAATGCAGTACTGCTAGCTCACCCAGACCCGGCAGCCCGAATAGCGCTAACCACAGACGCGTCAGATGTGGCCATAGGAGCCGTGGTAGAACAGCAAGTCGCCGGGGCTTGGCAGTCACTCGCTTTTTTTAGCAGGTCCCTACGCGATGCTGAGCGAAAATATAGCGCGTTTGACAGGGAACTGCTAGCGCTCCACCTAGCCATTTGCCATTTTCAGTTCTGGTTGGAAGGGCGGCGTTTCACCGCGTTTGTCGACCACAAACCGCTAACCTTTGCAATGTCCAAAATCTCAGAACCATGGTCAGGCCAACAGCAGAGGCAGCTGGCCGCAATTTCAGAATTCACCACGATATACAGCACGTAGCCGGTAAATTTAATGTGGTGGCGGACTGCCTCTCGCGAGTGGTAACAGCGCCTGTCCGCGCGGATGGGGGCTGTAGCGCCGCAGACGCGGAGCGCGTTAACAGCGCGGACGCGCACGCGGCTCCGGTGCACGTAGGGACAGATTACGCGGCCATGGCAGCAGAGCAGGGCAAAGACACAGACGTGCGCGCGCTCCTGTCTGGACCAACAGGGTTAAGGCTGGAGAAAGTAAGTTTACAAACCGGTTCACCCCCGCTTATTTGCGATGTATCCACCGGGCGACCTCGCCCAGTGGTACCGGCCAAGTGGCGCCGTCGTGTTTTTGACGCGGTGCACTGCCTAGCACACCCGGGAGTACGCGCTTCGGTGAAAATGGTAGCAGAGAAGTTTGTTTGGCCGAGCCTGCGCAAGCACGTGAAGGAGTGGGCGAGAGCCTGCATGTCCTGCCAGCGGGCCAAAGTTCACAGGCACACAAAAGCTCCTTTAGAACCTTTCCACATCCCGGCTAAGAGGTTTGATCATGTGCATGTAGATCTAGTGGGACCCCTGCCGCCCTCGCAAGGGTTCACACATCTCCTGACAATGGTGGACCGGACCACGCGTTGGCCGGAAGTGGTCCCATTGCAGTCTACCACAGCAGCAGAGGTGACTCGCGTTTTTTTAACAGCCTGGGTAGCGCGGTTCGGAGTCCCGTCGGACATTACGTCCGATAGGGGTCCGCAGTTCGTTTCAGAGCTGTGGTCAGCCATGGCCAGCGGCTTAGGGGCAACAGCCCATCGCACCACCGCTTATCACCCACAGGCCAACGGTTTATGCGAGCGTTTTCACAGGTCGTTGAAGGCAGCCCTCAGAGCGTCGCTCACGGATACAGATTGGGTAAACAAACTACCATGGGTTTTGTTGGGGTTGCGTTCGGCACCCAAAGAGGATTTAGATGCCTCACCTGCTGAATTAGTTTTTACTCAACCTCTCAGGCTGCCAGGAGAATTCCTGCCAGCCCATGCAGCACCCGAGCGCCCCCCGGTGCGAGGACCACTACGCGGCACGGGGGCAGAAATGCTCCTGGGCTCCGCTCATCACACTTTTCCGCGGGTTTTTTTTCCCAAGGCTTTGCAAAACGCAGAGTTTGTTTTTGTCGGGCACGACGCCCAGCGTCACAGCCTCCGTCCACCTTACGATGGTCCATTCCGAGTGTTGGAAACCAGGGAGAAATATTTTGTGCTGGACTTGGGGGGCAGGAAAGAGACAATCAGTGTTGACAGATTAAAGCCTGCTTTTGTGTTACGTGACGAACCTGTACGGCCAGCGGGGGCGCCTCGACGCAGCAGGCCTCCCAAGGGACAGCCCCTAGTTCCCCAGCAGGGGGTAAATAACCCTTCTCCCCCTCATTCCACAGACGCACCGCAGGACGGCTCAACACAGGCTGCGAAGCCTGCGTTCAGCAGATTCGGGAGGAGATTGAAGCCTAAGCAACGGGCCGAGTGATGTGTATTGTGATCAACCCATGTAAATGGTGCTGTAGATCCTGCAAAGGGGGGGTGATGTAACGGTGTAATGTGTATGACTGCCCATTATTGACATGAAGTCGGTGTGTGTGTGTCCATTCTTGACATAGTGTGTATGACTGTCCATTATTGACATAAGGTATATAGCGGGTAGAGTAATGTTGGTGTATGTCCGTTCTTGGGCGTTTCGGGGGGAGTGATGTGGCGTAACATTATGTAGCTCACATATTCCTTGGCAGAGACCTAGACATGAGGGAACTTTGAGCTCGCAGTGTATATTGACATCACGCCTCAAACGGACATTGAGTCTGGACCCCCTGCGGACTGGAGAAGAAGTGAGAAGATTTGAGAGTGGACCTGAAGAGGCTGTCTGACTCCTGGGGTCAGACAGAGAAGCCGAGAGGACAATGGGAGGATTAAATGTGAATGGAATTCTGTGTTTGATGTGAATGTGATTTGTGTCTGATGTAACAGTATAAAGGTATGTGGTTTATCGCAGCTCGGTCTCTTCATTCCCTGATTGAGAGAGGAGCTGTAGGACTTGAGATGAAATAAACCAATACTGAAAAATCATTCAGTCTCTTCATTTCGAGGTTCCTACAGATAGATGTACTTTAATGATCCATCCGCCCATCCATCTTCTTCCACTTAATCCTTTTCGGGTCGCGGGGGGGCTGGAGCTTATCCCAGCATCTTTGGGTGAGAGGCAGGGTACACCCTGGATAGCCAAACTGGGAAATAATAGGATTCACACTTCTGTTTGTGGATGTGGTTCCTCTTAAGTTTAAATATTCAAAAGATACTACCAACATAACCTAGTCAGGAGCAGCATTCACAGCCTTTGTTACCATAGTTACAAACATACTCTGACTTTTTGGAACCGAAAACTCAGTTACCACAAACTCTGAGTTAACTTAGCCAGATAAGCCACTCAACCCAATTTCTGGAACAGGGCCCAGGTCTTCATTTATTAGTCAACCAGAGCTGGATGACGTCAGATGTCGTCATTGTCCTGTTACTGTGATAGCTTAGAAATGCATTCCTGCCTCAATTTAGAAACTTTTAAAGGGTTTATGTGACGTTCCGGGTTTTAGTAGACAGGACATCACATATCCTACACAGATCTGATTACAGTTTATGAACCAGAATGTTCCCTCAGATCCTCCATCACCAGTCAGCTCTTTGTTCCAAGCTAACAGACAAGCTCAAACTGCTGAAAACTTCCCCCGCGGTCTTACCGTTAAACTTCGGTGTTTTGCCGGTTAACGGTGTCTCAGGTCCCTGGACGCTGTTGAGGTTTCCGGGTGTTCGGGGCCGTGCATCCATCTCTGGCTGCTCTGTTTCCATCTTCACGGGAGACGGACCCGGTTGAGTCGTGTTCTCTCCCCCAGCGGTTAGCATCGGCTAGCTGTTAGCTTCCAGCGTCCATGTTAAACACTTCTGACACCAGTGTAACGTCTGGTTATTCATGAGATCACCAGGCGGCTCAGCTCTTCACTGGAGGGGCTGAGTTTCCGTGCACAACAAACATGGAGGTACACAGAGTCCACAGACTACTCAAGTGGCTGTGACCCGCTGCAGCTTCCTAGCATCACCGCAGCAGCAAAACACTTCATCTACTCATCAGCACGTGTACGTCATTCCGTACGTCTTAAAGGCACAGGAGCAGCATTTTTCAACAGAAAATTCTATCCATCTTATTCTTGAGGGCGCTGCTGAAGAAACGATTATGGGCGCAACTTCCGGTTTTGGCTGAAGTAGTGTTAAATCAGCCAGCAACAGTGGAGTAGCGGGGCATTCAAAATAGTGTTTTTAGAAGTTTTTCAACTTTTATTATTCTTAATGTATAATCCACATACGTGTTTTGCACTCAAGTGGCAGCTCATTTCAGCACTTGTAGTTTTTGTATTCTTTGAATGTTTTGGCGTAGTTCTGGTACTTGTTGCTGGTGTTCGTGATTGTGGCATGGACTGTATGAATGGAGGCTTCTCACCGGCAATGCGTAGATCATGCACTGAAAACTAACAAGGACTGTTGGTGTGATTGGTGGTCCAGATGCAAGCGCACCAGGTATGTTTTCACTTGTATGAATGTCACAGATCTGACGTTTATGCGTCATATATGTCACCAGATGCAAGGCTGCATGAAGAAAAATAATAAATAAAAAAATAGTAACAGCTTGCTTCCTAAGGCTCAACGATTTAAGAAAGATATCAATTAGTTTTGGGTTTTTTTTTGCATTCGTTGCACTGCCTTGGAACGATATGGGCTTGATATGAGCACCTTCAGCAGGAATTAATCTTGAAATTATCATAAAATATAGATCAATACAATTTTGAACAACTGTCAGAAAAGGTCTGTACGTGTTAAGTTAAATAGCAAGCATTCATGGTGTGACAGCTGTGATGTGGGGATTTGGTCCAACTCACCTCCCCCCCATTGCTGGCCCACTTTGATCTAAAATGGCTGACTTTTGTGACTTGTGAAACATCTGGCTTGGCAGTGGGGGCGGTTATGTCTCAAGTGCAAACTGGTACTGAGCGCCCAGTGACGTTCGCGTTGAGGTCCCTATCAGTGGATGAACAGAAATACGCCGTGGGTGAGAGGAAGGCGCTCGCTTGTGTCTGGGCATGTGAACGGTGGCACATTTACCTCTACAGACACTATTTCACCCTGTGAATGGACCACCGGGCGCTGACAACACTGCTGGAGACAACAGGCTTGGGACACAGGCCCCTATGCATCCACAGGTGGACTGAGCGGCTGCAGGCCTACAATTTCACTACCCAGTTCACCCCTGGAAAAGAAAACATAGTGGCGGATCTCCTGTCCCGTGCCACGGCCAGCACCACAGAACCGAACGACGACGATGACCCCTGGGAGGCAGATCTGGTCAGTGTGCTGCACGGACCCCTCTGGGACATGGTGCCCCTCCAGGAGCTCCAGGCTCAGTTGGAACGGGACCCCATGTTGTCACGACTATGTTTGGTCATCAGGGAGGGTTGGCCCACAAAAGTACAGGGCGATCTGGCACCTTTTCACCAGTTCGGAGACTGAGTTACTGGAATGGGGTGTGTGTGGCAAGGGGACACTACACATTAATCCCGGTGTCTCTGAGATCACGAGTTCTGGCAATGCTCCACGAGGGTCACCTGGGTGTGGTCAGGGTGAAGCAGCATTGCAGGGATTGAGTTTGGTGGCCTGATTTCAATAAGGACATTGAAACTATGGTAAAGAACTGTGTTCCATGTTTGGAGAGTGGAAAGACTGGCAGGCCACCCCCCAACCCTGCGACCATTACTGTACCCAGAGGGCCCTTGGAAGCACATCCAATTGGACATTTGCGGTGAACTACTTATGGCACCCTCAAACAGACATTTTTTTTTTTGCTAGGGGTCTACGATCTGTTCTCCAAATGGCCGGAGGTGCTACCCACTAATTCAGTCATGATGGATGTGGTCATGGGTTTCCTCTCGTTGCTGTTCACCAGATGGGGAGGTCCCAGATGCTATCACTACAGACAATGGCCCACAGTTCACCTCTGGGGAGGTTGAGGAGTTTTGGGGTGTTAGGGGCGTAGAGCACATCAAAACTGGACTCTCAGGTGCGGCCCGACAGAGCAGCCGATGGAGCCTGAAGCAGGTCCTCCTCCCGTGAGGCGCTTGGCTAGGACGCGTCAGAGGCCCAAAGACCTCAATGACTTTGTAGTTAAAGTAGCCTCAGCTGAAGCGTGTTGGGCATGGGTGGCAGAATAATCCGCCCCAACACGGGAAGGTACCCTGGCAGTCTACCCAAGTGCCCATTTAGCTGGTTAGACTTGTTGTTCTATGTGTGTTAAAAAATGTTAAAAAAAAACCCAATATGTAAAAAAAAAAAAAAAAAGGGAGAAAGATTACATTCAATGTATATATATACTGCATATGTTCTGCGGGGTTCTTCTATGCTAACGTTAATTGGGGGGGGGTTCTGTGGTGCTTTTACGTTTTGTCAAGGGAGCGGGGTGTGATGTGGGGATTCGGCCCTTGGGCCTTGCCGTAACCGACGCCGGGGTGTGGACATGGTGACATCAGGCGGGCTATGGCTGGTATGTATAACCTGTGCCTGTCTTAATAAATTTCAGTTCGTTGCGCGGTACGACACGGCTCCTGTCTCATGTTATTAAGACATAACAACAACAGCAACATGAGTATTTTAATTTTGCAGCTGTTTGTTTTACCCCAACATTAAAACACCCAAGCACAGCGTTGTGGTTCTTTGTGGCTCTGACTAGATTCTACGTCTGCTCTGAGGTAAATCTGATTATGTCCAACATCTTTTAACAAAATGCATCCGACTTTATTGTGGTGGAAACATTGATATGCCTCAGAGCTTTGATTTGTTTACAGCGTTAGCATCTTAGCAGCGGCACTAACAAACAGAGCAACTCTGCAAGGCCACTTTTTGAGGTCATCTTCCCATCCCTCCATAGTCGTGGGAAGTGGAATGATTATATTGTGGCCACACTTATGTGACCTACTTTGTGACTGATGTAAGGCCTCACATTTTAGACAAGAACAAAGGCAGAGCTTCCTTGGAGATGACAGGAAGCTGTGAAGGTTATAGCTTTGGGATGCAAGGCCTGAGACTGTGGGGGTGATTTCAGGGGATTAAAGAGGAGACGCATTGTTACGGGCGATTATAATGCAATGTGACTGGTGATGCAATTTGACTTGTGAACTGTGAGAGTCCTGGTATTCAAGGACGAGAGTTTCCTGTGTTGTCCTCTTTCTTCTTTGAGATGTTGGTGAATGTGAATAAAGATGACTTGAGAGAACCCTGTCTCGTCCTTTCCCACATTCCCACACTGGTGACCCAAGACGAGCATGCAACGAGAGGAGACTTCCCCCGGGCTAGCCTCATCAGGAGCCCTCAGCCAAGCGAATGCCGCTACAGTCCAGCTACCGGACTTCTGGCAGAACAATCCGCGCTCCTGGTTCAATGCGATTGAGGCACAGTTCAACCTCTGGGGGATATCGGTAGACGCTACAAAATTCTACCACGTGGTCGCAAAACTGGACAACAACACGGCCCAGCATGTGGAGAGCCTGATCGACCAGCCGCCGGACAGCGACAAATACGGCGCGTTGAAGACTGCACTCATCCAGCACTTCACTCCCTCGGTTGAGAAGCGAGCAGAGAGGCTCCTGGCGCTTACTGAGTTGGAAAATGACATGCCCGCGAACCTTATGGAGAAGTTGTTGAGGTTGAAAGGCTCAGATGACGACCACTTCATCTTCACCCACCTCTTCCTCAGGACCCTACCGTCAGCGACGAGAGCGACCCTGACCAGTTCGCCGTTGTTGGCCCAGCGGGACTACCGCGCGCTGGCCCGGGAGGCGCAGCGAATTGTCAACGCCAGCAGACAGCGCGCGGCCACGGCTGCAGCAGGGGAACTCGGCGCGACGACCGCAGATGGCAGGGGACCAGGGGCAGCAGTAGCAGACCCACCAACGACGGCAGCGGCAAGAGCCAGGGAACGCGGAGGAGACGTCCTTTGTTGCTACCATCGCCGTTTCGCAGAGAGGGCACGCAAGTGTGTACCACCGTGCCAGTTTCAGTGTTCGGGAAATGCCAAGACCGGGGGGTCGGTAGCAGCCGCGGCCCTCGGGGAGGAGAACAAGCTGCTCTACTTGTTGGACACACGCTGGGGGAGGCAGTTCCTCGTGGACACAGGCTCCCACTTGAGTTTCATCACACCTTCCTACGTGGACAGACTGGCAGGTTCCGGAGGTCCCGGGGTGACAGCAGCGAACGGCTCGGCGATTAAGACCTTTGGTGAGAAGACTCTGCTTCTGTCTCTACACGGCCGTACATTTGAGTGGACTTTTGTTATAGCAGCAGTGAATTTCAATATGTTGGGGGCTGATTTTTTGTGCTCACATGGTTTGTTGGTTGATCTCGCTAATAGGCGCCTGGTTAATGCACTTTCCTTTGATTCTATCCCCTGTACAGCGCTAGTGGCCCCGCCAACAGCACAAGCCAACATCACAGCTGCAAGCGGTAAGTTCCACACACTGCTCACTCAGTTCCCAGCACTCACGGTCCTCACATTTTCGGCAACAGTCGCTAAACACGGGGTGGAACATTTTATTACCACTACCGGACCGCCCGTTTTTGCAAAAGCTCGGCGCTTGGACGCAGTTAAACTGGCCATAGCGTGCAAGGAGTTCGCCAACCTGGAGAGGTTGGGCATAATCAAGTGTTCAAACAGTCGGTGGGCTTCCCCACTACACATGGTCCCGAAAGCTGACGGATCATGGCGACCTTGCGGGGATTTCCGCAGGTTAAACAACGTTACAGCGCACGACCGCTACCCAATCCCGCATATCCAAGATTTTTCCGTTCATTTGGCAGGGGCTCGTGTTTTTTCTAAGATAGATTTGGTCCGCGGTTACCACCAAGTCCCAGTGCGCGCTGAGGACATAACCAAAACAGCGGTAATAACTCCATTTGGCCTATTTGAATTTTTACACATGCCATTCGGGCTTAAAGGGGCTGCACAGACGTTCCAACGCATGATGGACGCGGTGCTTCGCAATCTCCTTTTCGTGTTCGTCTACTTGGACGATATTTTGGTAGCCAGCGCGTCCGAAGACGAACACGAAAAACACCTGGCCACAGTTTTCTGAAGGTTGGGAGATCACGGGTTAATAATCAACCCAGCGAAGTGTCAGTTCGGGGTGGCGCAGATCGATTTTTTAGGCCACCGCGTCTCCCCCGAAGGAGCAGTTCCACTTCCTGACAAAGTGCGCGCGGTGGCAGATTTCCCCTGGCCGCAGACGGTCAGGGCATTGCAGGAGTTTTTGGGAATGGTGAATTTTTATAACCGTTTTCTCCCCCGCGCGGCGCAACTCATGCAGCCACTGTATGCCGCACTCAAAAAAAAGGAAACCCGCGGATAAGGTCTAGTGGTCCCTAGAGCGGGACCAAGTGTTCTCGGAGGTGAAAGCAGCCTTAGCAAAGGCTGCGTTGTTGGCACACCCAGACCCAACGGCCCGCATAGCGCTCACTACGGACGCGTCAGATGTGGCCATAGGGGCGGTCGTGGAGCAACATGTAGCAGGGGTTTGGCAGCCCCTCGCCTTTTTCAGCAGGACCTTGTGCGATAGCGAACGTAAATACAGCGCGTTCGACAGGGAGCTGCTGGCTCTCGATTTGGCCATCCGCCACTTTCAGTTCTGGCTGGAAGGACGCCATTTCACCGCGTTCGTTGACCACAAACCGCTATCATTCGTGATGGCCAAGGTTTCCGAACCGTGGTCAGGCCGGCAGCAGAGACAGCTGGCCGTGATATCAGAGTTTACCACTGATATTCAGCATGTGGCGGGCAAACTGAATGTAGTGGCGGCCCCAGTCAGCGTAGGAGTAGATTACGCAGCCATGGCCGCGGAGCAGGTTAGTGACGCGGATGTGCGCACGCTCCAGTCTGGACCAACAGGGTTAAGGCTGGAGAGCAGGGTGCTGCAAGACGGTATGCCCCCCCTAATCTGCGATGTCTCCACTGGACGGCCGCGTCCAGTAGTACCGACCGTGTGGCGCCGCCGCGTTTTTGACTTGATCCATTCTTTAGCGCACCCGGGAGTGCGCGCGCCGGTCAAAATGGTAGAGGAGAAATTTGTGTGGCTGAGTCTTCGCAAACAAGTTAAGGAGTGGGCAGCAGCCTGCACGGCGTGTCAACGAGCCAAAGTACACAGGCACACGAGGGCTCCTTTGGAGCCGTTTCACATTCCGGCCAAGAGGTTCGATCACGTTCATGTGGACCTCGTGGGACCCCTCCCGCCGTCGCAGGGGTGCACACACCTTCTGACAATGGTGGACCGCACCACGCGCTGGCCTGAAGTGGTTCCGCTGGCATTAACCACGGCCGAGGAGGTAGCACGCGCATTTTTAACAGCTTGGGTGGCGCGTTTTGGAGTTCCATCGGACATTACGTCCGACAGAGGCCTTCAATCTGTGTCCGAACTTTGGTCGACTATGGCCCGCAGCCTGGGTGTCACAATTCACCGCACAACCGCGTACAATCTGCAGGCTAACGGGTTATGCGAACGTTTTCATAGGTCATTGAAAGCGGCTCTCAGAGCGTCACTGACGGATGCAAATTGGGTAGACAAGTTACCGTGGATTTTATTGGGGTTGCGTTCTGCGCCTAAAGAGGACTTAGAAGCCTCCCCAGCGGAGCTTGTGTTTGCGCAACCACTTCGGCTGCCTGGGGAGTTTCTCCCAGATAACCCGGCGCCAGACACCTCCCCGTTGCAGCTGTTGCGGAGTAACATAGAATCAAGCACGCTGCCTGGCCCCGTGCACCACAGTTTTCCGCGCGTTTTTGTGCCTAAAGCGTTGAAGAACGCAGAGTTTGTTTTTGTCAGGCACGATGTGCATCGACCCCCGTTGCGACCACCTTATGACGGGCCGTTCAGAGTGCTGGAAACAGGGGACAGGCAGTTTTTGATAGATTTGGGGGGTAGGAAAGAAAAAGTTGGCATAAACAGACTCAAACCTGCTTTTGTGGTGGCGGATGAGCAAGTGCTGTTGGCAAGGGCCCCACGGCGAGGTAGACCCCCACGGGGGGCTTCACAGAGTAATGTTTCCCCAGAACACCCGCAGGGACTGACAAAGGGTTTCCACCCCCAGACGGCAAACCCCCAGCGTGACAGTGCAGCGGAGACGTTGAATCCCAACTACAGCTGATACGGCAGGAGACTGAAGCCTAGACAGCATGCAGACTGATGTGTATTGATTCTATCATGGCATGCATACTGTATTCTCTGGTTCGTCTAAAATGTTTTTTGGGGGGGGCTGGTGTGGCCACACTTATGTGACCTACTTTGTGACTGATGTAAGGCCTCACATTTTAGACAAGAACAAAGGCAGAGCTTCCTTGATGATGACAGGAAGCTGTGAAGGTTTTAGCTTTGGGATGCAAGGCCTGAGACTGTGGGGGTGATTTCAGGGGATTAAAGAGGAGACGCATTGTTACGGGCGATTATAATGCAATGTGACTGGTGATGCAGTTTGACTTGTGAACTGTGAGAGTCCTGGTATTTAAGGACGAGAGTTTCCTGTGTTGTCCTCTTTCTTCTTTGAGATGTTGGTGAATGTGAATAAAGATGACTTGAGAGAACCCTGTCTCGTCCTTTCCCACATTCCCACAATATTACCATGAGGTGCAAAGGGCCGTATTCCCGCATTTTTGATGCTGAAGTCATTGTTTGTTAACCAGGAAAAGTGTCCTGTTTCTGTGACAACCACATGTTCTAAACTAGTACCGAAGTTGTGCCCATAATTCACGCAAGGCATCATGGGGGCTAGGAATGCGGTGGATTGGAAAAATAAACAGACATCGTGGCTCAACTTGCTTCTTTTTCATTCATTTATACAGGGAAGAGCCATTGAGAGGCAGCCTCTCTTTTTCAAGGACACCCTGTTCACATGAACATCTGGAAGCTACTCAGTACAACCACAGACTAGAAGAAACGGGATATATAAATTAAGAAATAACACTACATTAACAAAATACAAATAAAAAGAAAATGATATCAATGTTTTACATGGCTAATACTTTTACAAAAACCACATTTCTTTAAGAGCAGAACAGCTTTATAGAATTTTTACTTTCCTGGGTTCTAAGATTTTTGAATAGGACAGAAATCCAGTGTGGACTACATAACCTCTAGGTTTCATGCTCAAGAATTTTGATTCATGAATATAAAATATTCCAAAAATAAAATGTTATCCAATGCTATCGAGGTGGCAGTAGCTCAGGAGGTAGAGCGGATTGTCCAATAACCGGACGGTTGGCGGTTCGAATCTGCTTTCCCCAGCCATCCTGCTGTTGTATCCCTGGGCAAGACACTTTACCCACCTTGACCCCAGTGTCCATGACACTGGGTATAAAAGTTCGGTAGTGGTCAGAGAGGCCATTAGCACGCATTGGCAGTCAGTCTGCCCCAGGGCAGCTATGGCTACAGAGGTAGCTTACCACTACCATTGTCTGTGTAGTGAATGAATAACGGGCTCATTGTAAAGTGCCTTTGGGTGTCATGAAAAGTGTTATATAAATGCAATCTATTATAATAAAGTCATCTGTTCCATTCTCCAGAACTAATCCATAAGTGATGTCCTTTTGAGAAAACTCTGAGCCTAAAAATGAAGGTGAAACAGCCAAGTTAGTATATGGCAAGACTTTCAACATAAATTGTTTAATCCTCAGATCCCCAGTGACATTACAATAAGTTCCAGAGAACTTTGACATCTCTATAGACTCCAGTTAAGATGGACATAAAGCATCAAAAGGGGAAAATCCCCATCGCCCTTAAGATTAATTTAAAAACAGTGGAGCCTTTATTTGTATGAAAAAACCGATTGATGCTTTGAGATGATTTGTAGCTGTCACAGTGAAAAGGTTTATGTATCTTTGGTTCTTTTTCTGAAATAATGTTTGTTTATGGGTGTGTGCGCCAGTGTTGCGGACGTTAGCAGTGTCCTTTTCTCCGCCTTCAGTTCCTCCATATCGTGGCGCATATGCGCTCGTGCTGCCGAGCTCGCGGGTGAGTCGGAGAGCTCGTGAAGGGGGCTCGTGCAGGCGTCTTGCTCCGCCTATCAGCGCCATTGTGTGAGCGAGTGTCGGGAGAGAGGACGGAGTGTTTTTCCTTCAGGCAGCCGGACTGTTAAATGTCCTCCATGTTTGTGAGGAAACCAGCGGCGAACCTGGACCTGATATGGTGCAAAAATGGGTGGTAGGCATGCGCTGTTCACATGCCTGATTAGAAGAGTCACACGGCTGCTGGAGGCTGTCCACAATCAGCTGCGGAGAGAGGACTTTGTTTGGGAAATTTGAGACATGACTAACAACTCCTAAATTCTAGGCAGAAGGCGCACACGGTATGTGATTATTTTTGTTTATGAACATTTGTTAAGTGTTATAATTCATTTGTATTCATGTTTCTTATGTCTGTATTTTTAGTTTTTCACGGTGTTTAAGGGCGAAGATTTGCTGTGGCAAAATAAACAAAAAACTTGTCAACATCAGTTGGAGCGTGGTTTTCTGACCTAGAAGAAGACTTTGGGAGCGGTTATAGTGAAAAACGTGCCTAATCCAGGAGCAAGCAGCAAGATTCCTGCAGGGCCATGCTTCAAGGACTTTGTTTGCTGCCCAAATAAAAGACGTGCATGCTTCTTCCCACATCCGCTGGACATTCAGCCGGACAGAAGAGGTACCAGAGTGACATTTATGGACAATGCAGTTTGCAAAAGGTCACAACACCTTTAAGGTACCAGGTTAGATGGTACATTTTCTGTTTGGAACTTTTTAATTCCTAAGTTAAATTGAGAAAAGAAACAGAAGTAAAAGAAAATTGAAGTGTTGTAAATTACTGAAGAGTGTCACTTGTTTCCTATTGCATGTTCTCCCAGCAGTTTTCTAACTTTCCTTTCACTGTAAAATTCCAAAAGTGTTAGTTCAAATCATTTTTGAAAATGGAGCAGAGCACAAGTGAGTTTCGTACATTAGAGGAAATACTTGCAGCTCTAGAAGATGAGAAAGTAAAGTTGGAAGAGAAATTAAAAACTGAATCTGTCGACTTAAAAAGACGAGAAATTGAGACATGGATAGGAGAAATAATTGGAGATCTTGAAATACACAAGATAGGGTTATCATCATCATCTCAAGTCGAAACGCAAGTGAGACGATCAGAAAGGGAGAGATGCCCTACAGAAAAAATCGTTGAGTTTAAAAGAAAGGAAATAGAGAGAGAAAGAAAGTTTATGTCAACGTATCTTAACTTTAAAGCAGAGGTTCAACTAACAAGATCTAAACTTAAGGAAGAGTGCTCTAAAACTGAGTTGGATGAAATGATCCATTCAATAGAAAAGTGTGAGTCAGAACTAAAGCAAAGGTATGAGAGTTTACGTGCACTTACTTTACCATCTCAGGACATGAGAAGGAAGATTGATAGCTGCACTTCAGTTACAACTGAAATAATCCTACTCCTGCAAAGACGGTATGCAGATGTTGATACTAAGGAATTTGATGCAGTAGCTGTAAAGGAATCTCTCTTTCAGTTACTCCAAAGAGAAGATGCAAGGTCAATTTATGGATCAACTGTGTCTAGAACTAGTCAAAGCAGTCAGTCAAGTCATAGTCAGCAGGGAAGTCATGTATCGGCGAAAAAAGCAGATGCAGTTGCACGTTTGGCATCAAAACGGGCTGAAATAAACAGGGAGATGGAAATATCTGCCCAGAGAAAGGAGATTTTGGCTCAGCAAGAAAAACTAAAATGGCTGGAAGATCAAAGGGATCTTGAAGTCATAGAGGCTGAATACAATGTGTATGCTGAAGAGGAATCAAGGTTTAATGCTGAAATAAGGGATGTTGAAGTAAAAAGTACTTTGCCTCCAAGTCAGCTTCCAATGCAGCATAGTAGCCCTTCATGCACTCAAGTTCCACAAAATGTATCGGCCCCTCCTTACTCTGAGAGTAAACGCATCAATGTTCCCCACAGTGCATCAGTCCCACACAACTCTGACAGGATATCTGAGCCCAGAGAGAGCGAAGTCTCACTAGTCCAAGCGTTCAAGGAATCCCTTGCTATGACAAGACTTCCAGCACCAGAGCCTTTCGTGTTTACAGGAGACCCACTTAAATTCACAGAGTGGAGCACTTGCTTCAAGGCTTTGATAGAAACAAGCTGTACAGATCCAGCGCATAAGCTGTTCTATTTGAAAAAATACATAAGTGGTGAGGCGCTTTCAGTGTTAGAAGGAACCTTTTATTGTAGTGATGAAGAAGCGTACACACAGGCTTGGGATGCCTTAAACAAGCGCTATGGCCACCCCTTTGTAGTCCAAAGAGCTTTCAGGGGAAAACTGAGTTCCTGGCCAAAGATTGGACCAAAAGACTCCCTTAAACTAAGAGAGTTCAGTGATTTCCTCATCTCTTGTAAAAATGCCATGCCCCATGTGCAAGGACTTGGAGTTTTGGATGATTGTGAGGAAAATCAGAAATTACTGCTGAAACTTCCAGACTGGGCAACAACTCGCTGGAACAGACATGTCACTAAAACAATGGATGAAAGGAAGGCATATCCAGGTTTCAAAGAGTTTGCACACTTTGTGGCAGAAGAAGCGCGCATAGCATACAATCCTATTTCTTCCCTTTATGCGCTAAAGCATACAAGTGAAAAACTAGAGAAGGAACAAAAACGTGTCAAGGCCAGTGTCCTAGTAGCTTCAACAAATGTACCCAGTTATCCAAAACAAACCTCAAAGGCCACACCCCAAAGTGGCAGAGGTTCCAAGCCCAGCTCTTTAGCATCTCAGAATAACATAAATGTACTACATCCATTGTGTATGTGTGTATTGTGTGGTTGCAGCACGGGTGACAAGCCCAAGACAAATTTCCCCTTGAGGGACAATAAAGTTTATCTTATCTTATCTTTATCTTATTAATAAGAAGCAGATTAAGTGTATTTGCTTTCAGCAAGATCACTTTATCTATAAGTGCGACAAGTTTGCAGCAATGCCTCTCAAAGACAGGAAAAAATTTGTCATTGATAATAACATGTGTTTTGCTTGCCTTAGAGTTGGTCACATCTCCAAAAACTGTCGACAGAAGGTCACTTGTAATATTTGCAGGTGAAGCCACCCCTCTCCACTTCACGAGGAACGTCCTCAAGGAGAAAAGCCAGAAATGCCACCACAAGAGGAAAGCACTTCCACAGTTGCATGTAGTGTAAAGGTGGGCAACAGTGATCGCACTTCAATGATTGTTCCAGTATGGCTCTCTTGTGCAGCAGAAAACAGTCCAGAGACCTTGGTGTATGCACTTCAGGACACTCAAAGCAGCAATACATTCATTGATCAAGATATTTGTGAGAAAATTCATGAAAAACAGAACCTGTTAAGGTTGACAACAATGACTGACCGGGGTTCAACTGTACATTGCCAAAGAGTAGATGGGCTCAAAGTAAGAGGTTACCATTCACAAGAGTATGTCGTCTTGCCACCTACTTATACATGGGAGTACATTCCACTTGAGGAAAACAGTATCCCAACTCGTGAGACAGCGAAAGAGTGGACTCACCTTCTAAGCATTGCAGAAGAGATGCCAGATCTGTTAGACTGTCCCGCAGGGCTCCTGATTGGCTATGACTGTGCAAGAGCATTAAAACCAAGGAAGGTCATACCAGGAAATGATTATGATCCATATGCAGTCAAAACAGACTTAGACTGGACTATCGTGGGTTCCATCAAACCATGGACTGGTCTAATGGAGGTAATAGGAGTCTGCAATCGTGTCTCTGTAAAGGAGTTTCCATCCATCACACGTTCCTCTGTGATCAAAGTCCTGGAACGAGATTTCTTGGACACAAATCCAAGAGAAGGAAATATATCCCAAGAGGACATTCAGTTTCTCCAGTTCTTGAACGGAAACATTCACCACAACAAGGAAGGACATTTGGAAATGCCCCTACCTTTTAGAGAGTATCCACAGTTTCCGAACAACAAGCAGCTTGCTACAGTTCGATTGAGGCATTTAAAAGGGAAAATGGAAAAAAATCCCAAGTACAAAGAGGTCCTGGAGGTGATACCAGAAACAGAACATGCAAGTGAGAAGAAAGATGTAAATCTGAATTACACTGAGGTTCCAATGCAGAGTGTACTAGGGATAAAGTGGAATGTGGAAGCTGATGTGTTCTCATTTAGTGTTATCCTCAAAGAAAAACCAGCCACAAGAAGAGGAATTCTAGCAACAGTTGCGAGTGTGTATGACCCACTAGGATTTTTCTCTCCTTACATCTTGAACAACTGCTGCAAGACATGTGCAGGCGGGGTGTTAGATGGGATGAGCCTGTTTCCCCTCAAATCCAGGCCAAGTGGGAAATATGGCTCCAGGATTTGGAAAATCTTCAAAACATTAAAATACCAAGATGCCTCATTCCTGAATACCTCGGCACAATCCAAAAAATTGAGTTGCATCACTTTTCAGATGGTAGCAGCAGTGGTTATGGACAATGTTCCTACATCAGGATTGTTTCTGCTGTGCAAGTTCATTGTGCTCTTGTCATGGGTAAGGCCCGAGTGGCACCCACAAGCATAGTCACCATCCCACGTCTTGAGCTGACTGCTGCAGCAGTTTCAGCTGGTGTGAGTAACTTTCTCAGAGCAGAGCTTGAGCTGAAGATCGACGAAGAGTTTTTCTGGACAGACTCTCAAGTGGTGCTTGGGTACATCAAGAATGAAGCCCGGCGCTTCCATGTGTTTGTTGCCAATCGCGTCCAGAAAATAAGAAACACTACAGATCCAAAGCAATGGTTCTACGTTGAAACCAATCAAAGTCCAGCAGACCATGCTTCTAGAGGTCTCAAGGTGGCAGAGCTGATCGACTCAAACTGGCTCACTGGACCTGAGTTTTTATGGGAACGTGAAATTGTCACAGTTCAACATTCACCAGAGCTTCTCGTAGGTGACCCTGAAGTAAAGGTTTTGAAGACAGATGCTGTTGAAAGAGACAACTTTCTTGAAAGGTTTTCAAGATTTTTTGACTGGAATACAACCATCAATGTTGTAGCAAGGATTAAAAGACTGGCAAAAGAAGACAGGTCAGGTCCAATTAGTGTAGAGGTGAGAAGAGTTGCCTCTCTCACACTCATTTGGGCAGCACAAAAAGAGGCATTTGAAGATGAGCTGAAATGGTTCAGTCAAAAGTCAGCTAAACTACCAAAAACTCACAAAATGCATCAGCTTGATCCTGTCCTTGTAGATAACCTCCTTAGAGTTGGAGGGAGGTTGAGAAAGAGGTCTAGGGAAAAAAGGTGAACGCTTAAAGCAAGTCTCAGTTCTTGAGAGACCTGTTCAGAAACTAATAGTTCTAGTTGAAAATGAGTCTTAGACTACAAAGGGAGGACATAATAAAACTAAAGTCAGATGATACAGTAATGACAAAGAAACGCTTAAGTCTAGAAAGTGAATAATATCAATGCTATTAAAGCAACATGTGATTTGAAGGTTTACATTTATTTCAAGGAAAATTACAAGATTTAATTTCGTTTGTTAAAAGTTGAGTGAATATAAATCTTTGTAATTTTGGTGGCAGTGTAGCTGTCACAGTGAAAAGGTTTATGTATCTTTGGTTCTTTTTCTGAAATAATGTTTGTTTATGGGTGTGTGCGCCAGTGTTGCGGACGTTAGCGGTGTCCTTTTCTCCGCCTTCAGTCCCTCCATATCGCGGCGCATATGCGCTCGTGCTGCCGAGCTCGCGGGTGAGTCGGAGAGCTCGTGAAGGGGGCTCGTACAGGCGTCTCGCTCCACCTATCAGCGCCATTGTGTGAGCGAGTGTCGAGAGAGAGGACGGAGTGTTTTTCCTGCAGGCAGCCAGACTGTTAAATGTTCTCCATGTTTGTGAGGAAACCAGTGGCGAACCTGGACCTGATATGGTGCAAAAATGGGTGGTAGGCATGCGCTGTTCACATACCTGATTAGAAGAGTCACACGGCTGCTGGAGGCTGTCCACAATCAGATGTGGAGAGAGGACTTTGTTTGGGAAATTTGAGACATGACTAACAACTCCTAAATTCTAGGCAGAAGGCGCACACGGTATGTGATTATTTTTGTTTATGAACATTTGTTAAGTGTTATAATTCATTTGTATTCATGTTTCTTATGTCTGTATTTTTAGTTTTTCACGGTGTTTAAGGGCGAAGATTTGCTGTGGCAAAATAAACAAAAAACTTGTCAACATCAGTTGGAGCATGGTTTTCTTACCTAGAAGAAGACTTTGGGATCGGTTATATTGTGGCACATATGTTGGGTTTGTGGCGGTTTGGTGTAACCCCCACAAACAGACTGGACAGACACAGCGCTCGGCTAGAGCAATTAACAGAACAGTGAAATGTGTATTAATGTCTACAGGCAGCCCCGCTTCTTCTGGCTCACTTCTGTGATGTTAATGTTGCCTTTCATGCATTGTGTTCATGCATCCTGTCCTTACTGTGACCTAGGGACCGAGATCAATATGTCTCTCAAATGCAAATGTCTCATGCCTGTTCTGTTATCTCTTTGATCATACCAACTGCTGGGGAATGCTCTTTGATGTATTGTTGTAGTTGGGTATATATGCTGCAACTCTGTAACTCAAACTCTCTCTCACTCACTCTCTTCAACTGCTGCTGCTGGACACACTCACTTTGTGTCTCCTCCTCAGAGAGCCTCTGGGCTCGCTCCCGGCGCGTATGCACGGCGCCGGGAGCGGAGCTCGTGAAGGCAGTATGATTTAATAAACTCTGCTTAAAACTCCCAACGCCGCTTTATTTCATGCCGCCGCACTGGTGACCCCGCAGATGCACACGCTTTGTGCGACGCAACCTTCTGGTCTGGACGACCACGCTGGCGACTCGACGCCGAAAAAAACACGCTGCCAGCGAACACAGCAGCCTGACGCAAACGAGCTGCCCTCCCTTCTGCTTCAGGGAGACCTCGACGCGGAGCCAACACAGGAGAGCTAATCTCCGGACATCACCCACGACCGGGAAAACTGCAGAAAACGTCATGGCGCGACCCTCGCCTGAGATCGGGACATCCACGCTGGACCGGCTGAGGGACACAGAACGTTTTCTCCCTCTCACCGCTACTCCTCCCTCTCAGCGATCCTACTTATCTACCCGAGCCTGAGGAACAAAGATCGTCTATCTCCCCTCAACGCTCCAACGCACCATGACTAATCTGCAGCCACAGCTCATCATAGATGATTTATCGGCACCGACTGCGCCGATCTCCACCAAGTTTTCTGACCCTGGTTCTCCTCTCCAGCTGGCCCACCCATCACGGAACCCCGGCGCACGCACCGGGGAGTTACGAGGACGGCGCACCACGCATGGGACACATACGGCTACACTGACAGCCTTCCTTCTGCTGCACACCGCCCTTCAGGCTTGCTCGTTCACCTGAGGCACGCAGCTTGCTCACTGGATTTTATGGTCTTAGCCACGGCACACAAGGGGAATTCAGCTGTCTGCGGTTCCCGAGGCTTTAGTGTTGTGCCTGCACCTAAAAGTCAAACACGCCAAGTCCCTTTGCTTCCTTTTTTTTCTTACAGCCGCTCCTGCTTTTCTTCATGGCCACGAGAGGAGTCAGAGACTAATTTTTCTTCTTGCAGACCTCCGCACGTTCAACGGGACAGCCCCTCGATGTCGCGGACCAGCAAGCAATTTTTGCGCGGCTCGGACGATTTCACCGTCCCTGTTCGGCACGTACTACCCCCCTCCTCCCTCCCCCTCCTCCTGCAGAGAGCTTCTCCTGCTCGCTGCCCAAGCTGAATGATCGAGACCTCGGCCTCCTGCCGAGCCCTCTGGGAGGGAGCGTGTGGCGGTTTGGTGTAACCCCCACAAACAGACTGGACAGACACAGCGCTCGGCTAGAGCAATTAACAGAACAGTGAAATGTGTATTAATGTCTACAGGCAGCCCCGCTTCTTCTGGCTCACTTCTGTGATGTTAATGTTGCCTTTCATGCATTGTGTTCATGCGTCCTGTCCTTACTGTGACCTAGGGACCAAGATCAATATGTCTCTTAAATGCAAATGTCTCATGCCTGTTCTGTTATCTCTTTGATCATACCAACTGCTGGGGAATGCTCTTTGATGTATTGTTGTAGTTGGGTATATATGCTGCAACTCTGTAACTCAAACTCTCTCTCACTCACTCTCTTCAACTGCTGCTGCTGGACACACTCACTTTGTGTCTCCTCCTCAGAGAGCCTCTGGGCTCGCTCCCGGTGCGTATGCACGGCGCTGGGAGCGGAGCTCGTGAAGGCGGTATGATTTAATAAACTCTGCTTAAAACTCCCAACGCCGCTTTATTTCATACCGCCGCAGGTTCATATTTTCCACAAATGTATTGCTGTATGTGTATTGGGTGCTTCACGTCTCGCGGGACAAAGAAGGTCTGGATCTGCAGAGGTCTGCAGGAGATAACGAGGTGGTGTGAGATTTGGCCTTTGTCACAGAGAAGATGTCCCAGAAGGATTTCCGGATCATCGAAGAATAAGAGACAATGGTGAAAGATCAAAGAGTTGCATTGTGACTGGGATTAAGTACCATGTGACTGTATGTTTGCTAAAGCACCATGTGACTTAGGTTTCGATGCTCCAGGAGTATAAGAGTGTGATGTTTCATTGATCAGCCTCTTTTCTTGTTGAGAGATTGTTAGAGCATGTGTTCTGACAATAAAGCTGAACCTGAGAAATAAACTCAGCCTCATCCTTGAGCATTCTCTACAATATGATTATATAAGGATAAGCCAACTTTATTGTCATTCAGCCCAAACAGCCAATCATGTACAGTAGAACAAAATTACGTTTCTCCTATCTACAATGTTAATCATATATATAGAATCAGAGGGGTTGCTGCCATTCAAAGTGCCGCCACATTTCCCTCCTCTGTTCCATTATTGCTGAGCACCAAGCTGGATGGTAGGAAATTCCACTTTTATATGGTCTTCGGCATGACCCGGCCGGGATTTGAACCCCGGCCTCCTGGGTGTGGGGCGGATGCTCTACCAACTAGGCCACTACTGCGGTATTCTAACTAATGCTACGACACCAATACATGTAAGATACCTACAGTTACAGTTACGGTGTAATTCATTGTTCCCTCTAATTTAATCTAAATTGGCAGGTGTGATTCAAAAAATTACAGTATCACAAATAAGTATTTCTTCCCAACTGAATATATCCTTTATCATACATGGAGTGAAATATTTCAAGTCTTTTTATTTTAATGATTGTTATGACTCAGTTTTTTTATTGTTTTAATTTGTTTAATGCAGCTGATATCATGCAAAGAAAAACACTGAAGAGGAATGACATATTTCTTGAGCCACAATAGAAGAATGATTTCAAGGAAATAGAAATTCAAAAATTATAAAAGTTACAGCCATTTCATATACAGCCGTGGACAAAATTGTTGGTACCCCTCTGTTAATGAAAGAAAAACCCACAATGGTCACAGAAATAACTTGAATCTGACAAAAGTGGTAATAAATAAAAATTCTATGAAAATTAACCAATGAAAATCAGACAATGCTTTTGAATTGTGGTTCAACAGAATTATTTTAAAAACAAACTCAAGAAACAGGCCTGGACAAAAATGATGGTACCCTTAATATTTTGTTGCACAACCTTTTGAGGTAATCACTGCAATCAAACGATTTCTGTAACTGTTAATGAGACTTCTGCACCTCTCAGCAGGTATTTTGGCTCACTCCTCATGAGCAAACTGCTCCAGTTGTCTCAGGTTTGAAGGGTGCCTTCTCCAAACGGCATGTTTCAGCTCCTTCCACAGATGTTCAATAGGATTTAGATCAGGGCTCATAGAAGGCCACTTTAGAATAGTCCAGTGTTTCGCTCTTAGCCATTCTTGGGTGTTTTTAGCTGTGTGTTTTGGGTCATTATCCTGTTGCAAGACCCATGACCTGCGACTGAGACCAAGCTGTATGACACTGGGCAGCACATTTCTCTCAAGAATACCTTGATAGTCTTGAGATTTCATTGTACCCTGCACAGATTCAAGACACCCTGTGCCAGATGCAGCAAAGAAGCCCCAGAACATAACAGAACCTCCTCCATGTTTCACAGTAGGGACAGAGAGGTTGTTCTGGGCTCTTTTGTGACCATTCATATTATCTGTCTCCTCCTGTGACCACGTCTAGGGAGGTTGGCTACAGTTCCGTGGATCAAAATTTCTGAATAATATGTGCAACTGTAGTCACAGGAACATCAAGCTGCTTGGAGATGGTCTTATAGCCTTTACCTTTAACATGCTTGTCTATAATTTTCTTTCTAATCTCCTAAGACAACTCTCTCCTTTGCTTCCTCTGGTCCATGTTTAGTGTGGTACACACCATGTCACCAAACAGCACAGTGACTACTTGTCACCCTTTAAATAGGCCGACTGACTGATTACAAGTTTGTAGACACCTGTGATGTTAATTAGAGGACACATCTCGGTTGAACATGTCCCTATGGTCACATTATTTTCAATCTTTTCTAGGGGTACCATCATTTTTGTCCAGGCCTGTTTCATGAGTTTGTTTTTTAAAGCAATTCTGTTGAACCACAATTCAAAAGCGTTGTCTGATTTTCATTGGTTAATTTTCATAGAATTTTTATTTATTACCACTTTTGTCAGATTCAAGTTATTTCTGTGACCATTGTGGGTTTTTCTTTCATTGAGGGGTACCAACAATTTTGTCCACGTGTATATTTATATTTAAAAAATGTAAAATGCATATGACCATATTACAAATTGTTTTTCTCAAATATATGGAGTGAAAATGCTGACAAATGGAAGGCTGTATCTAAGTATCTGTCTATGACTATTCAGTGTGTAGGTATATGATTACACTTTTGAAAGTTGGTTTTTTGTCAATTTATTTTTGGTGTATAGTTTTTAATTATCAGCACATTATTTTTTTGAATCTGAAAATATGATCGTATTACCTTCACAGCTTCATATTCAAATTTATTTGACATTTTTGAGAATTGCATTACATTAAAACGTTTTTTCCATGTACATAAGTGTACTGATCTTGAAAAAAGCCCCTCTGTTAATCAAAGAAAAACCCACAATGGTCACAGAATAATTTGAATCTGACAAAAGTGGTAATAAACAAAACTTCTATGAAAATTAACCAATGAAAATCAGACAATGCTTTTGAATTGTGGTTCAACAGAATTATTTTAAAAAACAAACTCATGAAACAGGCCTGGACAAAAATGATGGTACCCCTAGAAAAGATTGAAAATAATGTGACCATAGGAACATGTTCAACCAAGATGTTTCCTCTAATTAACATCACAGGTGTCTACAAACTTGTAATCAGTCAGTCGGTCTATTTAAAGGGTGACAAGTAGTCACTGTGCTGTTTGGTGACATGGTGTGTACCACACTAAACATGGACCAGAGGAAGCAAAGGAGAGAGTTGTCTCAAGAGATTAGAAAGAAAATTATAGACAAGCATGTTAAAGGTAAAGGCTATAAGACCATCTCCAAGCAGCTTGATGTTCCTGTGACTACAGTTGCACATATTATTCAGAAATTTAAGATCCATGGGACTGTAGCCAACCTCCCTTGGCTACAGTCTTGATGAAAAATGGAAGAGACAGATATAATACGAATGGTAACAAAAGAGCCCAGAACAACCTCTAAACACATTCAAGGTGAACTCCAAGGTCAAGGTACATCAGTGTCAGATTGCACCATCCGTCGTCGTTTGAGCCAAAGTGGACTTCATGGGAGACGACCAAGGAGGACACCACTGTTGATAACAAATCATAAAAAAGCCAGACTGGAATTTGCCAAACTGCATGTTGACAAGCCACAAAGCTTCTGGGAGAATGTCCTATGGACAGACGAGACAAAACTGGAACTTTTTGGCAAGGCACATCAGCTCTATGTTCACAGACACAAAAATGAAGCATACCAAGAAAAGAACACTGTCACTACTGCGAAACATGGAGGAGGTTCTGTTATGTTCTGGGGCTGCTTTGCTGCATCTGGCACAGGGTGTCTTGAATCTGTGCAGGGTACAATGAAATCTCAAGACTATCAAGGTATTCTAGAGAGAAATGTGCTGCCCAGTGTCAGACAGCTTGGTCTCAGTCGCAGGTCATGGGTCTTGCAAGAGGATAATGACCCAAAACACACAGCTAAAAACACCCAAGAATGGCTAAAAGCGAAACATTGGACAATTCTAAAGTGGCCTTCTATGAGCCCTGATCTAAATCCTATTGAATATCTGTGGAAGGAGCTGAAACATGCCGTCTGGAGAAGGCACCCTTCAAACCTGAGACAACTGGAGCAGTTTGCTCATGAGGAATGGGCCAGAATACCTGCTGAGAGGTGCAGAAGTCTCACTGACAGTTACAGAACTCATTTGATTGCAGTGATTACCTCAAAAGGTTGTGCAACAAAATATTAAGTTAAGGGTACCATCATTTTTGACCAGGCCCATTTCATGAGTTTGTTTTTTAAAATAATTCTGTTGAACCACAATTCAAAAGCATTGTCTGATTTTCATAGAATTTTTATTTATTACCACTTTTGTCAGATTCAAGTTATTTCTGTGACCATAGTGTTTGTTTTTTTTCCCTTTCATTAACAGAGGGGTACCAAGAATTTTGTCCACGGCTGTATTACTTGATAAAACAAAGACTAGAACCTGTACTTAAATATTTACAGATGTAAGTGGACTACAGGTCCTCTGCGAGACCAATCATGTGGTTAGTCACTGAAAAAGGGCAAGTTAAAGTGACACTCTACCAAAAATCAAGGTTTTTGTCTTAACATGTTTGTAAAGGTTTTTTTTTTATGACTTACAAGACATCTCAAATGTAATGCCTCAAATGTCTCAAGTGTCTGTTTTTCTGCTTTAAATTTTCATTTAAGCCCCACCCCCTGAAAAAAAAGCAAGTTGAGATGGAATGTTTTTGGGAACGTAATCCCAATCAGCCAATCAGGACTCTCTGGCCTAACTGAAGTTATTCTCCAAGCTAGTTAGCATTTTTGGGTAGCTGCTTTGAGAACTCGACCCAAATTAAGATAGAATTTATAGCGTAAAACTGCTTTTGAGGACAGATTCAGTTCCAGTCATTATCCTGGGCCACCGTGCATACAACTAGGCACAGGATTTATGCTGTTTAAGGTAGCACTAGCCACTATTAGCCTTGTGGTATGTGGTTTGGGGTTATCACCACGTTTCACAAGAAACCAGCCTATCACTAGAGTGAATTCTCATGTGGCAGTCAAATTGCAATGCCAACTAAAATGTCTACCACGTTTCACAAGAATATGGCTTATTATCAATGTGCTATCAAATTTCTACACCAACTAAAATGTTTACATTTCACAAAAATAACACTTATGACCAGTGTGAATTCTCATATGTCTAGTCAAGTAACTGCAAAGTGAAATGTTTACCACGTTTCACAAAAATACAGTTTACCACCAGTGTGACTTTTCGCGTATATTCAAACAACTGTGCCAATTAAAACGTTTACCACATTTGTCACAAAAAAGCGGCTTGTCACCGTTTTATTTGCATCACATTTCATTACAAGTGCAATGGGCCCCAGCCAGGGCTCTATGGTTACACTTTCAATCAAAAAGCTTTGCATCTAAGGGCTCTCTTCAAGATGGAGACTGTTCCTCTGACTGCTGAGATCTGTATTTCACAGATGCAAGGGCAGCTGGGGATCACCTGTAGAAATTTTACAGGTCCTTCTTCACCATCCCAGTTGCTCCCACCACCACAGGTATAATATCTGCTTCCTGCAGTTTCCAGGTGCTCCTTAGGTCATTTTTAAGGTCTTGATATTTTATTTTTTCCTCTTTCTGCTCTATTGAGGCAGTAGTCGTTTGGTATGGTTTCATCTATTAATTTGGCAGTTTTGTCCTTTTTGTTCAAGCTAACAATGCCCAGTTTTATTGCTCCTCCTATGTGTCTTCCAGTTGGGATTTCCTTGTCATAAAAGATGGTAATATCTCCATTGGAGCTGACCGGCTCTGGAGCATGCTGCCATACTGGTCCTTTTACTTCTGTTTTAAATTCTTTGCATATTTTCCAGTGTATATAACAGCAGATCTTATTGTGACGAGCAGTGTAGTGTCCATCAGCCACTAGGATCTGGCAGCCGGAGAGTAGGAGGCTTGCACTCTCCATCGCGGCATGACAGAATTGACATTTGTCACTCTGTGACAGTCCTGCCATGTTTTTTTTTTTTTTTTTAAAAGCCATTAGTCAAAAGTCACTGGTCTTGTGCTCCAACCACTAGTCTCTCCTCGTCGTATCCCAGATCTTCGTTCCTGATCCAGCGCAATGTCTCTTCCCTCTCAATATAATCCCTATTGAGTTCCTCCTGAAAGCACCTTGCTTGCTTATGCTTTTTCCATCTTTCTTTTCTTTCCTCCTGTGTCCTTTTGCTGTATTTTCCCCATGTCTTTCTAGCCATTTTTGTTGCTGGGTTTTGTTGACTGGCTTTTATGTTGTCTTATAAGTCTCCTGCAAAGGCCTCGGCTTGTTTAGTTATGGATGTGAAATGACTAAGGGTTTCATGGTGTTGGTTGACTTTTTCCCCATTGTCTCGTTGTTGGCACTTTTTAAGTATTGACCAAAGCTTATTATTGTCACCGTGTAGGCCTGGTTTATTTCAATTAGGTCCAGCCCTCCCTCTTTACGGGGTATATATATATCCTATCTAAGCATTCGTTTTTATATGTTACCTTGTGCAGGGTCAGGGTCTTCTTGGTCCGAACATCCAACTTGTCCAGTTCCCCATGTGGCCAGTCTATCACCCCAAATCCGTATGTGACAACTGGTACTGCCAGCTGGTTTATCACAGTGATCTTATTTTTAGGCGTTAAGTTTGATCACCAGTATGAATTCTCATGTGTCTAGTCAAATCACTACGCCTAGTGAAATGTTTACCACACATTTCACAAGAAACTGGTTTGTAACCACTGTGAATTCTCATGTGTGCAGTCAAATTGCTACGCATAGTGAAATGTTTACCACATGTTTCACAAGAAAATGGTTTATCACCAGTGTGAATTCTCATGTGCGTCGTCAAGTCACTACGCTTTGTGAAATGTCTACCACATGTTTCACAAGAATAAAGCTCACCAGTGTGAATTCTCATGTGTGCAGTCAAATTGCTACGCCAACTAAAATGTTTACCACATGTTTCACAAGAAAATGACTTATCACCAGTGTGAATTCTCATGTGTATAGTCAAATTGCGACGCTTCTTGAAATGTTTACCACATGTTTCACAAGAAAATGGCTTATCATCAGTGTGAATTTCCATGTGTTCAGTCAAACTACAACGCCAACCAAAATGTTTACCACATATTTCACAAGAATAACACTGATCCGTGTGAATTCTCTTGTGTGCAGTCAAATTTTTACGGCAACTAAAACGTTTACCACATGTTTCACAAGAAAATGGCTTCTCACCAGTGTGAACTGTCATGTGTATAGTCAAACTGCTACGTTGCGTGAAATGTTTACCACATGTTTCACAAGAAAATGGCTTATCACCAGTGTGAATTTTCATGTGTTCAATCAAACCGCTACGCCAACTAAAATGTTTACCACATGTTTCACACGAGTAACGCTGATCAGTGTGAATTCTCATGTGTGCAGTCAAACTTCTACGCCAACTATAATGTTTACCACATGTTTCACAAGAAAATGACTTATCACCATTGTGAATTCTCATGTGTTCAGTCAAATTGCTACGCCAACTAAAATGTTTACCACATGTTTCACAAGAAAATGACTTATCAGTGTGACTTTTCATGTGTGCAGTCAAACTGCTACGCCAACTAAAATGTTTACCACATGTTTCACAAGAAAATGACTTATCACCATTGTGAATTCTCATGTGTGAAGTCAAACTGCTACGCCAACTAAAATGTTTACCACATGTTTCACAAGAAAATGACTTATCACCAGTGTGAATTTTCATGTGTGCAGCCAAACTGCTACGCCAACTAAATTGTTTACCACAAGTTTCACAATAAAAATGCTCATCGCCAATGTGAATTTTCATGTGAGGAGTCCAGTTTTCCTCAGAGGCATAAGGCTTGTCACGGATGTGAACTGTGTGATGTTTCTTCAAGTGGGACTTATTCTCAAAAGCTTTTTCACATTTTTCTGACTTTCCACCTTTGTCAGGATTACACTGATTCTGTGAGTTGTCCACATTTTTACTGCGACTTCTGTTTCGCTTCTTTGATTTTGACTCTTCATGTTTAGTTGATCCTGGGTTAATATTTCTATTTGTTCCCTCATTTTGTCTCTCAGTGACAACACAGCTGTTTGAGAGGAGTTGATCACTGTTTGATCCAGTTTCACAGTTGTCATTGTCCTTATAAGTGGGAGTCACCATGAAGGTATGAATCTTTTGTTTCAGTCCAAAGTGTTCTTGCTCCTCACAGATGCAGAGTTCTTCCTCTTTAACCTGAGAAGGAGCTTTTTCCTCCTGGTCCAGACTTGAGTTCCTCTCCTGGTTACAGAGCTGCTGGATCTGGAGAACCTCCTTCTCCTTCTTCTGTACTTGTGGAGTATCTGGAAAGATAAATTGAAAATGTAGTAGAAACAACAGCAACAACACTTTAAATTTCAACACAGCTCTGCTGCATGAACATATCTGTCACATATGCACTTAAAATACAAACTTGTGACTGCAAAGAAAAAAAAAAGCATTCAGATGCAGGAGTGTGAGTGATTCTTTAGTTTGGGCTGGAGATCAAACTGTTCCCAGTTTCCAGACACTCCTCTGAAATCCTCAATATTCAATGTTAACGACTGTAGTGCACTCAAGCCAGATTGAACTCTATAGTTTCCCTCTCATGAACTTTGCTTCCTCCATATACGAACTTTGGAGACTTTAACTCTGCTCCAGATCCCTTCTCATCACAGGCTCTAAGCAGTTTCTGGGTGAATTCCACAGAAGCCCACTCCCCTTTCTCTTTCTCAACAACACTGAAATCACACCTTAGTGTCAAACAGAGCAGAGAAGCAGAAAAACAAGACCCCCTACTGAGACCTAGGGGTTGTGTGACTGCAATCCCAAAAAGATGAATTGAGAGATGATCTATGTACATGGACTCTGCTTGCAATATTTGTGTGTCATAAATATTTCTGCATGTTTTTCTTAATTCTAAATCCTTATAGAGTAAGTAAAACTTATGTAGTAATGTGTTATAGACCAACTTGTGCCTAGCTTTGTGATAATTAAGCATTTATCAGAATTTAGTCTAAAAACAGTCTCCCCCCCTCCCAATCAAACCAGAGCAGGCTGATTTTCATACACAGAATCCAGGAATCCAGCCAGTCTCTGATTGGTGGAATCACTCAAGACCACCTCCATGTGTGTAGCAGAGGTCCCTTTGCCCCTCTGCAAAGTAGACTTCTCTTTTCCCTCTGACCTCAGGACAGAGAGCTTCACTCTCTCTCTGCTGCTTTCACACAGCTCTCCTGTTTTTTCTCAAGGTAAATGCAGTTTTCGTTTTGTTCTTAGAATGCTCTCCATTCAAACTTTTACATTTTTTGAAATTTTCTTTGAAGTTTTGCTGCCTTGTTTGCTGCGGCTGTGGCACAGGCGTAGTGTGGCCAACTACTGATCGGAGGGTTAGGGGTTCGATTCCCACTCTGTCTGCAGTCTGCATGTTGAAGTGTCCTTGAGCAAGACACTGAACCCCCAGTTGCTCCTGGTGGGTCAGGCCAGCACCTGTGCATGGCAGCTCTGCTGCCAACAGTGTGTGAATGGGTGGATAGCAGAATCTGTAAAGCGTTGTGGTCATCTCGAGATGAGAAAAAAACGCTATACAAGTGAATGCCATTTACCATTTCTTTAGAAAGCAGTGACTAGTTGGAGTTGATCCTCAAATCATCCATCCATCTTCTACCGCTCAAACTTCAAACTTTATTTATTTATACAGCTTCTTTCATGCAACAAAGTGCAACTCGAAATGCTTTACAGTTAAAAACAATTCCAAATAAAACAGAAACAAAACAAAAAGACAAAGCGAGCCCTCCCACCCTGCCCCTACTTTCGTTCATCGCCCCAACCCCTCAACTCACCCCAGACCCCCACCCACCCACCAACCACAAGTTGGCCACACCAACAAGTAATAATAGCCATGGTTAAAACATGGCTGAGCACTGTGAGGACCAGAGTGAGGAAACACCATCATAGGGAAATTGTCAGCACCAGGAGCCGGTGTCAGCCCACAGCTGCAGAGACACCGCCACAGGGGCCACCCCAGCCCAGGCAGACAGAGGAGTCCATACCACAGCCAAGAGGCTGTGACTGAACTCTCCCATCCCACCAAGCCAAGGCCACCACCACAGACATCCCCACCGCCAGAGCCAATCACAGCTCCAAGTGCTGACAGTTCCCCAGTGAGGAAACACTAGAGCTAAAACTAAAATAAAGAAAGAAAGAAAGAATAAAATAGTTAAAGGAATAATAAATACAGTGGGGAAAAAAAGTATTTGGTCAGCCACCAATTGTGCAAGTTCTCCCACTTAAAAGATGAGAGAGGTCTCCAATTTTCATCATAGGTATACCTCAACTATGAGAGACAAAATGAGGAAAAAAAAAATCCAGAAAATCACATTGAAGGATTTTTAATGAATTAATTGGTAAATTCCTAGGTAAAATAAGTATTTGGTCAATAACAAAAGTTCATCTCAATACTTTGTTATATACCCTTTGTTGGCAATGACAGAGGTCAAACGTTTTCTGTAAGTTTTCACAAGGTTTTCACACACTGTTGCTGGTATTTTGGCCCATTCCTCCATGCAGATCTCCTCTAGAGCAGTGATGTTTTGGGGCTATCACTGGGCAACACGGACTTTCAACTCCCTCCAAAGATTTTCTATGGGGTTGAGATCTGGAGACTGGCTAGGCCACTCCAGGACCTTGAAATGCTTCTTACGAAGCCACTCCTTCGTTGCCCGGGCAGGTGTGTTTGGGATCATTGTCATGCTGAAAGACCCAGCCACGTTTCATCTTCAATGCCCTTGCTGATGGAAGGAGGTTTTCACTCAAAATCTCACGATACATGGCCCCATTCATTCTTTCCTTTACACGGATCAGTCGTCCTGGTCCCTTTGCAGAAAAACAGCCCCAAAGTATGATGTTTTCACCCCCATGCTTCACAGTAGGTATGGTGTTCTTTCTCCTCCAAACACGACAAGTTGAGTTTTTACCAAAAAGTTCTATTTTGGTTTCATCTGACCATATGACATTCTCCCAATCCTCTTCTGGATCATCCAAATGCTCTCTAGCAAACTTCAGATGGGCCTGGACATGTACTGGCTTAAGCAGGGGGACACGTCTGGCACTGCAGGATTTGAGTCCCTGGCGGCGTAATGTGTTACTGATGGTAGCTTTTGTTACTTTGGTCCCAGCTCTCTGCAGGTCATTCACTAGGTCCCCCCGTGTTGTTTTGGGATTTTTGCTCACCATTCTCATGATCATTTTGACCTCACAGGGTGAGATCTTGCATGGAGCCCCAGATCGAAGGAGATTATCAGTGGTCTTGTATGTCTTCCATTTTCTAATAATTGCTCCCACAGTTGATTTCTTCACACCAAGCTGCTTACCTATTGCAGATTCAGTCTTCCCAGCCTGGTGCAGGTCTACAATTTTGTTTCTGGTGTCCTTTGACAGCTCTTTGGTCTTGGCCATAGTGGAGTTTGGAGTCTGACTGTTTGAGGTTGTGGACAGGTGTCTTTTATACTTTATACTTTTATCCCACAGGGTTCAGTTTTGGGGCCATTACTATTCAATATGTATATAAATGATATATGTAAAGTTTCAGAAAAAAATGGACTTAATATTGTTTGCCGATGACACTAATCTGGATACACTCGGAAAGGAATTAGGAAAGCTTAAACTGTGGTTTGACTCAAACAAATTAACGCTCAATTTAAGTAAGACAAAATTTATAGTCTTTAACAACCATCACAACAACCCAGTACCTAAACTCAGTGTAAATGGTGTAGAGATTGAAAGTGTATCTGAAACTAAATTTCTTGGAGTAATAATTGATAATAAACTGTGTTGGAAGTCACATATTAACTATATCAAAGGTAAAGTATCCAAATCAATTGCAATATTACACAGAGTGAAATATTTGCTGAATCAACCCACACTATACACCTTGTATCATTCATTAATACTCCCATACATGACATATTGTAATGAAGTATGGGGAAATACATATAAAACAAACATATATCCACTCTTTATGCTTCAAAAGAGAGCTATTAGAATAATAAACAAAGCAGCTTACAGGGAACCAACAAACCCACTTTTAAATTAAAAGCTCTCAAGTTGAAAGATCTGGTTGACTTTAAAACTGCAATAATAATATTTAAAGTGAAGAATTTATCACTGCCCGCAAATATCCAAAAGTTGTTCCAAATAAGGGAGAAACGATATCACTTCAGAGGAACATGTATATTTCAAAAGCCTACAGTGAGAACTACCACCAAGCAACACTGTGTTTCAGTGCAAGGAGTCAGATTATGGAACGATTTTGGACCTGAATTAAAATCATGTACAACGCTTGGACAATTTAAGCAAAAACTAAAGGAAGAAATACTCCAAACATATATACAAGATGACATGTAAAATCACATAAGGATTGTCATATCCAGCCTGTGCTGTGTTGTTGCCTAGTTTTTTTTTACTTTTTTCTGTCACACTTGGTCTTAGCTTTGTTCTGAATTGTAATCGCTCTTGTTTTGTTTTTGTTTTTTTCTTTTGAATTCTTGGATGGAATATGGGTGGGCAATATAAGCTGCGGCTTCAGCCATCACCCATTTCGGATAACTTTTGTTGAACTGTATAATCAGAGGAGTTATTGCCTAATTTGACCTTGTTGGATTTTATTTCCCCCTTTTGCTATACTATTCAGTTCCTTTTAACCTGTACTATCCGAAATAAAGATTCATTCATTCATTCATACTGATAATGAGTTCAAACAGGTGCCATTAATACAGGTAACGAGTGGAGGACATAGGAGCCTCTTAAAGAAGAAGTTACAGGTCTGTGAGAGCCAGAAATCTTGCTTGTTTGTAGGTGACCAAATACTTATTTTACTGAGGAATTTACCAATTAATTCATTAAAAATCAGACAATGTGATTTTCTAGATTTTTTTCCCCTCATTTTGTCTCTCATAGTTGAGGTATACCGATGATGAAAATTGGAGACCTCTCTCATCTTTTAAGTGGGAAAACTTGCACAATTGGTGGCTGACTAAATACTTTTTTGCCCCACTGTATATGTAAAATGTAATGCAAAACTGAATTAAAATAATCTAAAAATATAAAGATACATAAATAAGTAGAATAGCTAAATAAGTACATAAACACGAATGATAAAATTAGTTAAAAGGTAAACTAAAAAGGTGGGTCTTGAGCCTCCTTTTAAAAATATCAACACTCTCTGCAGCCCTGAGGTCCTCTGGCAGGCCATTCCACAGACGTGGGCTGAAAAACTCAAACGATGCCTCACAATGGGGTTTTGTCCTAACTTTAGGTATCATTAAAAGGCCAGTACCAGAGGACCTCAGGGTCCGTGAGGGACAGTATGGTAAAAGCAGATCAAATAAATAAGAAAGACCAAGACCACTAAGATTTTTATAAACTAATAAAAGAACTTTAAAATCGATTCTAAGACTCACAGGGAGCCAATGCAGCGATTCTAAAACTGGTGTAATATGCTCTCTCTTTCTGGTCCTCGTCAGTACATGGGCTGCTGAATTCTGTAATAGTCGTAAGTAACTGATCATCTTTTTAGTTAGACCAGAAAGGAGAGCACTGCCTTAACCCCTTGCACTCTGGTCAATTTCCCTAAAAACGCCAAAAAATAACGTACCCAAAGTAAATCAAAAGCTGTTCTTCAACCCTTTGCGGCATCTTCATGGGGTTGGTCTCATTTAAAAGAAAACACTTTGATTTGGCAAAACAGTCAATCTCTCTAAGTGCTCTGGCCACTGAGTAACAGTCATCTAAACATACTGAACTTGAAGAAAATAAATTTCGCCTGGGTGTTTTTTTGGATACAAATGCTTGCAAATAACACACAGCTGTCAGATACTGGCTGGAAAATGCAACAGAAATGTAGAACCAAGTGTTATCCAGCTGAGGTCCAAATTTTGTAACAATACCACAAAAAATGAATATATTACACAGCTTTTACTCAGGTAGTTCCCAGGCGTTTTTGAACTGTGCCAAATTGTGCCAAATGGCACAGTTTGGAAAAACGTCTAACTTTTGAATGATTCAATATAGAAGCTTCATCTTGGGCTCTAATGAAAGGTGACACTCAGGGCTGTGTGTGTGTGTGTGGGGGGGGGGAGTTGTTTATTCATTCATGAATGAATGAATGAACAAACAAGCCCCCACACACAAAGAAGCATGCCACGTAAAAAATGTGTCTTTTTTTTACAAGAAAAAATAACCTACAGTGCACTAAAAATTATACTAAAATATCTGTAATGTAGAAGATAACTCCCACCCACCCCCACCCACCCCACTACAGAGGACGGACATCGCCCGGTGCGCCGCGGTCTACTACGCACAGTTGTAATTTACCGATCGATCAAAAGTCATTTTTGATTACAATTTTCAGGGATAAAGAATAATTTAGCTTATAACACTTACCTGTCCGCAACAGCAGTGTCGCTGGCGAACTTCTCTTCCTCATTGTCAGACGAACATGACGCTGGTCCGCTTGTTACGGACTCGTGGTTCTGGTCACGTGACCCGGTCAAACCATAATTCCATTATTGCGGTTTTGCGCTTCCATGATTGCGGTTTTGGCGAACGATTTTTCAAAACAAATAAGAACAGTAGTAAGAAAAAAAGACTGGCGAATGCGTGTGTGTCACTCAGCGGCTAAAACAAAACAGATTTTGCAAGGGAGGCCCGTTTTCGAACTACTGTGCTTCAATTGGCTCGCTGTATTCGCAGCTGTTGGTAGGCGGGTCCTTCTTGCTAGGTTTTCAGTCATTGGTTCTTCAAGGTTTCAGAAACCCAATTCAAGGCTCTTATTAGTCGAATGAGAGGTCAATCACATCTAAACCAATCAAAGCACTCCTTTGGCTTTCTGTTCGCAGCTGTGTCTGTAGTGGAAGAACGGAAATGCAGCTTTTTTTTTTTTTTCAGTGCCTCCTAGGACGCACAGTGTGCGCCCTAGGACGCAGAGACGTGTCCGCCCGCGGTACACCAAAGTGCAACAGGTTAATCAATACGACTTGAAATACAAACATGCATTAGCGTCCCTGTGTTTTCTTGAGAAACGGGCGGACTCTGGCTATATTCTTTAGATGATAAAATCCAGTTTTTAAAATATTAACATGTGAAATAAGACAAAGCTCAGAGTTAAAAATAACGCCCAGGTTTTTAACTTGTTTTGATGGAATAAAAGACAATGTAATTTTGGTAAAACTTTCTCTCTCTGAGCTTCAGAACTGATAACTAAAACTTCAGATTTGTCCTGGTTGAGCTGTAGGAAATTCTCTGCCATCCAGTACTTAATGTCTAAAATGCAGTTAAAAAGGACATCAATTGGTGCTGGGTCACCAGGAGACATGGAAATATCAAGCTGGGTATCATCAGCATAACTGTGGAAACTATTTCCGTGTCTCCTGATGACCTCTCCTGGACTGTCAACAACAAGGCCCTGGTGAAGAAAGCCCAGCAGCAGCTGCACTTCTGTGTCCTGAGGAAGAACAACCTGGATCATAAGCTGCTGGTCTATTGCTGCTCAGTGGAGCGCGTGCTCACGTACTGTCTGTATGTGTGGTACGCAGGCTTCACGGCCAAGAACAGGAAGGCTGTGAAGAGGGTCATCAACACCGCTCAAAAAAATTATAAAATTAAATAATTTAAAATATTAAGAACATCATCAACTAAAAAGCTACAAAAGGATTAAAAAATGATGTAGGAACTGGCTCCAAAAGGCAGGTTGCTGGTTTTAATTGGGAAATAACTTTCTCCAGCACGTTAGCTCAATTCTTTTCGGCTTGCGGGGGGGGGGGGACCCTGGACAGATTGCCAGTCCATTGCAGGGCTAACGCAGACAACCATTCACTGTCACATTCATACCTAAATGCTGAATGGCATTCACTTATATAGCGCTTCTTCTCATCTCAGGATGACCACTGGAGTGGTGGCCGAGTTGATAGAGCATCTGTCCCACAACCAGGAGGTTGGGGGTTAAGTCCCAGCCAGGTCATACCAAGTTAAGTTAGTTAATCCCTTCTATAGCATATGGGACACCATGTGGTGGCACCTATCTCCGTTTCTCTGACCCTAGGCCACACAGCTACTGTGAGTAGTGAAAGCTCCAGTGGAGGGTCAGTCCTCTGGTAGCTCTGTGCGTTAACTTTCCTTTCCCCGTTCAGTTATGCTGAGCACCAAGCTAGAAGGTGGAAAGTACCATTTTTAAATGGTCTTTGGTATGACCCGACTGGGATTTGAACCTACGACCTCCTGGTTGTGGGGTGGATGCTCTACCAACTAGGCCACCACTCTGGCATCAGGTCATACCAAAGACCATATAAAAATGGTACTTCCTGCCTTCTAGCTTGGGGCTCAGTCTAACAGAATGGGGGAAGGAGAAGTTGTTTGTGGTGGTGCCTTGCATGGCAGTGACCCCTCTGATTCTAGATGTGATTAACACTGTAGCTCGGAGAAACGTAATTTCATTCTACTGTACATGATTCGCTGTATGGACTGAATGACAATAGAGTTGGCTGCTTCTTCTTCTTCTTCAAAGCACTTTACAGATCCTGCTGTTCACTCATTCACAAACTGATGGCGGCGGAGCCAGCATGCACACAGGAGCTGGCCTGACCCACCAGAAGCAACTGGGGGTTCAGTGTCTTGCTCAAGGACACTTCAACATGCAGACTGCAGGCACAGCAGGAATCGAACCACTGACCCTCCGATTAGTAGCCGGCGACACTACAGCTATGCCACAGCTGCCCTCTGGAGATTCTAAGGACAATTTAGAATCTTCAGTTGATGCCAGTTAACCTACCCTGCATGTCTTTGGCCTGTGGGAAGAAACTGGAGTACCCAGAGAAAACCCACAACGGGGAGAACATGCAAACTCCACACAGAAGGGTCACTGATGGTTTGGGGGTAGGATCGAACCCACAATGGTCAGGGGTAGGATTAATCCTGTGACCTTCCTGCTGTGCTGCCACAGTGCTAAACACTGCTCCACTGAGCTGCCCTTCTCAAATCTTCTTTTTCTCTAGGCCACCCAAGTTTGAATTTTCTTCTTAACCTTAATTTTTTCTTTAAACTCATGTGCACCTACACACTTTAGAGCAAGGGTCACCAACTGGCCAACTCCGGTCCAGATCTGGACCCTGAGAGTTCTCCATCCGGACCCCGAGAGTTCTCCATCCGGACCCCGAAGCTTTTTGATACAATTTGGAAAACAAAGAGATACTGTTTTGTTTTGATGGGAAAAAAGCGGAACCGAAACGCTGTACTGGCAGCCACCTGGACATTTTATGGCACAACACCTTAGGAGCTCTGCAGGAGGCAAAGTCACCGTTCGCTGCGGGTGTCACACAAGGCGGACAGAGAGGATATCCACCATGGACAGATACACTGCATTCCCAGTTTGTGAGTGCAGAATGAAGTGCTGTTTTGAAATTATTACTACTGCCACTCTAGCTGGCTCCGATGGTAGGTGTCCACCTAGGCATCTGTTGACGGAAGGTCCCTGCACCTCCCCCGCATTTCCGCGATTCTGCTGAGAGTAGTCTGTGCTGGGATGCAGGGGAAGGTCACATCTCCCGGGACCGGATCCACATTGGGCCCACATGATGCTGGTTATGGATATAACTTCCGTGACCCTCTGAAATCACTTAAAAACAATAATGCTCCATATGTTACTGAACATGGAAAGTTCCACACACATTCACCTCCTCTTCCCCTGTGACAGAGTTACCCAAACAGACACAAACGAAGGTAGAAAGATACAGCCGTGGACAAAATTGTTGGTACCCCTCTGTTAATGAAAGAAAAACCCACAATGGTCACAGAAAAAACTTGAATCTGACAAAAGTGGTAATAAATAAAAATTCTATGAAAATTAACCAATGAAAATCAGACAATGCTTTTCAATTGTGGTTCAACAGAATTATTTTAAAAAACAAACTCATGAAACAGGCCTGGACAAAAATGATGGTACCCTTAACTTAATATTTTGTTGCACAACCTTTTGAGGCAATCACTGCAATCAAACAATTTCTGTAACTGTCAATGAGACTTCTGCACCTCTCAGCAGGTATTTTGGCCCACTCCTCACGAGCAAACTGCTCCAGTTGCCTCAGGTTTGAAGGGTGCCTTCTCCACATGGCATGTTTCAGCTCCTTCCACAGATGTTCAATAGGATTTAGATCAGGGCTCATAGAAGGCCACTTTAGAATAGTCCAATGTTTGGCTCTTAGCCATTCTTGGGTGTTTTTAGCTGTGTGTTTTGGGTCATTATCCTCTTGCAAGACCCATGACCTGCGACTGAGACCAAGCTGTCTGACACTGGGCAGCACATTTCTCTCTAGAATACCTTGATAGTCTTGAGATTTCAATGTACCCTGCACAGATTCAAGGCACCCTGTGCCAGATGCAGCAAAGCAGCCCCAGAACATAACAGAACCTCCTCCATGTTTCACAGTAGGGACAGTATTCTTTTCTTGGTATGCTTCATTTTTGCGTCTGTGAGCATAGTGCTGATGTGCCTTGCCAAAAAGTTCCAGTTTTGTCTCGTCTGTCCATAGGACATTCTCCCAGAAGCTTTGTGGCTTGTCAACATGCAGTTTGGCAAATTCCAGTCTGGCTTTTTTATGACTTGTTTTCAACAGTGGTGTCCTCCTTGGTCGTCTCCCATGAAGTCCACTTTGGCTCAAACAACGACGGATGGTGCAATCTGACACTGATGTACCTTGACCTTGGAGTTCACCTTGAATGTGTTTAGAGGTTGTTCTGGGCTCTTTTGTTACCATTCATATTATCTGTCTCTTCCATTTTTCATCAAGTTTCCTCCTGTGGTCACGTCCAAGGAGGGTGGCTACAGTCCCGTGGATCTTAAATTTCTGAATAATAAGTGCAACTGTAGTCACAGGAACATCAAGCTGCTTGGAGATGGTCTTATAGCCTTTACCTTTAACATGCTTGTCTATAATTTTCTTTCTAATCTCCTGAGATAACTCTCTCCTTTGCTTCCTCTGGTCCATGTATAGTGTGGTACACACCATGTCACCAAACAGCACAGTGACTACTTGTCACCCTTTAAATAGGCCGACTGACTGATTACAAGTTTGTAGACACCTGTGATGTTAATTAGAGGACACATCTTGGTTGAACATGTCCCTATGGTCACATTATTTTCAATCTTTTCTAGGGGTACCATCATTTTTGTCCAGGCCTGTTTCATGAGTTTGTTTTTTAAAGTAATTCTGTTGAACCACAATTCAAAAGCATTGTCTGATTTTCATTGGTTAATTTTCATAGTTTTATTTATTACCACTTTTGTCAGATTCAAGTTATTTCTGTGATCATTGTGGGTTTTTCTTTCATTAACAGAGGGGTACCAACAATTTTGTCCACGTGTGTAAGAACATTGTTAACATTAAAAAAAGACCTGAGGAATTCTGTAGTGTGGAATTATATTTTACACCCATTTTTAGGCTTACAATTTGAAACTGTTATTTCTATACTGAAAATCTAATATAGAAGTGGACTTTCTGTGAGATTTTGTTTCAAATGTATAATTTAGTTTGTGTTCTCTTGTAAAACTTTACATTTTTAGGATTTAAAAGGAAGTCCGATTATATTGGCATGTTAGCTCTATATGCTTTATTTTTATGTTAGTAACATAACTATAATATAATTTTTTTTGAAAATAATTCCGAGTTTTATATATTTTTAAAAAACTATTACGATGTAAATCGCCATTTTTGTTTACGTCGCAATGCATTCTGGGTAGTGACGTAGAATGGTTGCAGCCGTTTTTTCTGTCTTATACAAGCCAAGAGGCGAAGCTCCTAACTACTGCCATTTGTCAGTGAAAATGCCACATTGCGCGGCTTTTGGATGTAATTTCCAATCAAAGGGAAATAAAGAGAGTGGGGTAAGCCTTCATAGCTTTCCTAAAGAGGGAAAGTTGAGGAAAAAGTGGGGCGGCAGCGGCTCAGCAGGTAGAGCAGGTCGTCTAATAACCCGATGGTTGGCGGTTCGCATCACGCTCTCCCCAGATATCCTGCCGTTGTGTCCCTGGGCAAGACACTTCACCCGCATTGCCTCCAGTGCCCATAACACTGGGTATGAATGTGTAAAAATGTTTAAATGCTCGGTGGTGGCCGGAGAGGCTGTTGGCGTGGATTGGCCGCCACATTTCCGTCACTCTGTCTGTGATCACACGCTATAGCGCATGCCTGATAAAGCTGACATATGTATTAATCACGCTGTGATAATAGCACAATATCGCTCAAAGCGCGCGCATGAGACATGTCTGTGATCGCACGCTTGTGTTGACCATTCCTCCCTTTCGTCTCCTAACCGTGGTTTTTGGACGCAGGGGAGATGTATCTTCCTCCGCGGTCAATTCCCGAGTAAACCTCACTCTTGTGGTACACAGAAGCACAGGCCGTTTTGCTGAAGCGTTGGGGCTTTATTTATATACCGCACTGTTGTCAGCAACAAATTCTACCTGCTCCGGTCGACTCGCTCCTTCTACTCATCCGCACCAAATCACACACACCTTTGGGGGGGGGGGGGCCTCTGCTGCGCAAACGCTCCCACTCACTCAAGTCCACGCACCGAGCTGCCCCATCCAAACACACGCACCAGACACATCCCACAACACTTGATAGAGCTGATATATGTATTAGTCACGCTGTGCTATCGCTCAAAGCGCACGCTTGGCTTGACATGTCGAAGATCTGGCTGGCAACAGTCGGAAAAAAAAAAAAAAGGTCTGGAACGACTGTGGAGCACTGCTTATGGACGTTCAACCCGCAGTCTGAGAAAGCAACAGAGAAATTGCTTTATGTTGCTCAGAGTCCATGTTTATTAGTTCAGTGTCCATCATGCTTGTAGACAATTTTTTGTGTTTGAGCATTCTAAATGCCCAAATGCTCTTATGACCCCAAGCATTAGAGCAAAGTCAGAAGGATTTGAAATAAAAAAACAAAAAAGCAAAAAACTAAACTAGGGGCCTATGGATGTATTTTTCTTTAAATGAATGTGTTTTCTTCTTTTGATTTTTTATTTTTTCCTCTTATCGACATACCTTTTTGCCGGTTTTGAATTTTAGTAATAATTCTGTGGTTCACATTTTACATTTATTTCCACTTTTTTGTTGAACTTGTGACTTTATTTAAAGTCCAAGGATGCAGAAATTCATATGGCCCTATGAATCTAAGCAGAAAACGTTTTATTTTATTTTGGTTTATTTTGTTTAACTCTTTGAATGCGTCTGTCGCCGAATTGCGACAAAACCCCTAGTGGTCAAGACGGGTAAATATTTTTTGTCAATGAAATAGTTCGGATTTCCAAGGCTATAACTTGAAAGTGGTAAGAGATAATGGCTTACTGTCAATTACAAAGATGTAAAATATGATCCAAAGTTTCAGATAGGAATAAATTTACACATCTAATTTGCAAAATGTCACGGCACCTCTTTAAATTCTATAACTCAGTCAAAACTGGACTTTGTACAGAGGTACCTCATCATCTTATCTTCAAAGTATATGAACAAGAAACCAGTACAATATTAAAAAAACAGAAATGCCTCACTTACTTTTGACAAAGGGGGGCTGACTGGCTGGCTGGCGTGGTTGCTGCATTGTCACCCATCATGGTCGTTATTTTGCGTTCTGTCGGTCATTTAAAGTCTCTACCACATCGACAAAGTCTTATGATTATCCCACATAAATTTTGCTTGTATCCCACGGCTATTTTCCATGTACAAAGCCGACAAAGTGATGGTGACTGATCCTGGCCATATTAGCTTTCTGGCCTAAAATGCTAAAAACAGGAAAAGGAAATAAGTTCTTCTTTGGTGTATTATGTGTCATCCATCGAGTCCTCCAATGGATGTCTGCCACCTTCTGAAACTGGCAAATCAGTACAAATCCCCAATGCAGCCGATCACGTCAGAGTGAGACAACAGGTGCAGTGCCGCACTCTGCCACTAGGGGCACGCAAATTCACACACTCGGAGGGTTAATTTTAGGTTCAGTTTAGATCACTGTGGTTCATAAAGCAAACAATAAAATCATTTATCAAGGTATATATTACAACCTAATTTACCCTTTTCATTGTACTTAATCTTCTAATTCTACACATTTTTTAAAAGGAATCACATATTTTAATTGTATAAAGACAGTAACCTCACAGACTGACACCCACAACAGAGAAACAGTGGTATTTTATTGAAGTCCTAGTTTTAATTTCCATGTGGATGATATATGAACAGAGTATACGTCTCAGGAATCTTTTTCTCCTTTGTTTTTTTTTTTGTTTGTTTTTTTTAGGGGAGAACTGAACCTTGGCAGACCAGTGCTTTTTTTATTGTCTCATTGCTTCCCTCACCTCAGCATCATCACCAAATCCATCTATCAACCAGCACTACAGCATGCACACTTCCTGAATAAGCAACTTTCTGGCACAACTAAGAACTCTCTTGCTAAGTTACTGGTGGGTGGCTGAAAACAACAACAGGCCAGTATTGCTTTGCTTGTGGCAATTGCCTGTAACCAAGAACTGCTGAATGACAAACATGACTCCACCTCTGTGTACTTCGTTTGTTGCAATCGTCTCCAAAAACTGCTGAGTAACATAACCCCACCTCTGTAAGTGGGCCATGAACATTCTTTGCTCTATGTGTGTGTGCTGAAGATATGATAACAGCTGGGAGCCAAAGAATGGACAAAGACAACCAAAAGATGGACATTTTCTGGGTGCCAAAGAGAGGGACGAATGGACACCGTTTGCCATGGTTTACTAGCCCAACAGATAGGATTAAAAAAAAAAAAAGTGGTAAAACACACTTACACCAACTTTCTTTTGTTTTGTTGTTTGTTCTTCCTGTCAGCATGATATATTTTTATATGTAGGACAATAGTCAGACAAAGTACATACACATTTGAGATATAGTTTACAGTTTTGAGTACATGGTCATAAGTACTTATTAAGTAATCCCACCTTTACCAGTACAAAAGAATAATAACGATAATAATAATGCCTTCACACCTAACTGATTACACACCAGATTACAGACCAGAATTGGAGTAGACAGATGAGTGAATGTGTGAATGAGTGAACAAATGCTTGACGAGCTGCAAACCAGAGAGAGAAAAGTTTTTAAACCACCGGTGTTGATAAATTTTAATCAAAAGTTACATGCAATATTATTTAAAATGTCAGCCAATGAGTTTGAGATAATGGTCAACCTTTTAACATCTAAATATACTTCTAAAGTGTAAAAGTATATGCTTATGTTTGAATTTCAAAATGATGATTACTAAAAGTTTTATCTAAACCATGCATAGAATAAATATATTTTGAGATCAAAATGACAAAAATAGAAACTGAGGAGCTTTTCCATTGCCTGAAAACTAAGAATCTTACTCATACCCTTCTCAGACTTCTGGCTTTAAGGATGACTACAAAATAAATTTAGAAAAATTACTTTTTTCTCATTACAGGACAAACTTAAGCATGGATTATGGAGAAAATCTTGAAAACTGGCATCCAGAGGAGGCAGTCCTGTGAACTGTATGATTAATTGATTTCATAAAATGTTGTTCATCAAAATAGAAAAAATAAAGTCTAACAAGTAATTAGAGTATTTTGACAACATGGCCATAAATTGAAATAATTATAATTTGTTTTGTAAAGCAAAGACTAATCTGAACTAGGGATGGGCATAATTTACCGATTAACCGATAATTGATCATTAAGAATTTCACCGAGGAAGTTCATTTTCGTCGACAAACCGTTTTTTTTTTTTAAACAATCCGACGTTATTAGGCCTAGTGCACGGCCGTCCTCAAACAATGCAATGGCAAAATTTGGGCACCAGGGGGCAACATTACACCATCGCCGTACCCTGGCGTGCCTCAGTTGATACATGCGGGCTTCCGTAGGGCAATCGCCAAATCATGAAGCGGTTACGGCGAAGTGTTGCGTGGGACCATTTCAATTTAAAAAATGACTAGGTGTACTGCAATCACTGCAATGCAGCATACAAATATACCTCATCGACAGGGTCCATGGAACACCCTTATTACGCGAAGAAACCGCCAACAGTGGTTGCGCGCTGAGTAATGGCGGTCGTGAAGATTCTTTTTTTTTTTTCAGAAACTTTATTGAGAAGGTCATGAAGATTCGGTGTACACACGTCGAGGGAAGCTGCAGGAGGCGGCGTAGTGGCTCGACGGGAAGACTATTTCGCACAAAATGGCACAAGAGAACAGCAAAAAGTTCTGCGCGGCTAGACTAAGTAACACGAGCGATAGAGCAATGAATGCGGTCTTCGTTTGTTGGGTGGCCGCTCGGCAGGGACAGAAGCTGGGTAAAACGTCTCGGCCAATCAGCTTGCGGGGTGAAACGTCTCGGCCAATCAGCTTGTGAGATTCCCGAGCCGAGCCAACACGAGAACAGAGAGAGGGCTCTCCGTGCTGATTCCTGATGTTCTAATGTAGTCTACCTGCCTTGTTACGTACCTAAAAATGTTAATGAAGACTTCCGGTTATGGCTGCCACGTAGGACGGACGTGTCTCGCTCTGCTCTGCTCCTGGAAAAAAAAAAATCGGCAAATAACTCTCTCATTTGGGACAGAACGTATCCCAGCATTTGGGCGAGGATATGTCGGCGAAGCCTAAGGCTGGAAAACCAGGAAAAGGAAAAAGCGAGCCGCCGAAACAGTCCAAATTAACGGACTTTCAGGTCTGTGACGCAGCAAACAAAACTCCATATATGGCGGAGGAGGCTGGCAACGGTGCGATATTTGCGGGGAATGGCGCAGATGCGCTGATGGCTGCCATGAGTTCAATGAGAGCGGACTTTTCCTCTAGATTTGATGGGATTATGACAGCGTTGGAAGGAATAAGAAAGGAATTGGGTGACTGTGTAGAACGAACGGCGCAGATGGAGCTCCGTCTCGCTAGTGCTGAAGATGACGTCACCCGTCTTCAATTAAAGGTGCGCACTTTGGAAAAAAAAAATAAATCTCTGGAAGATAATATTTTGGATTTGGAATCTCGGTCGAGACAGAATAATTTGAGGCTGGTGGGTCTTCCAGAGGAATCAGAAGGTCGGGACGTATGTTCCTTTCTGGAAAAGTGGATTCCGGAGGTGCTGGGCAGCGAGGAGTTGCAATCAGCAGTGATTCTGGAAAAAGCACATCGTATTGGCCCACGGAGAGATAAGGGACCGCCGAGGACCTTAATTATGAAGTTTCTTAGCAACAGAGACAGGATGAAGATCTTCAACGCTGCACGAGCTAAAAAAGGAGAGATTAAACACCAGGACCAGCAGGTGCGGTTCTACCCAGATTTGGCCACAGGAATCCAGCAATTGAGGAAGCAGTTTGATCCCGTACGTAAGGAGCTGCGCAACCTTGGGATTCGTCATGGTGTAATCTATCCTGCGAGACTGCTGACCACGTATGAGGGCAGAACCCACATCTTCAAGACCCCAGAGGAGGCGCAGGAGTTCATCAAGAAGATCAAAGAAGAAGAAGAGACTGGTGGGAGCTACGCATGAACAAAATATAAGGTAGAATAATTAAGCATTTGCACAGGCATCTGACTGACTTGAAGTAAATAGTAAGTTTACAAAATATAGATTGTATTATATATTAAAAAAACAAAACAAAAACAAAACAAACAAAAAAAAAAAACTATGATGTACAAAGTTGTTAAAAATTTTGGAGTTAAGTTGGAAAACTACAGAGGAGAGTTAATGTTACGTCATTAAAAGCAGTAGAGTTAGGGTGATTGGGAGGATGAAGAAGGAGTGGCTTAGGCTGTTCCCCGTGGGTGTGGAACGGTCGATGGCTATATCGGGAGACAGAATTTTTCTTTTGATTTTGGGGGGTTTGCCACAAGTGTGGGAAGGGGAAATTTGTTTGTGTGTAGTTTGTAGGATGAATGTTCAACCACTCATGTTTTTGCTTCTCTGTATGAGCATGTTTACACTGCAAGGTAATCCCAAACTCTCTATTGATCATGGACCAAAGTGTTAATCTTAATTTAACTTCATGGAATTGCAGAGGTCTACAAAATTTAAAAAAACTTAAACAAGTTATGAATAAAATAAAGGACATGGGTTCAAGAATTGTGTTTTTACAAGAAACTCATCTGATAGAGGAGGATGTTAAAAGAATTAGGAGTAGATGGCAGGGAAGTGTATTCACCTCTTCATTTTCATCCCGAGCCAGGGGAGTTATGACTCTCATACATAAATCAGTTCCTTTTCAAGTGAAAAATGTAATTGGAGACAAATTTGGAAGATATGTAATCATTCAAGGTTCTTTGCTATTAGAAAATATAAATCTTGTGAACTTATATGGTCCCAATATAGATGATCAGAAGTTCTTTGCTAATTTATTTCTCATCTTATCATCACTTACAGGGCAACATATAATAGCAGGGGATTTTAATTGTACATTGAATCCAGGTGTGGATAGATCAACAGGACTGGATTGTACGCACATTGGATGTAGGATGACTATTAATCATTTTATGAAAGAATTGAGATTGTTAGATATATGGAGAGAAATGAAACCACAAGTTAAAGCCTATTCTTGTTATTCCAGTACCTACAAGACATTCTCACGTATTGATTATTTTTTGATTTCCACAGAATTAAGGTCCAAGATTCAAAACTGCTTTTATGATAACATCGTGATCTCTGATCATGCACCCTGTTGTCTAATATATGTAGATAAAAAATTGACAAAGGAATCAGGTAGATGGCAATTTCAGCATAAATGGCTTCAGGATGAGGAATTTGTCAAGTATATAGAAAAACAGATAGACGAGTTCTTTGACATCAATACTACACAAACATCAGCATGTGTAAAGTGGGAGGCTTTCAAAGCTTTTATTAGGGGACATATTATTAGTTATACAGGATCAAAATCTAAGAAGACTCGAGAGGAGAGAGCTAAATTGGAACATAAAATAAAAAGTCTTCAGGAAAAAGTGTATGCAGGAAGTGACCCAAGGTTGGAGAATGAATTACTGATTTTGAGAGCTGAATACGACAAAAAATCAGCGAATAGAGCTGCCTCGAGTCTTCTAAGATTGAAACAATCTTTTTATGAACAAGGTGAAAAATCAGGAAAATTATTAGCATGGCAGATTAAACAATTGGAAATTAAAACACCAATTACCAGTATTATAAGTAACGGACAGGTAGTTATAGATCCTTTAGAAATTAATAGAGCCTTTAGAGATTACTATGAAAAATTATATGATACCAAAAATGAACCTGATTTAACAAAACTAAATGGGTTTTTGAACGAACTATCTATACCGTGTATTCCAAATGAAAACAGGGAGATATTGGAGTCTAAAATTAGTCAAGAAGAAGTTGGGCTAGCCATTGATAATATGAAATCAGGAAAAAGTGCAGGACCAGATGGTCTTCCAGTTGACCTTTATAAAAAATTTAAGAATAAATTAATAAAACCTTTTTTGGAAATGGTTTTAGAAGCATTTCAAAATAATAATTTACCATCATACATAAATAATGCCTTAATTATACTGCTGCCAAAACCAGGTAAGCCCTCTAATAAATGTGAAAATATGAGACCAATAAGCCTATTAAACGCCGACCTTAAGATAATCTGTAAAATTTTAGCAAGACGAATACAAGAAATTTTACCAAATATTATTAATCGAGATCAGAATGGCTTTATAAAGGGTAGACAAGGCTTCCATAATGTAAGAAGACTATTTAATATTATTTATTTTAATAAAGAAGCACCGGATACAGCTCTCCTATCATTGGACGCCGAAAAGGCCTTTGATAGAGTTGAATGGCCCTTTCTTTTTGAAGTCCTACAAAGGTTTGGACTTGGAAATAATTTCATAAAATGGGTTCAAATAATATACAATAATGCTACAGCAGAAATCCTAACAAATAACAATATTTCAAAACCAATAAAAATCAATAGAGGATGTCGACAAGGCTGTCCACTTTCACCTTTACTGTTTACTATGGCAATTGAACCTTTAGCGATAGCGATACGTTTACATTCACAAATATATGGAATTAAAGTTGGACCAACAGAACATAAAATCTCCCTGTACGCCGATGATATAATTTTGTTTATGTCGAATCTAAAAAAATCAATTCCAACCTTGTTGAATTTAATAAAGAATTTTGGGGAAATATCAGGATATAAAATAAATAAAACTAAATCTTCAATATTAATGCTAAATGAGACCCAGAGAAATTACCCAGCCCCTGAGGTAAATCAATTCAATGTTGTAAATCAGTTTAAATATTTAGGAATCCAAATTATGCCTAAGCTAGAATCAGTCGCCAGCGTCAACTATGAAGCCTTAATGTCAGATATCAATGAGTTAACTCAGAGATGGATGTCACTACCAATGTCGATGATCGGGAGAATCAATATACTTAAAAGTAATATTTTACCTAAAATACTTTATTTATTTCAATACATTCCCTTATCACCACCTTTAGATCTATTCTCAAGAATAAAAAAAAAGTTAGTGGAATTTATATGGAACAACAGGAGGGCTAGATTACGTTTGTCTTTATTATATTTACCATTTGATCGTGGAGGTCTGAAATGTCCAAATTTTATGTTGTATTATTGGTCGGCACAACTGAGGTCTATGACATATTATTTTTCATCAAATGATCTCCCTCACTGGACTGAAATGGAATCATACAATTTACCTTTACCTCTTCCCATATTCATATACTCAGATTCGGCAAAAAAATTACAAAAACAAGTTAAAAATTCATTTGTAAAGCATATGATCAAAATATGGTGTGAAGCTAAAAACTATTTAAAAGAACCACAGTTATTGTCACAATTTAGTCCAATATGGGGTAATCAATATTTTAAACCAGGGAGAGCGGACGCTGTATTTAAAGTATGGAATTTAAAAGGGATACAAAAGATTCAGGATTTATATTTGCCATGTGCAGACAACATAATGTCTTTTGAAGAGCTGAGGATCAAATTTAATCTTAATAGAACACATTTTTTTAAATATCTTCAACTTAGAAACTTTATTCGATCAAATCAAAATAAAGCTCTCACTCGACCTATTTATTCATCCTTGGAAAAAATGATGATGAAAGATAGTAAAAGAAAGGGTATTATTTCAGAGTTTTATAACTCATTGACACTATCTTCAAGTGAAAATTCACTGAAAAGATTAAACTACTGGAAAGAAGATCTGCAAATTGAAATTTCAGAGGAACAATGGGAATTGGCTTGTACAGAAGCTCAAACCAAATCAATAAATGCACGCCTTAAATTGATACATTTCAAATGGTTAATGCGGATGTATGTTACACCGGAGGAGTTAAATAGATATAACAAAAATATACCAGATACATGCACAAAATGCATGGAAAGTAAAGGAACCCTATTTCATTGTTTATGGGAATGTAGATTAATAAGAATGTTTTGGGAAGAGGTGAGGGTAACAATTGAAAAAATAATCTCAAAACAAATCATACTGAATCCTAAACTGTTTTTGTTGGGTCTGTACCCAGAAAAGCATAATTTTAATAAAAGTGAAAGAACATTCATAGACCTCAGTTTGCTTAATGCCAAAAAATGTATTGCACTATTATGGAAAAAGACTCATAGACCAGATGTGACTCAGTGGTTAAGACAGATGTTAACAAACCTTCCATTAGAAAGAATAACATATATACTGAAATCAAAGGAAATTGTGTTTGAGAATATATGGAGACCTTTTATTGATTATGTAAAAAATTTAAACATAACTCTTGAAGAAGAAGGTGAATGATGTGTGTGGACCTTGTAAATTCCAAACTGGTGAACATAATATGTATACTTATGTATTGGATTGTCTAGACTAAACAGAGGAGCATTGTTGAAGACTTGATTTTGTTGGTGGTTGTTGGTGTTTTTAGTGCATTTTTTTTTTTTGTAGTACTTTAGTGTTAGTGTTTGATTGTTTGTATCATGTTTGTTAAAAAAAAAAAAGGTTCAATAAAGATATTGTGGAAAAAAAAAATGTTAATGATTAACCGATTATTAATCATTAATTCTCCCGACGATCGGTGAAGAAAATTTCACCGAATGCCCATCCCTAATCTGAACTATGTGATCACATACAAAATTTAAAAGAAAACAATTATTAAGTTACTGTATTTCCAATCTTTAAGATAGATAAAATTATGTCACAATAACAAGTAAGATACTTTGATACAATAATTTTTTTTGTCCTTTTTTCTTTTTGAGACACTGAGACCTTACCTTTATTAGAATTCATGTCCAAAGTGACAGTGATATTCAGTGTTTCACAAGATGTTTTGACACCATGGTTAAGTCAACATAATCTTGACAAAGTATCCTTTCTATCAGCACGTTTAATCAAAATGCAGGCCCCCTGATGACACACCATCAGTGGAAGAAGGCCTCAAGACCTGACTGAAATATAGTTTGATTCTAAAGTAAACTGACTATTGACGTTTTGAAACTTGACATTTAGAGACTGGACTTAGATAACCTGATTATTACATTTAGAATGACTTCAGATGACACTGATAATCTACCTTCTTCTACCTTTTCTGTTCTTCTTTCTTCTTTTGTTTGATGTCTGTTTGTTTTGTCCTGAATTATTTATTTGGCCAATGTTTGTCTACCTGCCCCTGGGGTGATAAAAAAAAGAAAAGTGGGGGGGCAATATTTGGAATATACTTTATGCAGTTTCCTTATTTGTTGTCACTTTGAGACAATAATAGAAGTTTGGCAAATCTTATTAATTTAGAGACAAAACTGATTAAATTTTGGTTGTTTAAAATACAATTTATAAAAGAAGACACTTGATGTTTGAAAAATAAAAGTTATTGGGGATTAACAATTATTGATATAGGTTAACCCCTTGCACTCCGGTCAATTTCCCTAAAAACGCCAAAAAATAACGTGCCCAAAGTAAATCGAAAGCTGTTCTTCAACCCTTTGCAGCATCTTCATGGGGTTGGTCTCATTTAAAAGAAAACCCTTTGAATTTTTTGGCAAAACAGTCATAATCTCTCTAAGTGCTCCGGCCACTGAGTTACAGTCATCTAAACAGTGAACTTGAAAATAAATTTCGCCTGGGTGTTTTTTTTGGATACAAATGCTTGCAAATAACACACAGCTTCAGATCCGGGCTGGAAAATGCAACAGAAATGTAGAACCAAGTGTTATCCAGCTGAGGTCAAAATTTTGTAACAGTACCACAAAAAAATGAATATATTACACAGCTTTTTCCTCAGGTAGTTCCCAGGCGTTTTTGAACTGTGCCAAATTGTGCCAAATGGCACAGTTTGGAAAAACGTCTAACTTTTGAATGCTTCAATGCTTCAATGTAGAAGCTTCATTTTGGGCTCTAATGAAAGGTCACACTCAGGGCTGTGTCTGTGTGTGTGTGTGTGTGTGGGGGGGGGGGTTGTCCCCCCCCCCTCGCTACAGAGGATGGACATTGGCCATCGCTACATGACGGATTAGCCTCATGTGGCGATGTGGGACAGCAGCGCAGTCACCGCGGCTCCCCCCCCCCCATCGCTACAGAAGAATAGCGGGGGGGGGGGGGCCGCGTTCACGGTCTGGACGCGGCGAACAACCCCTTGTACCGCGGTGCACGAACTTCAGACTTCGTGCGCCGCACAGTTGTAATTTACCGATCGGTCAAAAGTCATTTTGGATTACAATTTTCAGGGATAAAGAATAATTTAGCTTATAACACCTTACCTCTTCACAGCAGCAGAGTCCTGGCGAACTTCTCTTCCTCATTGTCAGACGAACGCGACGCTGGTCCGCTCGTGGTTCTGGTCTCGCGACCCGATCAATACATAATTCCATTATTGCGGTTTTGTGCTTCCATGATTGCGGTTTTTGGCAAACGATTTTTCAAAACAAATAACAGTAGTAATTAAAAAAAGACTGGCGAATGCGTGTGTGTCACTCAGCCTTCGTCGTCAGCCTCCGTTGGTCTATGATGACCATGGAAGAAATCATAACGTCTACTCTGCTGGAACAAAAACAAAATAAGCACCGCCTGTGGCCGAACATGCCGATGCGCGAATGGCAGTCACTGTCACACAGGTTGCATTTGTGGGTGGTCTCCGTGCTGCTGGGTCTGTAACAGTTCTTCCTGCGGGTCCTTTTTTGATCTGCTGCAGCAGTCTCTCTTCACCAAGCCTTAAAAAAAACAGCTTGCGAACTTCTCTGCTTCAATTGGCTCACTGCATTCACAGCCTTGGTAGGTGGGTCCTTCTTGCTAGGTTTTCAGTCATTGGTTCTTCAAGGTTTCAGAAACCCAATTCAAGGCTCTTATTAGTCGAATGAGAGGTCAATCAGATGAACTAATCTGTTCACGGCTGTGTCTGCAGCTTTTATTTTCAGTGCACGCTTGGACGCCATCACCATCATGATGGTGCGCTCGTGCGCTCTGGGACGCAGAGACTTGCCCATCCGCAGTACAACGGAGTGCAAGAGGTTAAATTGCTTTTTTTTTTTTTTTGTTTTTTTGTTTTTTGTTACTTATTTGTACCCGTAGGTAGACTTGGTTTGCAGTCTGGTGACAAGCCACCGGCTGCTGGTCGCTGCGTGCGCGAGCGCCCTAAACCTACATGTTTTTGGTATGCGGGAGGAAACCGGAGAAATCCCGGAGTAAACCCACGCAACACGGGGAGAACATGCAAACTCCACACAGCTCACTGTTGGTCGGGGGCTGGGATCGAACCCACGACCTCATGATCCCCGCGATCCCCCGGCCAAGGGTAAAACTGTGCTGCCACAGTGCTAAACCACTGCGCCACCGTGCAGCCCAGAGGTTAAATTGCTTGGCAAGCAAACAAATTAAATTATAGCAAATTTAACATATATACATACATACATACATACACGTGGACAAAATTGTTGGTACCCCTCAGTTGATGAAAAAAAAAAATCCACAATGGTCCCAGAAATAACTTGAATCTGACAAAAGTGGTAATAAATAAAAATTCTATGAAAATTCTATGAAAATTAACCAATGAAAATCAGACAATGCTTTTGAATTGTGGTTCAACAGAATTATTAAAAAAAAACAAAAAAAAAAAAAACTCATGAAACAGGCCTGGACAAAAATGATGGTACCTCTAGAAAAGATTGAAAATAATGTGACCATAGGGACATGTTCAACCAAGATGTGTCCTCTAACATCACAGGTGTCTACAAACTTGTAATCAGTCAGTCGGCCTATTTAAAGGGTGACAAGTAGTCACTGTGCTGTTTGTTGACATGGCGTGTACCACACTAAGCATGGACCAGAGGAAGCAAAGGAGAGAGTTGTCTCAGGAGATTAGAAAGAAAATTATAGACAAGCATGTTAAAGGTAAAGGCTATAAGACCATCTCCAAGCAGCTTGATGTTCCTGTGACTACAGTTGCACATATTATTCAGAAATTTAAGATCCACGGGACTGTAGCTAACAGGAGGAGATGGATAATACAAATGGTAACAAAAGAACCCAGAACAACCTCTCAACACATTCATGGTGAACTCCAAGGTCAAGGTACATCAGTGTCAGATTGCACCATCTGTCGTTGTTTGAGCCAAAGTGGACTTCATGGGAGACGACCAAGGAGGACACCACTGTTGAAAACAAATCAGAAAAAAGCCAGACTGGAATTTGCCAAACTGCATGTTAACAAGCCACAAAGCTTCTGGGAGAATATCCTATGGACAGACGAGACAAAACTGGAACTTTTTGGCAAGGCACATCAGCTCTATGTTCACAGATGCAAAAATGAAGCATACCAAGAAAAGAACACTGTCCCTACTATGAAACATGGAGGAGGTTCTGTTGTGTTCTGGGGCTGCTTTGCTGCATCTGGCACAGGGTGTCTTGAATCTGTGCAGGGTACATTGAAATATCAAGACTATCAAGGTATTCTAGAGAGAAATGTGCTGCCCAGTGTCAGACAGCTTGGTCTCCATCGCAGGTCATGGGTCTTGCAAGAGGATAATGACCCAAAACACACAGCTAAAAACACCCAAGAATGGCTAAGAGTGAAACATTGGACTATTCTAAAGTGGCCTTCTATGAGTCCTGATCTAAATCCTATTGAACATCTGTGGAAGGAGCTGAAACATGCCGTCTGGAGAAGGCACCCTTCAAACCTGAGACAACTGGAGCAGTTTGCTCATGAGGAGTGGGCCAAAATACCTGCTGAGAGGTGCAGAAGTCTCACTGACAGTTACAGAAATCGTTTTTGATTGCAGTGATTGCCTCAAAAGGTTGTGCAACAAAATACTACGAAGTTAAGGGTACCATCATTTTTGTCCAGGCCTGTTTCATGAGTTTATATTTTAACCTCTTGCACTCCGGTATACCGCGGGCGGTCACGTCTCTGCGTCCTAGGGCGCACTGAAAAAAAAAAGCTGCAGACACAGCCACGAACAGAAAGCCAAAGGAGTGCTTTGATTGTTTTAGATTTGATTGACCTCTCATTCGACTAATAAGAGCCTTGAATTGGGTTTCTGAAACCTTGAAGAACCAATGACTGAAAACCTAGCAAGAAGGACCCGCCTACCAACGGCTGCGAATGCAGCGAGCCAATTGAAGCAGAGAAGTTCCATGAGTGAAAGCGTGAGTCCCGTGCGTAAAATCTGTTTTGTGTAAGCTGCTTTTTTTTCTTACTACTGCTCTTATTTGTTTTGAAAAATCGTTCGCCAAAACCGCAATCATGGAAGCGCAAAACAGCAATAATGGAATTATGGTTTGACCGGGTCGTGCGACCAGAACCACGAGTCCGTAACAAGCGGACCAGCGTCATGTTCGTCTGACAATGAGGAAGAGAAGTTCCCCAGCGACACTGCTGTTGTGGACAGGTAAGTGTTATAAGCTAAATTATTCTTTATCCCTGAAAATTGTAATCAAAATGACTTTTGACTGATCGGTAAATTACAACCGTGCGTCATCGCAACATGACGGACCCGGACCGCGTCCGGACCATGAACGCCCACCCCCCCCCGCTACTCTTCTGTAGCGGATTGCAGATATTTTAGTATAACTTTGTGTAGTAGATCGCGGCGTGTGCCACAGTCCGTCATGTAGCAATGGGCGATGTCCGTCCTCTGTAGTGGGGGTGGGGTGGGAGTTGTTATCTTCTACATTACAGATATTTTAGTATAATTTTTAGTGCATTGTAGGTTATTTTTTCTTGTAAAAAAAAAAAAGCCACACATTTTTTACGTGGCATGCTTTGTGTGTGGGGGCTTGTTTGTTCATTCATTCATTGATGAATGAATAAACAACTCCCCCCCCCCACACACACAGCCCTGAGTGTCACCTTTCATTAGAGCCCAACATCAAGCTTCTATATTGAATCATTCAAAAGTTACAGACGTTTTTCCAAACTGTGCCATTTGGCACAATTTGGCACAGTTCAAAAACGCCTGGGAACAACCTGTGAAGAAAGCTGTGTAATATATTCATTTTTTGTGGTATTGTTACAAAATTTTGACCTCAGCTGGATAACACTTGGTTCTACATTTCTGTTGCATTTTCCAGCCTGGATCTGACAGCTGTGTGTTATTTGCAAGCATTTGTATCCAAAAAAACACCCAGGCAAAATTTATTTTCTTCAAGTTCAGTATGTTTAAATGACTGTTACTCAGTGGCAGGAGCACTTAGAGAGATTATGACTGTTTTGCCAAAAAAACCAAAGTGTTTTCTTTTAAATGAGACCAACCCCATGAAGATGCTGCAAAAGGTTGAAGAACAGCTTTTTTTTTTCCACAATATCTTTATTGAACCTTTTTTTTTTTTTAACAAACATGATACAAACAATCAAACACTAACGCTAAAGTACTACAAAAAAAAAAAAAAATGCACTAAAAACACCAACAACCACCAACAAAATCAAGTCTTCAACAATGCTCCTCTGTTTAGTCTAGACAATCCAATACATAAGTATACATATTATGTTCACCAGTTTGGAATTTACAAGGTCCACACACATCATTCACCTTCTTCTTCAAGAGTTATGTTTAAATTTTTTACATAATCAATAAAAGGTCTCCATATATTCTCAAACACAATTTCCTTTGATTTCAGTATATATGTTATTCTTTCTAATGGAAGGTTTGTTAACATCTGTCTTAACCACTGAGTCACATCTGGTCTATGAGTCTTTTTCCATAATAGTGCAATACATTTTTTGGCATTAAGCAAACTGAGGTCTATGAATGTTCTTTCACTTTTATTAAAATTATGCTTTTCTGGGTACAGACCCAACAAAAACAGTTTAGGATTCAGTATGATTTGTTTTGAGATTATTTTTTCAATTGTTACCCTCACCTCTTCCCAAAACATTCTTATTAATCTACATTCCCATAAACAATGAAATAAGGTTCCTTTACTTTCCATGCATTTTGTGCATGTATCTGGTATATTTTTGTTATATCTATTTAACTCCTCCGGTGTAACATACATCCGCATTAACCATTTGAAATGTATCAATTTAAGGCGTGCATTTATTGATTTGGTTTGAGCTTCTGTACAAGCCAATTCCCATTGTTCCTCCAAAATTTCAATTTGCAGATCTTCTTTCCAGTAGTTTAATCTTTTCAGTGAATTTTCACTTGAAGATAGTGTCAATGAGTTATAAAACTCTGAAATAATACCCTTTCTTTTACTATCTTTCATCATCATTTTTTCCAAGGATGAATAAATAGGTCGAGTGAGAGCTTTATTTTGATTTGATCGAATAAAGTTTCTAAGTTGAAGATATTTAAAAAAATGTGTTCTATTGAGATTAAATTTGATCCTCAGCTCTTGAAGAACAGCTTTTGATTTACTTTGGGTACGTTATTTTTAGGCGTTTTTAGGGAAACTGACCAGAGTGCAAGGGGTTAAAATAATTCTGTTGAACCACAATTCAAAAGCATTGTCTGACTTTCATTGGTTAATTTTCATAGAATTTTTATTTATTACCACTTTTGTCAGATTCAAGTTATTTCTGTGACCATTGTGGGTTTTGCTTTCATTAACAGAGGGGTACCAACAATTTTGTCCACGTCTGTATATACATATATACATACACACACACATATGTGATATTGTGTAGATGTGTATATGTATGTGTGTATATATGTGGATATTAACAACACTGACATTGCGTTTCTCCAGTTAGACTACCTATATACATATATACACTACCCACAAAAAGTTAGGGATATTTGGCTTTTGGGTGAAATTTATGGAAAATGTAAAAAGTTCACGCTACAGAGATATTATCTGGTGAAAGTAGGGCATTTAAGTGAAAACATGCAATGGTGATTTCCTCATTTCAAACAATTGAAACAAAAGCCAACAATAGTGGTGGGTATACCACAACAAAAAATGTCAGTGTCTCAATAACTTGTCACATGCCCTTGAGCATCAATTACAACTTGACAATGACGTCTCATGCTGTTCACAAGTTGACTTATTATTTGCTGAGGCATGGCATTCCACTCTTGTTGAAAGGCGGCCCTCAGGTCACTGAGGTTGTGGGGTGCAGGGTTACAAGCCTCTACACCAGGGGCCTCAAACTCATTCCATGGAGGGCCAAAACCCTGCAAGTTTTACCTCCACCCACTGGTCCCTTGTCCAGCATAAATGCTCCCTGGCCCATGCATATGATGATGCCTGTGCCTGGTGCTGTGGTCAGGTACCCTTGCAGGTCATCAAGCACGCAAACCACGCTGATGTAAACGGTTTTGAATGGTCTGACATGACACTTTGGTGCCTCTCACCTCTCTTAAATGTGCCTGGAGTTGAATGGTATTCATCATCAGGTTCCACACGGCACGGTTCCCAATGAAGCAGTCATCAGTGTGGGATATGGCAAAAGGATGTCCACTTCTATGCCTTTCTGTGACTCTTCCAGTCTCTCTGTTGCAACCTGCTCATGATACTCTGTGACACTCTAAGCTCAGTGGCCACTACCCTCTAACAACATCCTGCTTGAAGCCTCACAATGACAACGAACTGTTGATCAATTGTTAGGTGTCATCTTGGTCTCATGATGTCAAAATGTGAACAGCATGATGAAGAGGACTGTTTAAATACCAATTCTAACTGAACCAGAAAATTATTGGTTGATTCATCGATCAAACACCTGTTGCGAATTTTGCCATTCAGCACCTTGTTTGAGAACAGCAAGCTATGCCAGTTGGACAGGTGCATTCAAAAGGTTAGAGAAGGTCAAATTAAGTTGACCTGTAAAGGTTATAGTGCAATTTTAGGTGTATCCTGAAATTTCACCCAAAAGTCGAATATCCTAACTTTTTGTGAGTAGTAAAAGGGATTCTGCAGTGTGGGTATGTATGTGTGTGTGTGGGGGGGGCAGGTAGGTAGGTATGTGGCAAACTTTTTTTTTTTTTTTGTAACTTATTTGTACCCGTAGGTAGATTTGGTTTGTAGTCTGGTGACAAGCCACCGGCTGCTGGTCGCTGCGTGCGCGAGCGCCCTAAACCTACATGTTTTTGGTATGCGGGAGGAAACCGGAGAAATCCCGGAGTAAACTCACGCAACACGGGGAGAACATGCAAACTCCACACAGCTCACTGTTGGTCGGGGACTGGGATCGAACCCACGATCTCATGATCCCCACGATCCCCCGGCCGAGGGTAAAACTGTGCTGCCACAGTGCTAAACCACTGCGCCACCGTGCAGCCCACTTTGTCCCCCAACTAACTCAGAAGCCACTTGACCAGGACTATTTAAAAATGAATACTTACTCTATTGAAGCATCTTATAATTACTTCATTTTTTGCGTTTTAGTTTAGAGTAAAAACCATACAGAAGGACTTCCGGTTATGGCGGCCACCTAGAAGGACACGTATCGCTCTGCTCTGCTCCTGGAGATAAAGATTCGGCAAATAACTCTCTCATTTGGAACAGAATTTTTCCCAGCGTTTGGGCGAGGATATGCCGGTGAGGCCTAAGGCTGGGAAATCAGGTGGGGGAAAAACTGAACCGCCGAAGCAGTCGAAATTAACGGACTTTCACGTCTGTGGCGCAGCAGGGAAAGCTGCGGATATGGCGGATGAAACTAGCGGTGGTGCGGTAATTGCTGATGATGGCGGCACAGGTGCAGTGCTGGCTGCCATTAGCTCAATGAGAGTGGACTTTTCCGCTAGACTTGATGGGATTATGGCAGCGTTGGATGTAATGAGAAAGGAGTTGGGTGACTGCGTGGAGCGAGTGACGCAGGCGGAGCTTCGTGTTTCCAATGCGGAGGATGAAATCAGCGGACTTCAATTAAAGGTGCGCACTTTGGAAAAAAAAAATAAAAGTCTGGAAAATAATGTCCTGGACTTGGAGTCCCGGTCGAGACGGAACAACCTGAGGCTGGTGGGTCTACCGGAGGGAGCCGAGGGTCGTGATTCATGCTCCTTTTTGGAGGAGTGGATCCCGGAGGCGTTGAACAACGCGGAGCTAAATTCATCAGTCGTCTTGGAAAGCGCCCACCGAATTGGCCCACCGAGAGGTAACAAGGGACCACCGAGGACGTTAATTATGAAGTTCCTCAGCTACAGAGACAGGATGACGATCTCCAACGCGGTGCGGGCCAAAGGAGAAATTAAATACCAAGATCAACAGGTGCGGTTCTACCCAGATTTGGCCTCAGGAATCCAACAATTAAGGAAGCAGTTTGACCCCATCCGTAAAGATCTGCGCAACCTTGGGATTCGTCATGGAGTGATTCACCCTGCAAGACTTCTGGTCACATATGAGGGCAGAACACACATCTTCAAGACCCCTGAGGAGGCGCAGGAGCTCATCAAGAAGATCCAGGAAGAGACTGGTGGGAGCTAAGCATGAACAGAATATAGGGTAGAATATTTGAGCATTTACATAGGCATTTAACTGATTTGAAGCATATAGCAAGATTACAAAATATAGATTGTATTACATATAAAAAAAAAAAATGTACAAAATTGCTATAAAATTTTGGAGTTAAATTGGAAAATTACAGAAGAGAGTTAATGTTACGTTATTAAAAGCAGTAGAGTTAGGGTGATTGGGAGGATGAAGAAGGAGTGGCTTTGGCTGATCCTCGTGGGTGTGGAGCGGCCGATGGCTATATCGGGAGACGGAATTTTTCTTTTGATTTTGGGGGGATCACCACAGATGTGGGAAGGGGGAATTTGTTTTTGTGTAGTTTGTAGGGTGAAAGTTCAACCACTCATTTTTTTGCTTCTCTGTTTGAGCATGTTTACACTGCAAGGTAATCCTAAACCCCCTATTGATCATAAACCAAAGCGTTAATCTTAATTTAACTTCATGGAATTGCAGAGGTCTACAAAATTTAAAAAAACTTAAACAAGTTATGAATAAAATAAAAGACATGGGTTCAAAAATTGTGTTTTTACAAGAAACTCATCTAATAGAGGAGGATGTAAAAAGAATTAGGAGTAGATGGCAAGGAAGTGTTTTCACCTCATCATTTTCATCCCGAGCCATGGGAGTTATGACTCTCATACATAAATCAGTCCCATTTCAAGTGAAAAATGTAATTGGAGACAAATTTGGAAGATATGTAATCATTCAAGGATCTTTGCTATTAGAAAATATAAATTTGGTGAACTTATATGGTCCCAATATAGATGATCAAAAGTTCTTTGCTAATTTGTTTCTTATCTTATCATCACTTACAGGGCAACATATAATAGCAGGGGATTTTAATTGTACATTGAATCCCGGTATAGATAGATCAACAGGACTGGACTGTACGCACAATGGATGTAGGATGACCATTAATCATTTTATGAAAGAATTGAACTTGCTAGATATATGGAGAGAAATGAAACCACAAGTTAAAGCCTACTCTTGTTATTCCAATACTTACAAGACATTCTCACGTATTGATTATTTTTTGATCTCCACAGAATTAAGGTCCAAGATTCAAAACTGTTTTCATGATAACATCGTGATCTCTGATCATGCACCCTGCTGTCTAATATATGTAGATAAGAAATTGACAAAGGAACCAGGTAGATGGCAATTTCAGCATAAATGGCTTCAGGATGAGGAATTTGTTAAGTACATAGAAAAACAGATAGATGAGTTCTTTGACATCAATACTACACAAACATCAGCATGTGTAAAGTGGGAGGCTTTCAAAGCTTTTATTAGGGGACATATTATTAGTTATACAGGTTCAAAATCTAAGAAGACTCGAGAGGAGAGAGTCCAATTGGAACATAAAATAAAAATTCTTCAAGAAAGAGTGTATGCAGGAAGTGATCCAAGGTTGGAGAACGAATTACTGATTTTGAGAGCTGAATACGACAAAAAATCAGCGAATAGAGCTGCCTCGAGTCTTCTAAGATTGAAACAATCTTTTTATGAACAAGGTGAAAAATCAGGAAAGTTATTGGCATGGCAGATTAAACAATTAGAATTGAAAACACCAATTACCAGTATTATAAGTAACGGACAGGTAGTTATAGATCCTTTAGAAATTAATAGAGCCTTTAGAGATTACTATGAAAAATTATATGATACCAAAAATGAATCTGACTTAACAAAACTACATGGGTTTTTGAACGAACTATTTATACCGTGTATTCCAAATGAAAATAGGGAGATACTGGAGTCTAAAATTAGTCAAGAAGAAGTTGGACTAGCCATTGATAATATGAAATCAGGAAAAAGTGCAGGACCAGATGGTCTTCCAGTTGACCTTTATAAAAAATTTAAGAATAAATTAATAAAACCTTTTTTGGAAATGGTTTTAGAAGCATTTCAAAATAGTAATTTACCATCATACATGAATAATGCCTTAATTATACTGTTGCCAAAACCAGGTAAACCCTCTAATCAATGTGAAAATATGAGACCAATAAGCCTATTAAATGCCGACCTTAAGATAATCTGTAAAATTTTAGCAAGACGAATACAAGAAATTTTACCAAATATTATTAATCGAGATCAGAATGGCTTTATAAAGGGAAGACAAGGCTTCCATAATGTAAGAAGACTATTTAATATTATTTATTCTAATAAAGAAGCACCGGATACAGCTCTATCACTGGACGCCGAAAAGGCCTTTGATAGAGTCGAATGGCCCTTTCTTTTTGAAGTCTTACAAAGGTTTGGACTTGGAAGTAATTTCATAAAATGGGTTCAGATAATATATAATAATGCTACAGCAGAAATCCTAACAAATAACAATATTTCAAAATCAATAAAAATCAATAGAGGATATCGACAAGGCTGTCCACTTTCACCTTTACTGTTTACTATGGCAATTGAACCTTTAGCGATGGCGATACGTCTACAGTCACAAATATATGGAATTAAAGTTGGACCAACAGAACATAAAATCTCCCTGTATGCCGATGACATAATTTTGTTTATGTCGAATCTTAAAAAATCAATTCCGACCTTGTTGAATTTAATAAAGAATTTTGGGGAAATATCAGGATATAAAATAAATAAAACTAAATCTTCAATATTAATACTAAATGAGACCCAGAGAAATTACCCAGCCCCTGAGGTAAATCAATTCAATGTTGTAAATCAGTTTAAATATTTAGGAATCCAAATTGTGCCTAAGCTAGAATCAGTCGCCAGTGTCAATTATGAAGCCTTAATGACAGATATTAATGAGTTACTTCAGAGATGGATGTCACTACCAATGTCGATGATCGGGAGAATCAATATACTTAAAAAGTAATATCTTACCTAAAATACTTTATTTATTTCAATACATTCCCTTACCACCACCTTTAGATTTATTCTCAAGAATAAAAAAAAAGTTAGTGGAATTTATATGGAACAATAGGAGGGCTAGATTACGTCTGTCTTTATTATATTTACCATTTGATCGTGGAGGTCTGAAATGTCCAAATTTTATGTTGTATTATTGGTCGGCACAACTGAGGTCTATGACATATTATTTTTCATCAAATGATCTCCCTCACTGGACTGAAATGGAATCATACAATTTACCTTTACCTCTTCCCATATTCATATATTCAGACTCGGCAAAAAATTACAGAAACAAGTTAAAAATCCATTTGTAAAACATATGATTAAAATATGGTGTGAAACTAAAAAATATTTAAAAGAACCACACTTACTGTCACAATTTAGTCCAATATGGGGTAATCAATATTTTAAACCAGGGAGAGCGGATGCTGTGTTTAAAGTATGGAGTTTAAAAGGGATCCAAAAAATTCAAGATTTATATTTGTCATGTTCAGATAACATAATGTCTTTTGAAGAGCTGAGGATCAAATTTAATCTTAATAGAACACATTTTTTTAAATATCTTCAACTTAGGAACTTTATTCGATCAAACCAAAATAATGCTCTCACTCGACCTATTTATTCATCCTTGGAAAAAATGTTGATGAAAGATAGTAAAAGAAAGGGTATTATTTCAGAGTTTTATAACTCATTGACACTATCCTCAAGTGAAAACTCACAGAAAAGATTAAACTACTGGAAAGAAGATCTGCAAACTGAAATTTCAGAGGAACAATGGGAATTGGCTTGTACAGAAGCTCAAACCAAATCAATAAATGTACGTCTTAAATTGATACATTTTAAATGGTTAATGCGGATGTATGTTACACCGGTGGAGTTAAATAGATATAACAAAAACATACCAGATACATGCACAAAATGCATGGAAAGTAAAGGAACCTTATTTCATTGTTTATGGGAATGTAGAATAATTAGAATGTTTTGGGAAGAGGTGAGGGTAACAATTGAAAAAATAATTTCAAAACAAATCATATTGAATCCTAAATTGTTTTTGTTGGGTCTGTACCCAAAAAAGCATAACTTTAATAAAAGTGAAAGAACATTCATAGACCTCAGTTTGCTTAATGCCAAAAAATGTATTGCACTACTGTGGAAAAAGACTCATAGACCAGATGTGACTCAGTGGTTAAGACAGATGTTAACAAACCTTCCATTAGAAAGAATAACATACATACTGAAATCAAAGGAAAGTGTGTTTGAGAATATATGGAGACCTTTTATTGATTATGTAAAAAATTTAAACATTACTCTTGAAGAAGAAGGTGAATGATGTGTGTGGACCTTGTAAATTCCAAACTGGTGAACATAATATGTATACTTATGTAATGGATTGTCTAGACTAAACAGAGGAGCATTGTTGAAGACTTCATTTTGTTGGTGGTTGTTGGCGTTTTTAGTGCATTTTTTTTTTTTTTGTAGTACTTTAGTGTTAGTGTTTGATTGTTTGTGTCATGTTTGTTAAAAAAAAAAAAAGGTTCAATAAAGATATTGTGGAAAAAAAAAACATACAGAAAATACTTCTATCAAAATCTATGCAGCAGGTACAAAGGGGAATATTCATTGGTAAATTCCCCAATTGTCATTGTACTTTTTTGTTGGTGTAATACGCATCATGTCTACCATAGTGCATAAAACAATGTTTTGATGAATCAATTACACAAATTACAGATTGAAATGTGACATTTATAACAAATAACTGAACTCAAAATTGATAAACCTATATTTTAGATGACTAAAAGGAAATACAGTACTGAAGATGTCCTGCGCTTCCTCGATGACAATTTGAGTGACATCGGAGTTCATGGAGGCAGATGATGAAGTGGAAGATCAGGATTGGACTCCCACTGCAGAGCATGATGAAGACAGCTCTAATAGTAGCAATGAGGAAGATAAAAGTATTGACCAGAGGACTGAAGAGGAAGAAGAGGATCCAACAGGAACATTTCTGTTCATTATTATATATGTGTGTGTGTATATATATATTTTATAGTAATATGTACATATGTATATTAGCTGCTCTTGCTTGCTTGTTTTTTTTTGTTTTGTTTTTTTTTTCTTGCCTTCTGATTGTTGCTCTGAGTGTTGCTATCCCTGTGCTGTTGCAATCCTGGAATTTCCCCATTGTGGGACTAATAAAGGCTTATCTTATCTTATCTTATTATTTCTTGGGGCTGGCATTACAGGGATAATAAATTGAGGAGCATGGGACACCCCCTTCAGGGCTGTGCTACATCTTGGCCTCAAGGTAAATAGACAACCTTCAGCCAGAAAGGAAAAATAAAATTGATAAGGCTTTCGTTTGAAATTCCAGGGTGCACCTAAATGCACTATAACCTTTACAGGTGAACTTAATTTGACATTCTCTAACCTTTTGAATGCACATGTCCAACTGTTCAATGTTTCAATACTTTTTGCATAACTTGCTGTTCTCCAACAAGGTGCTTAACGGCAAAATTCACAACAGGTGTTTGATCCATGAATCAATTAATTTTCTGGTTCTATTAGAATTGGTATTTAAACAGTCCTCTTCATCATGCTTTTCACACTTTGACATCATGAGACCAAGATGGCACCTCACAACTGATCAACTGTATCACCATTGTGAGGCTTCAAACAGGATGTTCTCAAAGGGAAGTGGCCACTGAGCTTAGCACATCATCAGCAGGTTGCAACAGAGATAAAGAGAGACTGAAGAGTACAAGAAAGGCAGAGAAGTGGACGTCTTCTGGCCACCTCTCCCGCTGATGACCGCATTCATTCAAACTTTGCGGATCGGCCCACAGATTCTCACGTCATATTTGTTTTTATACATCCACTTATGTGCGTGAAAATCAGCATACGCTGTATTTTTGTGCCTGCGCACTGCTGATACATGAGGCTCCAAGACTTTTTGAGTTCTCGCACTCACCAGTGCACTCTTTTTGTATAAAAAAGGTTGTAATTCTGAAACCCTAACCCCAATTTTGATGTGAATACCCTCAAATTAAAGCTGGGAGTCTGCCCTTTAAGCCCATATTGATTATATAGTATAACTGTACCTTGAATATGTTTCGGTAAACAGCTAAAATAACAAAACTTGTCAGTGTCCAAATATATACACAGTAGTGTGAAAAAGTGTTTGCCCCTTCCTGATTTCTTATTTTTTTTGTGTTTGTCTCACTTACATGTTTCATATCATCAAACAAATATGAAGATTAAAGATAACACAAGAAAACATAAAATGCAGTTTTTAAATGAAGGTGCTTATTATTAAGGGTAAAAAAAAAATAAAATCCAAACTTACATGGCTCTATGTGAAAAAGTGATTGCCCCCTTGTCAAAACATAAATTAAGTGTGGTTTATTACATCTTTGGAAAGCTGAGTTCAACTTCTCTAGCCACACCCAGGCCTGATTATTGCCACACTTGTTCTCAATCAAGAAATCACTTGAATAGGACCTGCCTGACAAAGTGAAGTAGACCAAAAGATCCTCAAGAGCTAGACATCATGCTGTGATCCAAAGAAATTCAGGTACAAATGAGAAACAAAGTAATTGAGATCTATCAGTCTGGAAAAGGTTATAAAGCCATTACTAAAGCTTTGGGACTCCAGCGAACCACAGTGTGAGCCATTATCCACAAATGGTGAAAACATGGAACAGTGGTGAATCTTCCCAGGAGTGGCCGGCCAATCACAATTACCCCAAAAGCACAGCGACGACTAATCCACGAGGTCACAAAAGACCCCACAACAACATCCAAAGAACTGCAGGCCTCATTTGCCTCAGTTAAGGTCAGTGTTCATGACTCCACCATAAGAAAGACTGGGAAAAAATGGCCTGCATGGCAGAGACTGAAGATGAAAACTGCTGCTGAGCAAAAAGAACATAAAGGCTCGTCTCAGTTTTGCCAGAAAACATCTTTATGATCCCCAAAACTTTGGGGAAAATATTCTGTGGACTGACGAGACAAAAGTTGAACTTTTTGGAAGGTGTGTCCCATTACATCTGGCGTAAAAGTAACAGCATTTCAGAAAAAGAACATCATACCATCAGTAAAATATGGTGGTGGTAGTGTGATGGTCTGGGGCTGTTTTGCTGCTTCAGGACCTGGAAGACTTGCTGTGGTAAATGGAACCATGAATGCTGCCGTCTACCAAAAAATTCTGAAGGAGAATGTCGGGCCATCTGTTTGTGACCTCAAGCTGAAGCCCACTTGAGTTCTGCAGCAGGACAATGATCCAAAACACGCCAGCAAGTCCACCTCTGAAATGCTTAAGAAAAACAAAATGAAGACTTTGGAGAGGCCTAATCAAAGTCCTGACCTGAATCCTATTGAGGTGTTGTGGCATGACCTTAAAAAGGTGGTTCATGCTCGAAAACCCTCCAATGTGGCTGAATTACAACAATTCTGCAGAGATGAATGGGCCAAAATTCCTCCACAGTGCTGTAAAAGACTCATTGCCAGTTATCGCAAACGCTTGATTGCAGTTGTTACTGCTAAGGGTGGCCCAACTAGTCATTAGGTTTAAGGGGCAATCACTTTTTCACACAGGGCCATGTAGGTTTGGATTTCCCCCCACCTTAACAGTAAACACATTCATTGAAAAACTGCATTTTGTGTTTACTCGTGTTATCTTTGTCTAATATTTAATTTGTTTGACGATCTGAAACATTTAAGTGTGACAAACATACAAAAAAATGAGAAATAAGGAAGGGCAGGGTTTCCTCTGGTAACATTTCTCGGTGGCGGCCCGCCTTGCCAGAAATTTTAACGCCACCCCAAGGCCATATGAATTTATTAAGAAAAGTATATGAAGCACTGACTTTCCGCAGGCACGCACACGAACAATGCATGTGGCTGTCATCCGCAGGGAATTTCGAAGCCCCCCGCTCACACGAGTTTTCCAGTCAGTCAGCAGGCAGTGTCTCGCTAAGTGTGACTGTCCGACAGAAACATGAGTCTATTAAAGTACTTTAAAAGTGGAAAAAAAATCATAAGAGGTGTGGAAGCACTGGCGTTTATCATGGTTTTAACCCGTTGTTAATGGGAGCAATAATGGAAGAGTCGATTCACTAACAGATGTGGTTAGAATTCATATGCAGCCAGCTTCATATGAAGGGAAAGGAGAGGGACTGATTTATTGCTGAGGATATATTTCACCAGCCACTATGATATTAAGTTATGTTCTGTAGGAATTGCAGGAATGAAGAGACTGGCAATTTCTCTCTTTTCTCGCACGAGCAGGCGTGCCATTTTTATTCTCCAGAGGCAGTGGCAAAAAGAAACAGCTAAAAACGCTAGCTCTAAACTGAGGTCCTTCAGCGGCTGCCTTGAGAGGTGCCTGATGAGAAAGCCTGAGCGCACATCTATAACTGCCTAAACAGATCATTCTGTACATGAACACATATTGTGGTGAATTATGTCTTTGGAGTCTGCTACAGTTCCCTATTATGTACCTGGCAGGTTCGTCGGCCTCCGTCGGTCTATGATGACCATGGAAGAGAATCCTAAACGTCTACTCTGCTGGAACAGCACCGTCTGTGGCTGAACAGGCCGATGCGCGAATGGCAGTCCCTGTCACACAGGTCGCACTTGTGGGTGGTCTCCGTGCTGCTGGGTCTGTGGCGGTTCTTCCTGCGGGTCCTTTTTTCATCTGCTGCAGCAGTCAGTCTCTCTTCACCCGCCTTGAGCTGTCTGGTCAGGGTGCCTCTCCATTTGGAGCTGTCCGTTGCAAGGTCCTCCCAGCGCTCTGTGTTGATCTCCAGTGCCTTCATGTCTCTCTTGCAGACGTCTCTAAAGCGCAGCTGTGGGCGGCCAACGTCTCTCCTGCCAGTTGCCAGTTCTCCGTAGAGGATGTCTTTGGGGACTCTGCCATCCTCCATACGGTGAACGTGGCCTAGCCAGCGGAGCCTGCGCTGCCTGAGTAGAGTGAACATGGAGGGAAGGCCGGCGTGGGACAGGACTTCTGTGTTGGGCACTTTGTCCTGCCAGGATATGTCCAGGATGTGGCGAATGCAGCGCAAGTGGAAGGAGTTCAGTCTCTTTTCCTACCGGGCGTATGTTGTCCACGTCTCACTCCCATAGAGCAGTGTGCTGATGATGCAGGCGTTGTACACTGCCATCTTCGTCTTGACAGAGTATGGGATTCTCCCACACTCGTGTGGTGAGGCGAGCGAGTGTGAAGGCTGATTTTCCAATCCTCTTGTTGATCTCTGTATCAAGGGAGAGGCTGTTGCTGATCGTGGACCCCAGGTACGTGAACTGATTCACGACCTCCAGCTCGTAGTCGTCGATGGTGATGGTTGGTGGTGCTTCCGTGCCTTGCGCCAAGACGTTAGTCTTCTTCAGGCTGATGGTAAGCCCGAAGTCCTTGCATGCCTGGGAGAAGCGGTCCATCAGGGTCTGAAGCTCCTGCTGTGTGTGGGTTGCGACTGCAGCGTCATCTGCGAACAGCATGTCTCTGATTAGAGCCTCGCGTACTTTGGTTCTGGCTTTCAGGCGGGCGAGGTTGAAAAGCCTGCCGTCAGATCTTGTGTGCAGGTAGATTCCCTCTGTTGCTGTGCTGAAGGCATGCCTCAGGAGCATGGCAAAGAAAATCCCAAAGAGGGCTGGCGCAAGCACACAGCCCTGTTTCACTCCGCTGCGTATGTTGAATGGCTCTGAGATGTTGCCATCGTGCTGCACTATCCCCTGCATGTTGGTGTGAAACGATTCGATGAGGCTTTGCAACTTTGGTGGGCATCCCATCTTTGGCAGGATCTTGAAAAGGCCCTCTCTGCTGACCAGATCGAACGCTTTGGTGAGGTCGATGAAGGCGACGTACAGGGGCATGTTCTGTTCTCTGCATTTCTCCTGGAGTTGGCGGATGGAGAATATCATGTCTACCGTCAATCGCTCAGCGCGGAAGCCACACTGAGACTCGGGGTAGACACATTCGGCAAGCTTCTGTAGACGGACGAGAACAACTCGTGCGTAGACTTTGCCAACAACGCTGAGGAGGGAGATGCCCCTGTAGTTGTTGCAGTCGCTTCTCTCCCCTTTGTTTTTGTAGAGGGTGATGATCTTGGTGTCCCTCATGTCCTGTGGTACGGCACCTTCCTTCCAACACTGGCAGAGGACGTCATGCAATGGCAGCAGTAGGGCGGTCTTGCAGTGCTTGATCAGGTCAGGGGGTATGCCATCGTTGCCGGGTGCCTTGCCAGCGGCCAAGCTATCAATGGCCTTGCTGAGTTCGTCGATGGTTGGCTCGGCGTCAAGTTCGTCCATGGATGGCAGGCAGTCGATGGCATCAAGGGCTGACGGTGTCACGGTGTTCTGTCTGGAGTAGAGGTCGGAGTAGTGTTCCACCCATCTCTCCATCTGCTTGTTCTTTTCTGTGATCATCTCCCCAGTGGAGGATTTGAGGGGGGCCGTCTTGCTGTGAGCCGGACCAAGTGCTTTCTTGATGCCATCGTATATACCACGGATGTTCCCTGTTATGGCAGCAGTTTGAATGTCTTGGCTGAGCCGAGTCCAGTACTCGTTGGCACAGCGCCGAGCAGTCTGCTGAACTTTGCTTCTCGCAGCCCTGAGAATCTGGAGATTCTTCTCGTTTGGGTACTTCTTGTACTCAGCAAGTGCTGAGCGCTTGGCTTCAATGACGGGGGTCATCTCGGTCAACTTGGCATCAAACCAGTCCTGTGACTTCGAGGTCTTCCTCCCAAAGGTAGCCAAGGCTGTGTGGTGGATGGTGTTTCGCAGCTCTTCCCACTTCTGCTTTGCAGATTCTCCTTCTTGTGGTACACCAAGTTCCTTCTCAAAGGTGGAGGCAAACTGCTCAACAAGTTCTGGTTGAGCCATCTTGCTGGTGTCAATCCATGCCTTTCCAGGCTGTCTAGCACGATGGAATTTCTTCAGCTGCAGCTTGACCTTGCAACACACCAATGAATGGTCTGTGTCGCAATCTGCACTCTGGAACGAACGGGTGATTAGCACGTTCTTCAGTGAGGTGCGCCTGGTCAGGATCAAGTCCAGCTGGTGCCAGTGCTTTGAGCGCGGATGTTGCCAGGAAACCTTGTGTTGGGGCTTGGTCTTGAAGAACGAGTTTGTGATGCACAGATAGTGATATGTGCAGAACTCGAGCAGCCGCTGTCCGTTGTCGTTCATTCTGCTCACGCCAAAAGGTCCAAGACAGGAGGGCCAGGAGTCGTGGTCAGCACCCACTCTGGCATTGAAGTCTCCAAGGAGAATGAGTTGTTCAGAGTTGGGGATGATCCTGACAGTTGTTGCGAGATTCTCGTAGAACTCGTCTTTTGCCTCTGGTGTGGCTGTCAGTGTTGGGGCATACACACTGACGAGGGTGACTGGGCCTTGAGTGGTGTTCAGGCGGAGGGTGAGGAGTCGTGCAGAGCCAGTGCTGCCCGGTTCCACCATCTTCAGCAAGGTGTTCTTCACTGCGAAGCCCACTCCGTGTTCCCTGTGTTCGTCACTGCCCTTTCCCTGCCAGCAGAACGTGTAGTCCTTCTCTCTCAGTGTGCCTGCGTCAGCCAACCTTGTTTCCTGGAGAGTGGCGATATCCACTCCCAGTCTCTTCAGCTCATTATTGATGATGGCAGTCTTCCTGATGTCGTTGATGTCCTTGAGGTTAGCAGCGAGTCCTGTCATCATAGTGCGGACGTTCCAAGTTCTCAGTTTTAGAGTTGGTCTCTTTTGTTTTATTGTCTTGCCTGGTGCGAAGGTTCTCAGCCTGCTGTTCGGACTTCTCCTCATCCCCATGCACCCAATGAGGAAAGCAAGCTGTGGCGGGACAACACCTTATTGGCTGGGGGCTGCCCAGCTTGAGGCGGGCGGTAGCTGTCCAGTGAGATCCGATGATCCCTCCCACCGTCGGGAACAACCCCTGGCACCGCGCTCTACGCCAATTGAGCGGTGGCTTATAACCGGTAACTGTCATTCCCCGTGTTTTGTCTACGCCAAAGGCGAAGCTGGAGTGTCCTCTCCAGTGATCCGGTGTTCTACCTTCCAGCGTTGGGCGTTGGTAGGATTCAAGCCTGGGCAGGAAGATATGGAGGACAAGATGTTGCCCATGCAGCATGTCCCCCCTCTCCATGTCACTGATGAATCCAAAGGAACAGCAGGGCTGCTACAGTTTGGCACCAGCGCCGTTGCAGGAGCTGCCAGAATGATGTTGAGCACAACATAGAACTGCCTTAGGGGCTCCGACTCCGGATTTTTCCTCAGGGTTGACTCCCGAAGCCTTTCCCCTGACCGGGTATGCCGCAAGGCAGCGGAGGTTTGAAATCAGGGTTTACCTTCCCCTAGATGGGCTACCTTCCCAGGTTGACGAGCCACCATCTACCCGAAGCATCTGGTTTTAAGGCGCCAGAGATCCGCCCTCGCCCCTTCTCCTATTAGTAAAAGCAGTTCCGCCGGGCTTAGAGACGAAACCACACAGGCAGGCTAGGAGTTGGACTTAGTTGTCAGAGGCTTTTCGAGACGCACGCCATAAGGAGCATTTTATGAGCACTGGGAGCTTAACCCCAGTGCCGCTCCTGGCTATGACAACCTTGGAACCTGGCAGGTTAAGATGACCGAAATTCACAAAGTCAATGACTTTAATCCCTCAACAGCCTTCAGACAAAATAAACATGCCAACATTTGATTTCAAAATAAGGGAGGTTTTTCCTGCTGTCTGGGTGGTGAGGAGATTTATAAAAAACCAAAACAAAACAAAACCCAACTACTGTATCAATATAAAGAAACATGACAGAAATAACGGCATCCTTGGTCATTTAAGTTAATTTATTTCATTAAATACAATTTTATTAATATTTTTTCTTTGTAATCAGAGTTAAATTATTGTTCTGTTCTGACTGCAAAATTATGGTCAAAAATGTAAATTGTTATAATGAAAAAGTAAAAAAATCTACCACAGTCTGTTTCAAATTTATCAAAAAAAAAAAAAAATTATTTTAAAAAACAGACAAAAGTTAGACATAAAATAATCCAAATTTATAATAAAGTTTCAAATGTACAATTGAAGTCAATTTTTCTAGAGGAAATTACAAATTTAAGGAACATGGTTTCAACTTTAGATAGTTTTCTACTTTTATCTGTAAATCTAAGAAAATTGTGAAATTTTTGAGAAAAACCTCAAACCTTCAATACTGAAGTCATTGCTCAAGTTTTTAAGTGGGTGCTCTTGGTACCCTTAACTAGAAATTTTTGGTTGTCTACTTTTAATTATTAATTTCAAAGCACTGCTTTTCCATGAGTAGAATTTCTGGTTACTATACCCACCTGATCATATACTGTAATTTAAGTATGCAAGAGTACATTACTATTATGAATGTTTCTTCCTCTTCCCTACTCTCTCAATGGAAAAAAAGAAACACTAGAATAAAAATACAAAAAATACACATATTTTTGTCATTTATGTAAACCATGACAAAAAAAAAAGTTCATAATGGTCAAATGTGACCAAATGTGGTTTATTTTTCAACAGTCTCCCCTTCAGTCCATACACTTCTTCCACTGGTATTGCAGCGCTTGGATCCCTGTGGTTGAAAAATAAACCACATTTGGTCAAATTTGACCACAATGAACTCTTCAGCACCCCCTCCCCCATAGAACAACTGAACTATTCAAGGTCAACAGGACTGTGGAGTTATATTTCTGATCAGTCTAATATGGTCCCATGTTCAAGTACCATCCAGGTGGCTAAAATTTGGTTCAGTCTATCAAACCACTTACTGGTTTTGCAGTTCGCCCCATTCTGCCTGTTGTGGTCTTTTACATTTTGTAGTCCTGCTTCTGTTTTTTTTTTCTCATCGCTTTTCTGCACTGCTTTGCGGTGTAGAATATGCCATTGCTCGTCAGCTCCGCACTTAGATAGTAGATTTCTTCTGCAGTTCGGTGACAAGCCACCAGCTACCGGTTGCTGTGTGCGGAAGCGCCCCTTAACTCCCTAACCTGCATGTTTTTGGCATGTGGAAGGAAACCGGAGAAATCTCGGAGTAAACCCACACAAACACGGGGAGAACATGCAAACTCCACACAGATTACTGCTGGCCGGGGGCAGGGATCGAACCCACGATCCCCCGGCCGAGGGTAAATTGTGCTGCCGCGGTGCCACCGTGCATATAAGCACTCTCAGTGCTGTTTAGCTTCTTCTCAAGCATGATTCTTGGCAAGAACTGTATGGATATAATTCCAGTGAAGAAGAACACACAAAAGTGTGTTTATTAAATGTAACAGATTTTGAGCAGAATTGCAGCAGATTTGTTCAGTTAAAAATGTGATAAGATTTATTTAATATGAAAGTTGATTTTTCTTAAATGTTGCATAACTTTTTCAAACATGGTTCAACATAGTTCATGAATTAACAGGGTTTAGTTTTTTATGGTTAAAAGGGACTGGTGAAAACTGGACATTTTTTTAATGTAGAAGTGATCATCTGAACAATTGCTGAGATTAATAAAAACAAAGTGTTGAATATTGATCTTGTCTGTTACCCACTCTAAGTTATTGATAATTATATATATATATATATATATATATATATATATATATATACACACACACACACACATACACAATTTGTTATTTTAGAGGAGTGTGTCAAGCTGGTGCCCTTCACATGACTCGATACCCATGAAGTAGCTCTTGGTTTCAAAAAGGTTGGTGAACCCTGGTGTAGATAGTTACACATGAAGTTACTGACCTTTTCCCTGTATGTATTATTACCCTGAGTCTTTGGTGTCAGAGTGTTTACCTTCATGGTGACTTCCTGTTTTCAGACCTCTCTTCTTCATCTTCAGCTCTTCACTCTCAGCTGATCCTGAGTCTACATGCCGGCTTCCTTCCTCATCTTGGGCCTCAGTTACAGCAGAGGTGAGACAGAGGAGCTGACCACTGTTTGGTTCTGGTTCTCTGTGCTCATTTTCTACAGAAATTGAAGTCACCATGAAGAGATCAGTCTCCTGCTTCTGTATAAAATGCTCTACTTCCTGAATGGTCCAGAATTCATTCTGTTCCTCTTTAATCTGTACAGGTTCTGGTTCCTCTTTTTCCTCTTTCATCTGGAGAGGTTCGGGTTCCTCTTTCATCTGGAGAGGTTCGGGTTCCTCCTTCATCTGGAGAGGTTCGGGTTCCTCTTTAATCTGGAGAAGTTTGGGATTCTCTTGGTCCAAACTTGAGTTATTCTCTTGGTTACAGAGATGCTGGTCAGTAATAATCTCATTCTCACAGACATGTCGCTCTAGAGAGAAAAAAAAAATGGAAAAAGGAAATAGTTCACTAATGTGGTGACCACAATTTTTTTTTGTTTATTTTATTTAACCTTTATTTATACAGGGTAGTTCCATTGACAGGCAACCTCTCTTTTTCAAAGACACCCTGTTCACACTCACACCTGGAAACTGCCCAGTACAACCACAGACTGACCTGTGGCCATTGAGCAGCTCCTGGGGCTACAGAGGGTGGGGCAAACACTGCTGCATTATCTGTCCCTGATGCTCGTTTAAAGTTTGCTGCACAACATTTGGGCAAGCCAGCAAAATACCGGGAGAATATTGTCTGGTCAGATGAGACAAAAATTAAACTTTTTGGATGCCACAACACACAGCATGTTTGGAGGAGAAATGGCACTGCACATCAGCCCCAAAACACCATACTAACAGTGAAGTTTGGAAGTGGGAGCATCGTGGTGTGGGCGTATTTTTCAGCACATGGCAGACTTCATATAATTGAAGGAAAGATGAATGGGCAAATGTACAAAGACAACCTTAATAAGAACCTGTTGCCATCTGCCAAGATGCTGAAGATGAAACAAGAGTGGACATTTCAGCAAAACAATGATCCCAAACACACAGCCAAAGAAACTCAACTGGCTCCAAAGAAGGAAATTAAAGCTGCTAGAATGGCCCAGTCAGTCAGCTGACCTGAATCCAATTGAAAATCTATGGAACAAACTGAAGATCTGAGTGCATAGAAGACACCCACGGAACCTTCCAGATTTGAAGAGAGTTTGTGTGGAAGAATAGGCTAAAATCACTCCTAAGCAATGCCTGTGTGTCTAGTTTCCCCATACAGGAGGCATCTGGGAGCTGTTATTATCAACAAAGGCTTTTCTAATAACAAACATTAAATTTCACCAAGTGTGTTCAATACTTATTCCCTGTGTCATTCTAATTAATTAAAAATTTGTTTTGTGAACACAGTTGCCTTGATTTTGTTTGTATTGATGGATTACTTGGGTTGTTACTGATATCTGGTGAAAATCTCGTCAGTGGCTCCATCAGAAATAAGTTCAATGAGAAAAATGTTGACGTGTTCAATACTTATTTTCCCCACTGTAGGTGTATGTCTACCTTAACCCAGCCACAGTGGGTGCACAAGCCAGTGTACTCCTAGTGCCCGTCTCAAGACCGGGTAAATAGGGAGGGCTGTGTGCATTCGAAGTAAAACCTTTGCCAAATCAAACATGCGGATCATGACGAATGAGACTTTCATACCGGATCGGTCGAAGCCCGGGTTAACAACAACCACCACCGGTGCAGTTAACCAACAGGTTGCTGGTGGAAACTGGGCTACTGTTGGTTGAAGATTCAGGAGGAGGAGAGGGGGAAGGCATGTTAAGAGGGAGAGAGAGAAAAGGGAAAGGTAGAAATGTGGAGGTGAGAGTAGGTATGTTAAATGTAGGGACGATGACTAGTAAAGGCAGAGAGTTGCCTGATATGATTGAGAGAAGAAAGGTAGATAGAAGGGAAGCAAGGCTAGGAGCACTGGAAAGGGATTTTAACTGATCTACCATACTGTAGACAGGAAGAGAAATAGAGTAAGAGTAATCTTGAAAGAAGAGTATGTGAAGAGTGTTCAGGAGGTAAAGAGGTAGTCAGGCAGAATCATGACTTTGAAGCTAGAAGTCAAAGGTGTGATGTTGAATGTTGTCAGTGTGTATGCCCCACAAGTTGGATGTCAGGTAGAAGAGAAAGAGGAATTCTGGAGTGAGTTGGATGAAGTGATAGAGAGTGTTCCCTGGGGGGAGAGAGAGTGGTGATTGAAGTGGGCTTTAATGGACATGTAGGTGAAGGGAACACAGGTGACGAGGAGGTTCTGGGTAGGTATGGTCTTAAGGAGAGAAATGTGGAAGGACAGATGGTTGTGGATTTTGCTAAAAGGATGGAAATGGCTGTGATGAACACATAGTTCCAAGAAGAGAGAGGGACATAGGGTGACTTACAAGAGTGGAGGAAGATGCACACAGGTGGACTACATCTTATGCAGAAGGAGAAATCTGAAGAAAATACAAGACTGCAAGGTGGTGGCAGGGGAGAATGTAACTAGACAGCATCGGATGGTAGTCTATAGGATGACTTTGCAAAGCAAGAAGAGGAAAACAGTGAAGGCAGAGCCAAAGATTAAGTGAGAGAAGTTACAGAAGGAAGAACGTCGCACAGAGTTCAAGAAGGAGTTGATAGAGGCTCTGGGTGGTTGGGAAGAATTACCAGATGACTGGAAAAGTCTGGGTAGAAGAGAGAACCCGCAAGGTCTTGGCCCTCCATGGCACATGATTGGATATCCCTGGGTTAGGGTTTAATGGGATTTAACATTTTAACACAAACTGCTTTATGGTTCACAAGTCTGTTGCCAGACTTACACCAAACCAAAAGTCATTCCTAAACTGCTGGATTATTCTTAGACAGCTTTTCCAATCTTTTAGTATTTAATTTATGTCACTTGGTGGTAACCATCCATCTTCTTCTGCTTAATCCTTTTTGGATTGCGGGGGGCTGGAGCCTATGCCAGCATCTTTTGGCCGAGAGGCAGGGTACACCCTGGACAGATCGCCAGTCCATCACAGGGCCAACACAGAGAGACAGACAACCATTCACTCTCACAGTCATACCAAGGACAATTTAGAATAACCTTCACACATAAAACAAAAGTGGAGACAGATCTACAAAAACTACAAAGGTTTATTGTCAAAATTCCCAGTGCAATACTACATCAATACATGTATAGAACATTGTTGATGCAGAGAATATATATTTCTACAGTATCTACATGTATCCAGTAAATCAAGTATTTTCCATGTAACCTTGTAACTGCATTATTTTAATTGCTTTTAATCCTAGATCAAGTTTGCTTTGGCCTAAAATGCATCATAATTGTTAAATATATCTTATTATACCAAACTCAGTACTGCTTACCTGTTGAAATATATATTTTTCATGGCTAATATAACCCCATAACTACAACCTGGCCATCAAGTTTTGGCAGCTGAACAGTTTTTGCCATGACACATCCACAGACTCGGTGCTCAGGCACATCCCATGATGTCTCAACAGTCTGTCCGTGAATTTCACACAGATCAGAGCAATTTGTTGCACAGGAAGCTAAACATTTCTACAGACATTCTTAAGTTTTATAACCACTGATCGTTTGTGAAGCTGGGGTGACATTAGTGACAGGCTGTGTTGAACGCCCAGGCCGACGGTTTGAAGCGATAATTTTGCCATAAGAGAGCCATCTGAAACACACACAGCGTACATATTTTAGTACTTAGTAGCGATAACTTGCTGACATTACAATATAGTACGGCAGACTTAAAGCAAACTAGCATTAGCAATCATTAGCTTACCGTCTTATGTGATCTAGTTCGTATCCTCACGCCTTCGGCTCTATGGCTTCCTAAACACTCCAGTACTTTTCCCAGAGTGTTTCGTCTCGCTGCCTGTACCCTTGTCTGGCTCTCATTTTTTGCCTTTACTCTGACAAAAAGCCAGGCACCGAGCAGTCGCCTCATAAGCGGCCATGTTGTGTTTTGCTTGTGTCACGTGTTTTATGTCACAGGAGTATGGTGCCGCCTTGTTGTAAAAAAAAATCCCACCCACCCCAAGTGGTACTCTGCTGTAATGGAAACAAAAGCATGCTGGGCCGTGTAAAACCGTGTAGAGGCATGTCGGGCTGACTGGGGACTAGTGAAAAAGGGGTTAGATATGTTTTATATTTACACTGTTTATTGTTGATTGTATATTTGTTATGATTGTTCTGGGATTACTTTCGTTAGAAACACGGCCTATTTTATTTTGGACTGTTAGGGACATAGTGGCAAAATAATACACCTGGCCACGTCGGGGGTGCTAGTGGTCGACCCACCCTCCCAGCCTTGGTTGTGTGAATGGATAGGTTGTTTATTTCTTTTTGTACATATGTTTTATGATGAGAGTGTGAGTCAGGTGATAAATTTGGGAGGGCCAACCTGTGTGCTTGCAGATTTTTAAAGGGGGGTGGTTACATATAGAATTTAGTAGTATTAGTAAGATGGCGGCCGGATTGGCCAGGGAATGGTCTGGGGTGGTGAACTACCGTTTTCGGTAATGACGCCACCCAGGTTATAAAGGGCCTGGGCGGAAGGGGCTCGTCCTCTTTCGCCATTGATGCCCTGGCCTGCTTGAAACGCAGAAAGTCCGGAGGGTCTTGTCAATAGTTCTGTTAATAAAGCTCCGTTAACAGCACTTGCGCTCTGTCGTTATTGCTTTAATTATGGACACAACACAGCATTCACAGCCTTTGTTACCATAGTTACAAACATACTCTGACTTTTTGGAACCGAAAACTCAGTCACCACAAACTCTGAGTTAACTTAGCCAAGTAAGCTACAATGCTCTGCACTGTGTGTCTGTGTGTGTATATATATATTTTATAGTAATATGTACATATGTATATTAGCTGCTCTTGCTTGCTTGTTTTTTTTTTTTTGCCTTCCGATTGTTGCTCTGAGTGTTGCTATCCCTGTGCTGTTGCAATCCTGGAATTTCCCCGTTATGGGACTAATAAAGGCTTATCTTATCTTATCTTATCTTAAGCCACTCAACCCAATTTCTGGAACAGGGCCCAGGTCTTCAATCAGTCAACCAGAGCTGAATGACGTCAGACGTCGTCATTGTCCTGTTACTGTGATAGCTTAGAAATGCATTCCTGCCTCAATTGAGAAACTTTTAAGAGGTTTATGTGACGTTCCGGGTTGTAGTAGACAGGACATCACATATCCTACACAGATCTGATTACAGTTTATGAACCAGAATGTTCCCTCAGATCCTCCATCACCAGTCAGCTCTTTGTTCCAAGCTAACAGACAAGCTCAAACTGCTGAAAACTTCCCCCGCGGTCTTACCGTTAAACTTCGGTGTTTTGCCGGTTAACGGTGTCTCAGGACCCTGGACGCTGTTGAGGTTTCCGGGTGTTCGCGGCCGTGCATCCATCTCTGGCTGCTCTGTTTCCATCTTGACGGGAGACGGACCCGGTTGAGTCGTGTTCTCTCCCCCAGCGGTTAGCATCGGCTAGCTGTTAGCTGCCAGCGTCCATGTTAAACACTTCTGACACCAGTGTAACGTCTGGTTATTCATGAGCTCACCAGGCGGCTTAGCTGTAAACTGGAGGGGCTGAGTTTCCGTGCACAACAAACATGGAGGTGCACAGACTACTCAAGTGCCTGTGACCCGCTGCAGCTTCCTCGCATCACCGCAGCAGCAGAACACTTCATCTACACATCCGCACATCATCAACGTGATGTGCGGATCGATCCTGAAATATCGATACCTCCGATACCGGATCTTTATGCTCTAAAATCGATACTCAAATCAAAAATATCGATACTTTTGATAAGTCATTTGAGGTAAGGTATAAGATCAGATAAGATAAGCCTTTATTAGTCCCACAGTGGGGAAATTCCAGAATTGCAACAGCACAGGGATAGCAACACTCAGAGCAATAATCAGAAGGCAAGAGAAAAACAAGAGCAGCGAGTATACATATATATACACAATAATAATACAACCTATTGAGTTTTGAGAGTTTCATTGACCTCTGTTTTCTGAAATTAACGTTCAAATGTTTCCATAAATCAGCACCCGAGCCACTTGCTGGTTTCATCCAAAGACAGGACAGCAGCAGAGCCACCAGGAGTTCTGTTAACAATAACTGTAAAATATTCCACCGCAGAACCACATTTGGATAAACAGCTTTCTCTATAAAGGGCAGTCACATCTGGAACACAATGCCAAATGTAATTAAAATAATAACGGACTTTAAAACATTCACTAAAAAGGTTAAAAACTGGCTGAAAAATAAACAAGAATGTACTCGTGTATGAATTGATTGTCTGCAAGGTGAGAGTGAATGAAGGGAAGGAATGAATGTGTTTGTTGATAGTGAGTGACGAAGGGAGGGAGGCCTGAAATAGGCAAATGTGAGTCAGGTTGTTATATTTGTGTATTTATAATATTTATAATATTTATAATTGTGTATTTATAATCTTTTTTGCATTGATGTATGTGGTTATTGTGTATTTTTTTTTCTTTAATTGATTCTCTTTTCTAAAGCCCATCCAGGGACAAGAGTTGGTTATATTTGTGTATTTATAATATTTATAATTGTGTATTTATAATCTTTTTTGCATTGATGTATGTGGTTATTGTGTATTTTTTTTTCTTTACTAGATTCTCTCTTCTAAAGCCCATCCAGGGACAAGAGTTGCAAATTAGCTAATAGCTATACACTCTATGTGCAACACATCAGATTGATTGTCATTGATTAATTGTCTATGTTTATTGCACTGTCCCTGTCAAATAAACTAATCTATCTATATATCCTTAACAGAAACACGGTGAAAAGTAACTAAACTATTGAGATGATGTCTAAGTGACACACGGTTGGTGGGACTACTTTTTCTTCCGCCTGGGTAAGTGCGTCATGCGTTTTTTTAGATTTAAAAGACATATTAGGTGTAGTCGCAAAAAATATTGCGACTACACCTGGTATCACCGATACCAGCCTGAATTTTACTCAGTATCGGAACGGAAATGAAATCAGTGGTATCGAACATCACTATTCATCTACTCATCAGCACGTGTACGTCATTCCGTACGTCTTAAAGGCACAGGAGCAGCATTTTTCAATGGAAAATTCTATCCATCTTATTCTTGAGGGCGCTGTTGCAGAAACGATTATGGGCGCAACTTCCGGTTTTGGCTTAAGTAGCGTTAAATCAGTCGGCAACAGTGGAGTCGTGGGGCATTCAAAATAGCTTTTCTAAAAAATTTTCAAGTTCATTCTTAATGTATAATCCACATACGTGTTTTGCACTCAAGTGGCAGCTCATGTCAACACTTGGTAGTTTTTGTATTCTTTGAATGTTTTGGCGTAGTTCTGGTACTTGTTGCTGGTGTTCGTGATTGTGCCATGGACTGTATGAATGGAGGCTTCTCACCGGCAATGCGTAGATCATGCACTGAAAACTAACAAGGACTGTTTGTGTGATTGGTGGTCCAGATGCAAGAGCACCAAGTATGTTTTCACTTCTATGAATGTCACAGATCTGACGTTTATGCGTCATATATGTCACCAGATGCAAGGCTGCATGAAGTAAAAATAATAAATAAAAAATAGTAACAGCTTGCTTCCTAAGGCTTAACGATTTAAGAAAAACATCAATTAGCTTTGGGGTTTTTTTTGCATTTGTTGCACTGCCTTGGAATGATATGGACTTGATATGAGCACCTTCAGCAGGAATTAATTTTGAAATTATCATAAAATACAGATCAATAAAATTTTGGACAATTGTCAGAAAAGGTCTGTACGTGTTAAGTTAAATAACGAGCATTCATGGCGTGGCAGCTGTGATGTGGGGATTTGGTTCAACTCACCTCCCTTCCATTGCTGGCCCACTTTGATCCAAAATGGCTGACTTTTGTGACTTGTGACATGTCTGGCTCGGTGGTGGTGGCAGTTATGTCTCAAGTGCAAAATGGTACTGAGCGCCCAGTGGCGTTCGCGTTGAGGTCCCTTTCAGCGGCTGAACAGAAATACGCCGTGAGTGAGAAGAAGGCGCTCACTTGTGTCTGAGTGTGTGAACGGTGGCACATTTAACTCTACGGATGCTATTTCACCCTGTGAACAGACCACCGGGCGCTGACGACACTGCTGGAGATGACAGGCTCGGGACACAGGCCCCTACGGATCCACAGGTGGACTGAGCGGCTGTGGGCCTACAATTTCACTACCCAGTTCATCCCTGGAAAAGAGAACATAGTGGCGGATATCCTGTCCCGTGCCACGGCCAGCACCACAGAACCGAACAACAACGATGACCCCTCGGAGGATCTGGATCTGGTCAACACACTGCACGGACCCCTCTGGGACATGGCGTCCCTCCAGGATCTCCAGGCGGAGTCGGACGGGGACCCCACATTGTCACGACTATGTTCGGTCACCAGGGAGGGTTGGCCCACAAAAGTACAGGGCAATCTGGCACCTTTTCACCAGTTCAGAGACTAACTGAGTTGCTGGAATGGGGTGTGTGTGGCAAGGGGACACTGCACGTTAATCCCTGTGTCTCTAAGATCCCGAGTTCTGGCAAAGCTCCACAAGGGTCACCTGGGTGTGGTCAGGGTGAAGCAGCATTGCAGGGATTGAGTTTGGTGGCCTGGTTTCAGTAAGGGCATTGAAACTATGGTAAAGAACTGTGTTCCGTGTTTGGAGAGTGGAAAGACCGGTGGGCCACCCCTGCGACCATTACTATACCCAGAGGGCCCTTGGAAGCACATCCAATTGGACATTTGCGGTGAACTACATACAGCACCCACAAACTGACATTTTTTTTTGCTAGAGGTCTATGATCTGTTCTCCAAATGGCTGGAGGCGTTACACACTATTTCGGTCATGACGGATGTGGTCACTGGCTTCCTCTCGTTGCTGTTCGCCAGATGGGAGGTCCTGGATGCCATCACTACTGACAATGGCCCACAGTTCACCTCTGGGGGGTTTGAGGAGTTTTTGGGTGTTAGGGGCGTGGAGTCCATCCAGACTGCATTCTCCCACCCCCAAGCCAATGGAGGTGTGGAACGTTTCAACAAGACTCTGAAACATGATCTGAAAGCCCATTAGATGGACAGCTTCAAGTTCCCCGACGCCCTCCAGAACACGCTCCTCCACTACAGAGCAACCACCCATGCCATGACAGGGTGCTCCCCGGCGAAGCTCATGCTGGGGCGCCAATTCCACCTGCCCTTGGACCAGCTGAGGCCCCCCCACAACTTTCCGTCTGGGGCACACAGACCCTCCACGAGACCAGGTCATCGCCCAACAGCAGAAAATGAAGCATTTCGACAGGAAGCACAGGGCGAAGGCTCACGGACTCGATGTTTCGGACCAGGTCTGGATTAAGCATCCGAACTGCACACATAAACTGCAGCCTTTCTGGATGGGGCCCCTACAGATCGTGAGGCGGCTGGGCCGGGTTCAAGCTCTTGGACAGGTCACGGTGGCATTCCAGCCGACTCAGAAAATTGTTGCCAGCCCAGGGTCTGGGAGCTGCGGCAGACTGGACTGACGAGGGTTGGGACTCATCTAATGGGGGTGTTGGGGACTCTCAGGTGCAGCCGACAGAGCCTGGAGAAGGTCCTCCTCCCGTGAGGCGCTTGGCTAGGATGCGTCAGAGGTCCAAACACCTCGATGACTTTGTAGTTAAAGTAGCCTGAGCCGAAGTGTGTTGGGCAGGGGTGGAAGAATAATCTGCCCCCAACACAGGAAGGTACCCGGGCAGTCTTCTCAGGTGCCCATTTCGCTGGTTAGCCTTGCTGTTCTATGTGTGTTAAAAAATAAAAAAAAAAACCCAAACAGAGCGAGAGAGAAAGATTACATTCAATGTAAACACACATGGACAAAATTGTTGGAATGACAATTTCTGTTGTTATTTCTGTGACAATGGTCACAGAAATAACTTGAATCTGACAAAAGTGGTAATAAATAAAAATTCTATGAAAATTAACCAATGAAGACTTCCGGTTATGGCTGCCACGTAGGACGGACGTGTCTCGCTCTGCTCTGCTCCTGGAGAAAAAAAATCGGCAAATAACTCTCTCATTTGGGACAGAACGTATCCCAGCATTTGGGCGAGGATATGTCGGCGAAGCCTAAGGCTGGAAAACCAGGAAAAGGAAAAAGCGAGCCGCCGAAACAGTCCAAATTAACGGACTTTCAGGTCTGTGACGCAGCAAACAAAACTCCATATATGGCGGAGGAGGCTGGCAACAGTGCGATGTCTGCGGGGAATGGCGCAGATGCGCTGATGGCTGCCATGAGTTCAATGAGAGCGGACTTTTCCTCTAGATTTGATGGGATTATGACAGCGTTGGAAGGAATAAGAAAGGAATTGGGTGACTGTGTAGAACGAACGGCGCAGATGGAGCTCCGTCTCGCTAGTGCTGAAGATGACGTCACCTGTCTTCAATTAAAGGTGCGCACTTTGGAAAAAAAAAAAAAATCTTTGGAAGATAATATTTTGGATTTGGAATCTCGGTCGAGACAGAATAATTTGAGGCTGGTGGGTCTTCCAGAGGAATCAGAAGGTCGGGACGTATGTTCCTTTCTGGAAAAGTGGATTCCGGAGGTGCTGGGCAGCGAGGAGTTGCAATCAGCAGTGGTTCTGGAAAAAGCACATCGTATTGGCCCACGGAGAGATAAGGGACCGCCGAGGACCTTAATTATGAAGTTTCTTAGCAACAGAGACAGGATGAAGATCTTCAACGCTGCACGTGCTAAAGGAGAGATTAAACACCAGGACCAGCAGGTGCGGTTCTACCCAGATTTGGCCACAGGAATCCAGCAATTGAGGAAGCAGTTTGATCCCGTACGTAAGGAGCTGCGCAACCTTGGGATTCGTCATGGTGTAATCTATCCTGCGAGACTGCTGACCACGTATGAGGGCAGAACCCACATCTTCAAGACCCCAGAGGAGGCGCAGGAGTTCATCAAGAAGATCAAAGAAGAAGAAGAGACTGGTGGGAGCTAAGCATGAACAAAATATAAGGTAGAATAATTAAGCATTTGCACAGGCATCTGACTGACTTGAAGTAAATAGTAAGTTTACAAAATATAGATTGTATTATATATTAAAAAAACAAAACAAAAACAAAACAAACAAAAAAAAAAACTATGATGTACAAAGTTGTTAAAAATTTTGGAGTTAAGTTGGAAAACTACAGAGGAGAGTTAATGTTACGTCATTAAAAGCAGTAGAGTTAGGGTGATTGGGAGGATGAAGAAGGAGTGGCTTAGGCTGTTCCCCGTGGGTGTGGAACGGTCGATGGCTATATCGGGAGACAGAATTTTTCTTTTGATTTTGGGGGGTTTGCCACAAGTGTGGGAAGGGGAAATTTGTTTGTGTGTAGTTTGTAGGATGAATGTTCAACCACTCATGTTTTTGCTTCTCTGTATGAGCATGTTTACACTGCAAGGTAATCCCAAACTCTCTATTGATCATGGACCAAAGTGTTAATCTTAATTTAACTTCATGGAATTGCAGAGGTCTACAAAATTTAAAAAAACTTAAACAAGTTATGAATAAAATAAAGGACATGGGTTCAAGAATTGTGTTTTTACAAGAAACTCATCTGATAGAGGAGGATGTTAAAAGAATTAGGAGTAGATGGCAGGGAAGTGTATTCACCTCTTCATTTTCATCCCGAGCCAGGGGAGTTATGACTCTCATACATAAATCAGTTCCTTTTCAAGTGAAAAATGTAATTGGAGACAAATTTGGAAGATATGTAATCATTCAAGGTTCTTTGCTATTAGAAAATATAAATCTTGTGAACTTATATGGTCCCAATATAGATGATCAGAAGTTCTTTGCTAATTTATTTCTCATCTTATCATCACTTACAGGGCAACATATAATAGCAGGGGATTTTAATTGTACATTGAATCCAGGTGTGGATAGATCAACAGGACTGGATTGTACGCACATTGGATGTAGAATGACTATTAATCATTTTATGAAAGAATTGAGATTGTTAGATATATGGAGAGAAATGAAACCACAAGTTAAAGCCTATTCTTGTTATTCCAGTACCTACAAGACATTCTCACGTATTGATTATTTTTTGATTTCCACAGAATTAAGGTCCAAGATTCAAAACTGCTTTTATGATAACATCGTGATCTCTGATCATGCACCCTGTTGTCTAATATATGTAGATAAAAAATTGACAAAGGAATCAGGTAGATGGCAATTTCAGCATAAATGGCTTCAGGATGAGGAATTTGTCAAGTATATAGAAAAACAGATAGACGAGTTCTTTGACATCAATACTACACAAACATCAGCATGTGTAAAGTGGGAGGCTTTCAAAGCTTTTATTAGGGGACATATTATTAGTTATACAGGATCAAAATCTAAGAAGACTCGAGAGGAGAGAGCTAAATTGGAACATAAAATAAAAAGTCTTCAGGAAAAAGTGTATGCAGGAAGTGACCCAAGGTTGGAGAATGAATTACTGATTTTGAGAGCTGAATACGACAAAAAATCAGCGAATAGAGCTGCCTCGAGTCTTCTAAGATTGAAACAATCTTTTTATGAACAAGGTGAAAAATCAGGAAAATTATTAGCATGGCAGATTAAACAATTGGAAATTAAAACACCAATTACCAGTATTATAAGTAACGGACAGGTAGTTATAGATCCTTTAGAAATTAATAGAGCCTTTAGAGATTACTATGAAAAATTATATGATACCAAAAATGAACCTGATTTAACAAAACTAAATGGGTTTTTGAACGATCTATACCGTGTATTCCAAATGAAAACAGGGAGATATTGGAGTCTAAAATTAGTCAAGAAGAAGTTGGGCTAGCCATTGATAATATGAAATCAGGAAAAAGTGCAGGACCAGATGGTCTTCCAGTTGACCTTTATAAAAAATTTAAGAATAAATTAATAAAACCTTTTTTGGAAATGGTTTTAGAAGCATTTCAAAATAATAATTTACCATCATACATAAATAATGCCTTAATTATACTGCTGCCAAAACCAGGTAAGCCCTCTAATAAATGTGAAAATATGAGACCAATAAGCCTATTAAACGCCGACCTTAAGATAATCTGTAAAATTTTAGCAAGACGAATACAAGAAATTTTACCAAATATTATTAATCGAGATCAGAATGGCTTTATAAAGGGTAGACAAGGCTTCCATAATGTAAGAAGACTATTTAATATTATTTATTTTAATAAAGAAGCACCGGATACAGCTCTCCTATCATTGGACGCCGAAAAGGCCTTTGATAGAGTTGAATGGCCCTTTCTTTTTGAAGTCCTACAAAGGTTTGGACTTGGAAATAATTTCATAAAATGGGTTCAAATAATATACAATAATGCTACAGCAGAAATCCTAACAAATAACAATATTTCAAAACCAATAAAAATCAATAGAGGATGTCGACAAGGCTGTCCACTTTCACCTTTACTGTTTACTATGGCAATTGAACCTTTAGCGATAGCGATACGTTTACATTCACAAATATATGGAATTAAAGTTGGACCAACAGAACATAAAATCTCCCTGTACGCCGATGATATAATTTTGTTTATGTCGAATCTAAAAAAATCAATTCCAACCTTGTTGAATTTAATAAAGAATTTTGGGGAAATATCAGGATATAAAATAAATAAAACTAAATCTTCAATATTAATGCTAAATGAGACCCAGAGAAATTACCCAGCCCCTGAGGTAAATCAATTCAATGTTGTAAATCAGTTTAAATATTTAGGAATCCAAATTATGCCTAAGCTAGAATCAGTCGCCAGTGTCAACTATGAAGCCTTAATGTCAGATATCAATGAGTTAACTCAGAGATGGATGTCACTACCAATGTCGATGATCGGGAGAATCAATATACTTAAAAGTAATATTTTACCTAAAATACTTTATTTATTTCAATACATTCCCTTATCACCACCTTTAGATCTATTCTCAAGAATAAAAAAAAAGTTAGTGGAATTTATATGGAACAACAGGAGGGCTACATTACGTTTGTCTTTATTATATTTACCATTTGATCGTGGAGGTCTGAAATGTCCAAATTTTATGTTGTATTATTGGTCGGCACAACTGAGGTCTATGACATATTATTTTTCATCAAATGATCTCCCTCACTGGACTGAAATGGAATCATACAATTTACCTTTACCTCTTCCCATATTCATATACTCAGATTCGGCAAAAAAATTACAAAAACAAGTTAAAAATCCATTTGTAAAGCATATGATCAAAATATGGTGTGAAGCTAAAAACTATTTAAAAGAACCACAGTTATTGTCACAATTTAGTCCAATATGGGGTAATCAATATTTTAAACCAGGGAGAGCGGACGCTGTATTTAAAGTATGGAATTTAAAAGGGATACAAAAGATTCAGGATTTATATTTGCCAGGTGCAGACAACATAATGTCTTTTGAAGAGCTGAGGATCAAATTTAATCTTAATAGAACACATTTTTTTAAATATCTTCAACTTAGAAACTTTATTCGATCAAATCAAAATAAAGCTCTCACTCGACCTATTTATTCATCCTTGGAAAAAATGATGATGAAAGATAGTAAAAGAAAGGGTATTATTTCAGAGTTTTATAACTCATTGACACTATCTTCAAGTGAAAATTCACTGAAAAGATTAAACTACTGGAAAGAAGATCTGCAAATTGAAATTTCAGAGGAACAATGGGAATTGGCTTGTACAGAAGCTCAAACCAAATCAATAAATGCACGCCTTAAATTGATACATTTCAAATGGTTAATGCGGATGTATGTTACACCGGAGGAGTTAAATAGATATAACAAAAATATACCAGATACATGCACAAAATGCATGGAAAGTAAAGGAACCCTATTTCATTGTTTATGGGAATGTAGATTAATAAGAATGTTTTGGGAAGAGGTGAGGGTAACAATTGAAAAAATAATCTCAAAACAAATCATATTGAATCCTAAACTGTTTTTGTTGGGTCTGTACCCAGAAAAGCATAATTTTAATAAAAGTGAAAGAACATTCATAGACCTCAGTTTGCTTAATGCCAAAAAATGTATTGCACTATTATGGAAAAAGACTCATAGACCAGATGTGACTCAGTGGTTAAGACAGATGTTAACAAACCTTCCATTAGAAAGAATAACATATATACTGAAATTAAAGGAAATTGTGTTTGAGAATATATGGAGACCTTTTATTGATTATGTAAAAAATTTAAACATAACTCTTGAAGAAGAAGGTGAATGATGTGTGTGGACCTTGGAAATTCCAAACTGGTGAACATAATATGTATACTTATGTATTGGATTGTCTAGACTAAACAGAGGAGCATTGTTGAAGACTTGATTTTGTTGGTGGTTGTTGGTGTTTTTAGTGCATTTTTTTTTTGTAGTACTTTAGTGTTAGTGTTTGATTGTATCATGTTTGTTAAAAAAAAAAAAAAAGGTTCAATAAAGATATTGTGGAAAAAAAAAATTAACCAATGAAAATCAGACAATGCTTTTGAATTGTGGTTCAACAGAATTATTTTAAAAAACAAACTCATGAAACAGGCCTGGACAAAAATGATGGTACCCCTAGAAAATATTGAAAATAATGTGACCATAGGGACATGTTCAACCAAGATGTGTCCTCTAATTAACATCACAGGTGTCTACAAACTTGTAATCAGTCAGTCAGCCTATTTAAAGGGTGACAAGTAGTCACTGTGCTGTTTGGTGACATGGTGTGTACCACACTAAACATGGACCAGAGGAAGCAAAGGAGAGAGTTGTCTCAGGAGATTAGAAAGAAAATTATAGACAAGCATGTTAAAGGTAAAAGCTATATTGCAGTGGCAATATAGCCTTTATAGCCCAGTGTCAAGGCTATATTGGGGCGGCAGTGGCTCAGGAGGTAGAGCAGGTCGTCTAATAACCCGATGGTTGGCGGTTCGAATCCCACTCTCCCCAGATATCCTGCCGTTGTGTCCCTGAGCAAGACACTTCACCCGCATTGCCTCCAGTGCCCATAACACTGGGTATGAGATGAGATGAGATGAGATGAGATTCAACTTTATTGTCATTACACATGTATGAATACAAGGTAACGAAACGTGACTTGGCATTTGGGCACGCTCTGCAGAGCGCATCCAAGGCCGGGGCAGCCGCTAGGTGTATAAATGAATAAATGTTCGGTGGTGGCCGGAGAGGCCATTGGCGCGGATTGGCAGCCACGTTTCCGTCAGCCTGCCCCAGGGCAGCTGTGGCTACAGTAGTAGCTTGCCACTACCATTGTCTGTCTGGAGTGAATGAATAATGTATCTACTTGTAAAGCGTCTTTGAGTGTCTATGATAAAGCGCTATATAAATCTGATGCATTATTATTATTATAAGACCATCTCCAAGAAGATTGATGTTCCTGTGACTACAGTTGCACATATTATTCAGAAATTTACGATCCACGGGACTGTAGCCAACCTCCCTTGGCTACAGTCTTGATGAAAAATGGAAGAGAAAGATAATACGAATAGTAACAAAAGAGCCCAGAACAACCTCTAAACACATTCATGGTGAACTCCAAGGTCATGGTAAATCAGTGTCAAATCACACCATCCGTCGTTGTTTGAGCCAAAGTGGACTTCATGGGAGACGACCAAGGAGGACACCACTGTTGAAAACAAATCAGAAAAAAGCCAGACTGGAATTTGCCACTGCATGTTGACAAGCCACAAAGCTTCTGAGACAATGTCCTACGGACAGACGAGACAAAACTGGAACTTTTTGGCAAGGCACATCAGCGCTATGTTCACAGACACAAAAATGAAGCATACCAAGAAAAGAACACTGTCCCTACTGTGAAACATGGAGGAGGTTCTGTTATGTTCTGGGGCTGCTTTGCTGCATCTGGCACAGGGTGTCTTGAATCTGTGCAGGGTACAATGAAATCTCAAGACTATCAAGGTATTCTAGAGAGAAATGTGCTGCCCAGTGTCAGACAGCTTGGTCTCAGTCGCAGGTCATGGGTCTTGCAAGAGGATAATGACCCAAAACACACAGCTAAAAACACCCAAGAATGGCTAAGAGTGAAACATTGGACAATTCTAAAGTGGCCTTCTATGAGCCCTGATCTAAATCCTATTGAACATCTGTGGAAGGAGCTGAAACATGCCATCTGGAGAAGGCACCCTTCAAACCTGAGACAACTGGAGCAGTTTGCTCATGAGGAGTGGGCCAAAATACCTGCTGAGAGGTGCAGAAGTCTCATTGACAGTTACAGAAATCGTTTGATTGCCTCAAAAGGTTGTGCAACAAAATATTAAGTTAAGGGTACCATCATTTTTGTCCAGGCCTGTTTCATGAGTTTGTTTTTTTAAAAAATTCTGCTGAACCACAATTCAAAAGCATTGCCTGATTTTCATTGGTTGATTTTCATAGAATTTTTATTTATTACCACTTTTGTCAGATTCAAGTTATGTCTGTGACCATTGTGGGTTTTTCTTTCATTAACAGAGGGGTACCAACAATTTTGTCCACGAGTGAAGATGCTGACAAATGAAGGCTGTAACCAAGTATCTGTCTATGACTATTCAGTGTGTAGGTATATGTTTACACTTTTGAAAGTTGGTTTTTATCATTTTTGGTGTATAACTTTTAATTATCAGCACATTGTTAGCCTTTTAAATCTGAAATTATGATCATATTACACTCACAGCTTCATATTCAAATTTATTTGACATTTTTGAGAATTGCATTACATTAAAAAAAAATTTCCATGTACATAAGTGAACTGATCTTGAAAAAAGCTAAAGATGCAATAATTACTACATATTACTTTATTAAGACTAAAACCTGTACTTAAATATTTACAGATGTAAGTGGACTACAGGTCCTCTGGAAGACCAATCATGTGGTTAGTCACTGAAAAAGGGCAAGTTAAAGTGACACTCCACCAAAAATCAAAGTTTTTGTCTTGTTAACATGTTTGTAAATGTTTTTTATGACATACAAGACATCTCAAGTGTAATGACTCAAATGTCTCATGTGTCTGTTTTTCTGCTTTAAAGTTTCACTTAAGCCCCACCCCCTGAAAAAAGGCAAGTTGTGATGGAATGTTTTTGGTAACGTAATCCCAATCAGCCAATCAGGACTCTCTGGCCTAACTGAAGTTATCCTCCAGGCTAGTTAGCATTTTTGGGTAGCTGCTTTGAAAACTCTACCCAAATTAAGATAGAATTTATAGCGTTAAACTGCTTTTGAGGACAGATGAAGTTCCAGTCATTATCCTGGTCCACCGTGCATACAACTAGGCACAGGATTTATGCTGTTTAGGGTAGCACTAGCCACTATTAGCCTTGTGGTATGTGGTCGGGGTTGTCACCACGTTTCACAAGAAACCAGCCTATCACCAGTGTGAATTCTCATGCGTGCAGTCAAACTGCAATGCCAACTAAAATGTTTACCCCGTTTCACAAGAATATGGCTTATTATCAGTGTGACTTCTCATGTGTGCTATCAAATTTCTACGCCAACTAAAATGTTTACCACATGTTTCACAATAATAATACTGATGACCTGTGTGAATTTGCATGTGTGCAGTCAGTGAACTAGGCGAAGTGAAATGTTTACCACATGTTTCACAAGAATACAGTTTACCACCAGTGTGACTTCTCATGTGTGTATTCAAACAACTGTGCCAATTAAAACGTTTACCACATCTGTCACAACAAAGCGGCTTATCACCAGTATGAATTCTCATGTGTCTAGTCAAATAACTACGCCTAGTGAAATGTTTACCACACATTTCACAAGAAACTGGCTTGTAACCACTGTGCATTCTCATGTGTGCAGTCAAACCGCTACGTGTTGTGAAATGTTTACCACATGTTTCACAAGAAAATGGCTTATCACCAGTGTGAATTCTCATGTGCGTAGTCAAGTCGCTCCGTTTCGTGAAATGTTTGCCACATGTTTCACAAGAATAAAGCTCACCACTGTGAATTCTCATATGTGCAGTCAAATTGCTACGCCAACTAAAATGTTTACCACATGTTTCACAAGAATAACGCTGATTATCAGTGTGAATTCTCATATGTGCAGTCAAATTTTTACGCCAACGAAAATGTTTACCACATGTTTCACAAGAAAATGACTTATCACCAGTGTGAATTTTCATGTGTGCAGTCAAACTGCTACGCCAACTAAAATGCTTACCACAAGTTTCACAATAAAAACGCTCATCGCCAATGTGAATTTTCATGTGCGGAGTCAAGTCTTCCTCAGAGGCATAAGGCTTCTCGCGGATATGAACTGTGTGATGTTTCTTCATGTGGGACTTATTCTCAAAAGCTTTTTCACATTTTTCTGACTTTCCACCTTTGTCAGAATTACACTGATTCTGTGATTTAGGTGAGCTGTCCACATTTTTACTGCGACTTCTGTTTCGCTTCTTTGATTTTGGCTCTTCATGTTCAGTTGAGGCAGGGTTAACGTTCCTATTTGTTCCCTCATTTTGCCTCTCAGTGACAGCAGAGCTGTTTGAGAGGAGTTGGTCACTGTTTGATCCAGTTTCACAGTTGTCATTGTTCTTATAAGTGGGAGTCACCACAAAGGTATGAATCTTTTGTTTCAGTCCAAAGTGTTCTTGCTCCTCACTGATACAGAGTTCTTCCTCCTTAACCTGAGCAGGATCTTTTTCCTCCTGTTCCAGACTTGAGCTCCTCTCCTGGTTACAGAGCTGCTGTATCTGGAGAACCTCCTTCTCCTTCTTCTGTACTTGTGGAGTATCTGGAAAGATAAATAAAAAAACGTAGTCATAGAAACAATTGCAACAACACTTTAAATTTCAACACAGCTCTGCTGCATGAACATATCTGTCACATATGCACTTAAAATACAAACTTGTGACTGCAGAGAAAAAAAAAAGCATTCAGATGCAGGAGTGTGAGTGATTCTTTAGTTTGGGCTGAAGATCAAACTGTTACCAGTTTCCAGACACTCCTCTGAAATCCTAAATATTTAATGTTAACGACTGTAGTGCACTCAAGCCAGATTGAACTCTGTAGTTTCCCTCTCATGAACTTTGTTTCCTCCATATACAAACTTTGGAGACTTTAACTCTGCACCAGATCCCTTCTCATCACAGGCTCTAAGCAGTTTCTGGGTGAATTCCACAGAATTCCACTCCTCTTTCTCCTTCTCAGCAACACTAAAGTCACACCTTAAGCCTGCTTCATGCTGCATTTCCCCTCTAGTCTGCCTTGGTCCACGTACGCTTTGGATGAGCCCGGCATGCACGCGGCACTGTACATGCTTACTTTTTTCATCTACCCAGGCCAAGTGGCTGACTCATGTGCACAACCACCATTTGTAGTTTTACTCCCGCCCAATAGGTAGCGTCAAGGCGCTAACGCGCCAGAATTTTCACCAACAAAGAAACGGCGGACTTCTTCACAAAGTTTCTCTTCAAATATAGAGTCCATTTCTGCTGTTCGACTTCCTGGTTTTCACTTCTTTCCCACAAAGATGCTGCTGTTGCTGTGAAAGACAGTATGTATGTATGATTCATGTATGTTTTTATTCTCGTTTTCCGCCTCCTCGTTGTCTTCTTCGTCTACGGATGACTGCTGTGTCGATATCGCCACCTCATGAATGGGACATTCAGTCTTGCGCATGCACTTTTCAACACGATCAGGTCATAGGCAGGCAGCGCGGTCACAAAATTTGGGCTGCACGCGGTCGAGCACTCCAGACATTAGCAGAGTGGAGACGATGATGTAAATTTCATCATACGAGGTTTCCGGTTACACGTACGCGAACAGCAGAGGTGTAGCATGAAGAAGGCTTTGGTGTGAAACAGAGCAGAGGAGCAGAAAAACAAGACCCCTCACTGAGACCTTGGGGTTGTGACTGCAATCAGTTCAATTCAATTCAACTTTATTTATATAGCGCCATTTCACAACAACAGTCATCTCATAGCACTTTCAACTGTAGGGGGAACCCCCACAGTTGCAGAAAGACCCCAGCAATCAGGCGATCCCCTGTGAGCAAGCACTTGGTGATGGTGGAGAGGAAAAACTCCCTTTTAGCAGGAAGAAACCTCCAGCAGAACCAGGCTCAGGGAGGGGCAGTCATCTGCTGCGACTGGCTGGGGGGTGAGGGGACAGAGAAGATGAAAAGAACAGACATGTAGAGAGCAAACAGCACGATGGGGACTCAATCTATGGGAGAGAACAAACAGATGTTAATGACCAGCAAAAAAAAAAAAAAAAATATATTTCATTGAGAGTGAAGAAAGGAGTGAGGCCCAGTGCATTATTGGAGGTCCCCTGGCTGAATAAACCTATTAGCAGCATAACTAAGGGAGGGTTCAGAAACACATGATCCCTCCCTAATTGTAGGCTATATCAAAAAGGTAGGTTTTAGCCTTATTCTTAAAAACAGAGATCGAGTCTGACTCCCGAATCCAGACTGGCAGCTGGTTCCACAGGAAAGGAGCTTGATAACTGAAGGCTCTGCCTCCCATTGTACTTTTGGAGATTCTAGGTATTACAAGTAATCCTGCATTTTGGGAGCGTAGTGCTCTGTTAGGATAATACGGTAGTATCAGATCTTTTTAAAAAAAAAGAAGTCTGATTGTTTAGAGCTTTGTAAGTAAGAAGAAGGATTTTAAACTTAATTCTAAACTCTATGGGAAGCCAATGAAGGGAGGCCAGAACCGGAGAGATATGACCTCTCTTTCTAGTACCTGTTAAAACTCTTGCTGCAGCATTTTGGATCAGCTGAAGACTTTTTAAAGATGTTTTAGGACAGCCTGATAATAAAGAATTACAATAATCTAATCTCGAGCTAACAAAAGCGTGGATCAGTTTCTCAGCATCACTCTGAGACAAGATGCTCCTAATCTTGGCAATATTACGCAAATGATAGAAGGCAGTCTTAGAAACAAATTTAATATGTGAATTGAAGGACAGATCTTGATCAAAAATAATTCCAAGGTTCCTCACAGAGCTATTAAGAGAAAGAGTAACCACATCCAAACTGAAAGTTTGATTTGGAAAGGTATTTCTAAGGTTTTTTTGGACCAACAAGAATGACTTCAGTCTTATCTGAATTTAATAGCATGAAATTACAAGTCATCCAAGCTTTGATTTCCTTAAGACAGGCTTCCAACTTGGCTAATTGATTACTATCATCTGGCTTCAATGACAGGTATAATTGTGTATCATCTGCATAACAATGAAAATGTATAAAGTGTTTTCTAATAATGTTGCCTAACGGAAGCATATATAAACTACACGGTGCACGGTGGCGCAGTGGTTAGCACTGTGGCAGCACAGTTTTACCCTCGGCCGGGGGAGCACGGGGATTGTGGGTTCGATCCCAGCCCCCGACCAACAGTGATCTGTGTGGAGTTTGCATGTTCTCCCCATGTTGCGTGGGTTTACTCCGGGATTTCTCCGGTTTCCTCCCACACGCCAAAAACATGCAGGTTAGGGATACGGGGCGCTTGCGCACGCAGCAACCGGAAGCTGGTGGCTTGTCACCAGACTGCAAAACAAATCTACCTACAGGTACAAATAAGTAACAAAAAAAAAAAAAACTAAAAAGAGTAGGGCCTAGCACAGATCCCTGTGGAACTCCATGACTAAGCTTTGAGTTGAAAGAAAACTCATTATTGACATGAACAAACTGGAACCTATCAGATAAATAAGATCTAAACTTTGGTGCTGTTCCAATGAAATTTATGAAGAAAACACACAAATTTCCACAAACAACAATTAGGGCTGTGTGATATGACGATGCACAGTGGTGTGGAGGAGTGTTTGCCCCCTTCCTGATTTCTCGTTTTTTTGTGTGTTTGTCACACTTGAATGTTTTGGATCATCAAACAAGTTTAAATGTTGGACGGGGATGGCACAAGTGGACACGGGATGCAGTTTTTGAATGAGGGTGTTTATTATTAGGGGTAGGGAAGGGTCCAAGCCTGCATGGCCCTGTGTGGCAAAAGTGATTGCCCCCATGTTAAAAGCTGAATTAATTGTGGCTTATCACATCTTTGGAAAGCTGAGTTCAATTTTTCTAGCCCCACCCAGGCCTGATTACTGCCACACCTGTTCTCAATCAAGAAATCACTTAAATAGGACCTGCCTGACAAAGTGAAGTAGACCTTAAAGAAGACCACAATCCTAAAAAGATGAATTCAGAGAAGCTCTACATGGACTCTGTTTGCAATATTTGTGTGTCATAAACAGTGTTGGGAGTAATGCACTACTGTAGCGCCACTACTTTTGCAGTAACGTGCTGTGTAATGAAATTCGTTAAAACAAACGTAAAAAACAGTCTCCCTGCCCACTTATTTCAGCGACTATTTTTATATTCCGCTGGGTACGCCTTCTAGCTGTCACTGGACATCTTCAGAAGAATATAAAGCTAAAAGCACTTGGACCTGCTTGTCTGTCCATTTCTCAGCCTTTTTCTACATGCTCAAACTTCTCCATCAGGCAGCAATTAACAATGCAGCACACCACACAGTTGCTTTTTAACAATGGGGCCACCACTAGAAGCAGCAGTCGGGCAGTGGGCGTAGGCTATGAGTTTTACCAATCATCTATGTCATATGAGATCTCATGGAACCATCAAAAGGCCCTGCCTCGGAGTAGGAGCTAAAATGGTTATAGGAACTGAGGTCTGTGGTCCCTAGTTCCTATGCTGTTCGAACACAATAGAAATGGCCGAGGTACTGAAAAGGTTATATGAACTGCAAAAAGTTCCTACAGTGCAGAAGGGTCGAATCCAAGGATGTCAAACTCAATCCATTCCGGGCCAAGACCCTGCACATTTTACTTCCACCCAGTCTCTTCAGCAATCAGTGAGAAGAAATTCAGTTAAAAGGGTCATTGACTGAAAAATTGTGAGTTTGTCGGTTTTAACTGTCTGAAATGAGTCTACTGATCACATAATTATTAAAAAAAAAAAATCAAAACAGTCAATTCTCTTTAAAAAAAAAACAAACCCCAAAACACAGCCATTATCTCATTTTTCTGTCCCAAGAAACATTTTTGACTCTTCCGGGTAAACCTCATCTGTCAAGATCAGAAAAAGCCACCCACCACCCACCTAGCTGTCTGTCATGTAGATGGAAGGGGTGGCTAAAGGTAGCCTATTAGCCCCTGAGCTAGCACCGGTACCAGGAACCTCGCACCAAGCACGGCTTATATTGTTATTTGATTCAGATCTTAGTCACCCTAATGGCCACCCCTGCTACCACCTGGTTCACCGGTCCACAGTTGGCGATGTGCCTCATGTCGCTCCAGCCCATCTCCCAGTGGCTTCACCATGATTCCATGGGGGACTGCTAGCACTGACGTGCTGGTCACTACAACCAATTTGGACCAGGACTTGAGGCTGCTGGCTTTCGGGTCTCATGGCCAACTACCCCATCGTTCTCTGGAACTCTGCTCTCTGGGCAGCGAAGGGGCCCGCCTCTTTAGGGGGCATCTCCCAGCTGGCCATCGGAGTGCAGCCCTTTGAGATTCTGTTGCTCAGTAGCTTGTCAAGCTTTGACTTGGCTCAGCCTTTGGCCTCAAATCCCAGGCCAGTTCAGTTGCAGTGACTGAAGCGTGCCCGGCACGCAGTGCTGGCAATTTGCTGTGGAGTCACTGCAAGGTTGTTGGGCGGTGGGCTTAGGTGGTGCATGGTACGTTGTCGACTGTGCATCGGTGAACTGGTGCCACTCATCCAAACTAGAAGCAGGCTACATACATATGGCTGTCCTTCATTGCCGAAGATGACTGTCTTGTGTTTGAGTTGAGGTCTATTTCAAGTAGGCTGTCGTGCGGGCAGTCAGACCTGCTCAGAATCTGCAGAAATGCTGACAATTGTTGCAACGGAAAATGCTTGGAGTAGCTGCCGAGTGTCATCGGTCATGTGCGAGCTGATATTTTTGCTGGCGTTGCTCTTCTACAGCTGACGTGGCTTTCCTCAACAGTCCTCACCATTTGACTCTCCAGAGTGCCTCTTTCTCCTAGGTATCATGGGGGATGCCAGTTCTCTTCATATGCCGCTTTAAGACATCTGTGAAATGCAATTTTTGTCCTCCATGGCTCCTTTTTTCTTGGCTCAGTTCCGAGTAGAACACAGCTTTTGGCAGTCTGCTGTTGGTCATCTGACGTACATGCTCTGCCCAGCAAAGCTGTGACAGTTATTAGGGCTTCAACACTGACTGTGTGTGCACGGCGCAGTACCTCAACGTCTGGGATACGGTCTTACCACTTGAGGATGGAGCCTAAGTGGCGAAGCTGGAGTCTTGTCAGAGCCCTGATGTGTCTGCGGTAAAGAGTGGTGCACTCGATGGAATAGAGCAGGCAAGGAAGAACTGCAGCTGAATAAACCTTCACTTTAGTTTTCATGCTAATGTCATGATAACTCCAAAGTCTCTTGTGTCGCGCACCAAAGGCCTTTGTGGCGGACTGGATCCTCATTTCCACTTCCAAATCTGCAGAGTTGGTGTTTGTGACGGTGCTGCCCAGGTAAGTGAAAGACTCGGTTGCCTTCAGTGGTTCATCATGGACCATAATCATTTCTGGCAGTTCAGTGGACATTGGAGGAGGCTGGTAGAGCAGCTCAGTCTTGGATATGTTGATTTTTAGGCCAAACATATCAGCTGCAAAGGAGAAACGATCCACAATCTGCTGCATATCAACTGTGTTACTGGCTACAAGGGCGGAGTCATCAGCATCGAGCAGTTTTCTGATGCACATCTCCTGTGTTTTTGTGTGGGCACACCGTCAAGGTTGAACAGTTTGCCATCTGTCCTTGTGCGGAGGAACACGTTCTTGTTGAGCCCTTCGTTCATAGTGTCCAGCACAGCTGTGAGGTAGAGGGAAAAAAGAGTTAGTGCCAGTACACACCCTTGCTTCACGCCATGGTTGACCACAAAGGCATCACTGGGTTAACCGCCGACTGAGACTTGTGCCTTCATTCCATAGTGGAACTGCCTGATGATGTTAACAACCTTGTCAGGGCATCCATAGATTTTGAGGACCTTCCAGAGGGTTGTGTGGTCAACGGTGTCAAACGTCTTTGTGAAGTCAACATAGAATGGCTGGTGCTGCTCTGCTGCCTTCTCTTGGAGCTGCCATAGAGTGAATTTCATGTCAACAGTGGAACAGCCAACCCGAAATCCACACTGACATTCAGGGATAACTTCTTCCAAAATGATTTTCAGTCTGTTCAAGACAATCTTGGCAAGGACTTTGCCAGCTATGGCCAGTAGTGATATTCCCTGATGGTTTCCGCACTCTGCACAGTCACCCTTTCTCTTGTAGATAGTGCCAATTAAAGCATCTCAAAAGTCTTGGGGCACAGTACCAGAGAGTAGGCATCTGTTGAAAAGGTGTCGTAGAGCTTCACACAACTTTTTGCCACCATTTTTCAGGATATCTGAGGAAATGCCATCCAGACCCGGTGCTTTGCCATTTGCCAATGACTTCAGAGCATTCTTGAGTCTCTCCATGTTGATTTCCCCACACAGCTCATTCCTTGTGGATCTCCTCTTCAGCTGCTGACATGCATCTAGGTGTGCAGATCCTTCTTGGTTTAGCAGGCTGTTGAAGTGCTCCTTCCATCTGGCCTTGATGTCTTGAAGGTCTGTGAGCAGCTTACAACCATCCGCTGACTTCACTGGGGCGACAGCGTAGCTCTTGGATCCATAGATAACTTTCAACCCGGCAAACAGTCCACGATAATTATGGTTGTCCGCCATACGCTGCAATTCTTCTGCGCTCCTCTGTCACCAGTCATTCTTAAGAGCTCTCACTTCCCTCTGCACCTTGGCCTTGATTTCAGCAAGTGCACTCTTGCTCCTCTCAGAGTTCTCCTGAAGATTTTGAAAATGCTTGCTCCTCTTCTCTTCTAGGAGCCTCTCAATTTCCTTGCCATGCTCCCAGAACCAATTAGGAGTCTTTCTGTGGGGATGGCCTAATGTTTCCTTGCTTGCAGAGTACACCGCTTCCTTCAGGGCTTTCCAATGCCAATCTACCTCCTCTCCAGCTGGCTGAACACTCTCCAATGCGGCTTCTATTGCTCTCGTCAGTTCTCAACAGTGCTCGGTGTTTGTCAGCTTGCTAATGTCCAGTTTCTTAGGCTTGGCACTAGCAGGAGTTTTCCTGCAAGGCATAGTGATCTTCATTCTGAGTTGGCATCTCACAAGGTAGTGATCAGTAGAACACTGTGGTCCACACATTGCTTTTGTGCATAGTTCATCTGCCAAGTCTGACTTTCTCGAGATGGCATAGTCGAGCAAGTGGTAGTGACCTGAGCGTGGGTGTTTCCAGGTGAAGTAGTTCTTGTCGGGCTGGTAGAAAAACGTGTTGGTAATGCTGAGCTCTAGTTGTGCACAGAAGTTCAGCAGGAGCTCCCCATTGGAGTTCTTTTTCTTCTTGCCAAACTTGCCAATGATGTCCGTGTAGGTTTCCCAGTCCGTCCCGACTCGAGCGTTGAAGTCGCCTAATATTAGAAGCTTGCCTTCTCTGGGACCTTGAGCACTACTTGAGTGAGTTTTTGATAGAAGGTCTCCTTCTCCTCAACAGTGTAAGTCATCATGGGGGCATGCACGTTCACCAGAGACAAGTATCTTCCTTTCTCAATAGGCACTCTCATAGACATGAGCCTAGGTGAGATTGCTGTAGGGAGTGATGTCAGCTTCTTGGCAACCATGTTGTGCACTGCAAAGGCAACTCCAGCTTCTCTAGGTCCTGCAGTCTTGCCAACCCAGAAGAAGGTGTATTCCTCTTCTTGGAGTTGGCCTTGTGCCTCTAAACGTGTTTCCTGGAGAGCTGCAATCTCAATGCCAAACAGCTGCAATTCCCTTGCAATCAACGCAGTCCATCATTCTGGTTGGTTGTCTCTATCTAGCATAGTTTGCACATTCCATGTCGCAACAGTTATCTTCTTTTTCTTACAGTTTCTACTGCTAAAAATTAAGTCTCGCTGACTGCGGTTACCCCCTCATGGATCGTCACCTTATTGTGGTGGGGGGGTTTGCGTGCCCCAGTGATCCCAGGAGCTATGTTGTCCGGGGCAATTTGCCTCTGATAGGGTCTCCCAAGACAAACTGGTCCTGGGTGAAGGGCCAGACTAAGAACGATCCAACAGACTCTCATGAATTGTATATCAAGGATTCAGTGTACCCCGCCCGGTATGGGGTTACCGGGGCCCCACCCTGGAGCCAGGCCTGGGGGAGGGGCTCGAAGGCTAGCGTCTGGTGGCCGGGTCTCCACCCATGGGACCCGGCCGGGCTCAGCCCGAAGGAGTTACATGGGTCCGCCCTCCAGTGGGCTCACCACCTGCAGGAGGGATCATGGGGGTCCGGTGCTATGTGGATCAGGTGGCGGTCAAAGGCGGAGACCTTGGCGGACTGATCCTAAGCTTTCTAAACTGGCTTTTGGTACGTGGAATGTCACCTCTCTGGTGGGGAAGGAGCCTGAGCTGGTGTACGAGGTTGAGAGATACCGGCTAGATATAGTCGGCCTCACCTCAACACACAGCTCCGGTTCCGGAACCAGTCTCCTGGAGAGGGGCTGGAGCTTGGCCTTTTCTGGAGTTGCCCCGGGCGAGAGGCGATGAGCAGGGGTGTGTATTCTTGTATCGCCCCACCTTGCTGCCTCTATATTGGAGTTTTCCCCGGTGGACGAAAGGGTTGCTTCCCTGCGCCTTCGGGTTGGGAAACGGGTCCTGACCATCATTTGTGCCTATGCACCAAATGATGTTTCAGAGTACCCACCCTTTTTGGAGTCTGTGACTGGGGTGCTGGAGGGTGCTCCTCTTGGAGACTCCATTGTCCTACTGGGGGACTTCAATGTGCACGTGGGCAACGACAGTGAAACCTGGAGGGGGGTGACTGGGAGGAACGGCCTGCCCGATCTGAACCCGAGTGGTGTTCAGTTATTGGACTTCTGTGCTAACCACAGTCTGTCCATAACGAACACCATGTTCAAGCATAAGGGTGTCCATATGTGCACCTGGCACCAGGACACCCTAGGTCGCAGGTCGATGATCGATTTTGTTATCGTGTCATCAGACCTGCGACCGTATGTCTTGGACACCCGAGTAAAGAGAGGTGCAGAGCTGTCAACTGATCACCACCTGGTGGTGAGTTGGATCCGATGGCAGGGGAGGAAGCCATTCAGACCTGGTAGACCCAAACGTATAGTGAGGGTGTGCTGGGAGCGTCTGGCTGAGGCCCCTGTCCGGGAGGTCTTCAACTCCCACCTCCGGAAGAACTTCAACCACATTCCGAGGGAGTCTGGAGACATGGAGTCTGAATGGGCCATGTTCTCCACCTCTGTTGGTGAAGCGGCGGCCCAGAGCTGCGGCCGCAAGGTGGTCGGTGCATCTCGTGGTGGAAACCCCCAAACCAAGTGGTGGACACCAGTGGTGAGGGGGGCCATTAAGCTGAAGAAGGAGTCCTATCAAGCTTGGTTGGCTTGTGGGACTCCCGAAGCAGCTGAGGTGTACCGGCAGGCCAAGCGGAGTGCAGTTCGGGTGGTTGCTGAAGCAAAAACCCGAGTATGGGAGGAGTTCGGTGAGGCCATGGAACAAGACTTTCGGTCGGCCTCAAAGAGATTCTGGCAAACTGTCCGGCGGCTCAGGAGGGGAAAGCAGCTCCCCGTCCACACTGTGTATGGTGCGGATGGGACACTGTTGACTTCGACTGGGGACATTGTCGGGCGGTGGAAGGAATACTTCGAGGATCTCCTCAATCCCACTGATACGCCTTCCACAGAGGAAGCAGGGTTTGGGGACGAGGGGGATGACTCGCCTATCACAGGGGCTGAGGTCGCCAAGGTGGTTAAAAATCTCCTTGGTGGCCGGGCCCCAGGGGTGGACGAGATTCGCCCTGAGTACCTCAAGGCCCTGGATGTTGTTGGGTTGTCATGGTTGACACGCCTCTGCAACATTGCGTGGAGGTCGGGGGCAGTGCCTTTGGCATGGCAAACTGGGGTGGTGGTTCCTCTCTTCAAAAAAGGGGACCGGAGGGTATGCTCCAACTTTAGAGGGATCACACTCCTCAGCCTCCCTGGGAAGGTCTATGCCAAGGTACTGGAGAGGAGAGTCCGGCCGTTGGTCGAACCTCGGATTCAGGAGGAGCAATGTGGTTTTCGTCCTGGCTGTGGCACATCGGACCAGCTCTTTACCCTCTCGAGAATTCTCGAGGGTTCGTGGGAGTTTGCCCAACCAGTTTACATGTGTTTTGTGGACTTGGAGAAGGCATTTGACCGCGTCCCTCGTGGATTTTTGTGGGGGATGCTTCGGGAGTATGGGGTATCGGGCTTGTTGTTACGAGCTATTCGGTCTCTGTACGACCGTTGTGAGAGTTTGGTTCATATTGCCAACACTCGGTCGGAGTCATTCCCAGTGAGAGTTGGACTCCGCCAGGGCTGCCCTTTGTCACCGATCCTGTTCATAATTTTTATGGACAGGATTTCTAGGCGCAGCCAGGGAATGGAGGGTGTCATGCTTGGTGACCACAGGATCTCATCTCTGTTGTTTGCAGATGATGTTGTCCTGTTGGCTTCATCCAGCAATGACCTACAGCTCTTGCTGGGACGGTTTGCCGCTGAGTGTGAAGCGGCTGGGATGAGAATCAGCACCTCCAAGTCTGAGTCCATGGTCCTCACCCGGAAAAAGGTGGATTGTCCTCTCCGGGTTGGGGACAGGCTCCTACCCCAAGTGGAGGAGTTTAAGTATCTTGGGGTCTTGTTCACGAGTGAGGGGAGAATGGAGCGAGAGATCGACAGAAGGATTGGAGCAGCATCTGCAGTGATGCGGACGTTGTACCGGTCTGTTGTGGTGAAGAGGGAGCTTAGTTCTAAGGCAAAGCTGTCGATTTATCAGTCAATCTACGTTCCTACTCTCACCTATGGTGAGGAGCTCAGTCATCCGGGAGAGGCTCAGAGTAGAACCGCTGCTCCTCAACACTGAAAGGAGTCAGTTGAGGTGGTATGGGCATCTGATTAGGATGCCTCCTGGACGCCTCCCACTTGAGGTGTTTCAGGCACGTCCCACTGGGAGGAGACCCCGGGGCAGACCCAGGACTCGGTGGAGAGACTATGTCTCCCAGCTGGTCTGGGAACGCCTTGGTATCCCCTCTGAAGAGCTGGAGCAGGTGGCTGGGGAGAGGGAAGTCTGGGCTTCTCTGCTTGAACTGCTGCCTCCGCGACCCGGACCTCCGGAAAAGCGGTAGAAGATGAATGGATGGATGGATGGATGGATGACTGCGGTTAGCCAGCCAGGTATGATCTGAGCACGCTTTCTTTACCCCACCTTTCTTAGGGGCTTCCCATTCCAGGGCAGGCAGTGCTATCCCTAAAGAGGGCTGCCTGGCCACTTGCTTTGCTGCCTCAACAAGCTGATGCTCATGAGTAAGCTAGAGTTATGACCATCAAATGTGAGCTGCCTGTGTGCAAAGCTCCTGCTAGCAGCTCCAAGCTACTCAAACCTGCTGCTGACGCATTCACTCCATTGCCACAGGGCTTCCCCAATCTCAAAACATGATGCCTTACACAGTTCCAAAGCCAATTGGAGTTGTGCATCCACCAGACTGCATCTCTGGGCCTCAACGCCTGATGCAATGTGGTGCACAAGCGTGCAACAGACATTGTTGATGAGGAGGTTGCCCCGCAGTAGCAGCTCACTTGCTAGCTGATGCCATCCATTTGTCTCGGATGAGGCTAATCCGCATGCCATCTGCTGTTCATGCCATTGGCTCTGTGATGAGCTCTTTTGCCGCTTGCACCACCAGACATCCTGCTGTCCATGTCTGGACCTGTATCCCTAGGTAGGGAGACAAGAGGATACCATCACTTGCCCAAGGTGAACCCTCAGACTAGTGGAGGGAAGGAGTCGTCTTACTTCTTCATTCTGGACCGGCTCCAGAGCCAAGGTCGAGCCACTGCCCATGAAATCCATTACAAATGGTTGTAGTTTTAATTCAATTTAAAGAATAAATTCAGCTCAGATGAAATCTATTACAAATAGATAGATAGATAGATAGATAGATAGATGTACTTTATTGATCCCAAACTGGGAAATTACAGTGTAACAGCAGCATGACAGTTGACAGCCAAACAACAGAAACACACACAACAGACAAAGGGATTACCCATTGAAAGTAAAAAACTAACATGACTATAGAACCTATATACATCACAGCTTAATATATGATGACCCGTATAAACACATGAATCATCCCATTGCACAAAGAAGGACTATTAGGAGCAGAGTGAAAAGTGATGTACCAGTTAGTCTGTAAGATGCAGTGTGGCAGCATAGCTATGACCAGAATACAACATCATAGTGAGTTATTGTACAGTGAAATTGCATATGGCAGGAAAGACTTCCTGTACCTGGCCGTTCGACAACGAAGCTGTAGTAGTCTACTGGAGAAAGTGCTTCGCTGTCTATCTAGTGTGTGGTGGAGGGGGTGATCAGGATTGTCCATGATGGATCGCAGTTTATTTAGTGTTCTCCTCTCCACCACTGTCTCAAAGGTCTCCGGTCTGAGACCAATTACAGAGCCAGCCCTCTTGATAATCTTGTCAAGTCTGTTGGTATCTCTGGCCCTGATACTGCTACCCCAACAGACCGCAGCAAAGAAGATGGTGCTGGCAACAACAGTCTGGTAGAAAAGCTCCAGCATCCTGCTGCCCACGTTGAAGGATCTCAGCTTTCTCAGGAAATAGAGTCTGCTCATCCCCTTCTTGTGCACAGCATTGGCGTTGGATCTCCAGTCCAACCCGCTGCTGATCCTGACACCCAGATATTTGTAGTCCTCAACCACTCCCACATCCTCCCCCCTAATCTGCAGTGGAAAGATGGAAAGGAGAGAACACAGTCCCCTGTGGCGCTCCCCGTATCACGAGCCACCACTCCAGACAAGACATTGCCCAGCCTGACAAACTGTGGTCTGCCTGTCAGGTAGTCGGTAATCCAGGAGATCACAGAGCTGTCAACCCCCATCACCCACAGCTTCTCACCCAGCAGCAGTGGCTGGATGGTGTTAAAGGCACTGGAGAAATCAAAAAAAGTGATTCTCACAGTGTCTCCTCCACCATCCAGGTGCAGATGGGCTCGTTGCAGCAGGTAGATGACAGCATCTTCAACTCCTAAATGGGGCTGATATGCAAACTACAGAGGGTCCAGCCACATCTCCACCTGTGGCCTCAGGTGGGATAAGACCAGTCTCTCCAGGACCTTCATCACATGAGATGTGAGGGCAACTGGTCGGTAGTCATTCAGATCCGATGGAGATGACTTCTTGGGGACAGGAACCAGGCAAGATGTCTTCCACAGAACCGGTACTCTCTCCAGACTCAGGCTCAGATTGTACAGGTGTTTCAGTACCGGAGCTAGTTGGTTGGCACAGGTCCTCAGGGTCCTAGCGGAGATGCCATCAGGGCCCGAAGCCTTCCGCTGACGGAGTCTCTCCAGCTGTTTCTCCACCTGATCTGTAGTCACCGTGAAGTGAGGGAGGGTCCTGGTGCCCCCTGAGGAAGAGGAGGGGGGAGATGGAGAGAGGTTCTGCATGGGATCGTGGGTGGGGAGGGGTGCGTGGAGGTCTGGTTGTGTTGCTCGGGTGACAGACTGAGTTGAACCTATTAAAAAACAGATTCAGTTCCTCAGCTCTCTCCTGGCTCCCAAATGGCTGCCCGACTCTCCCCTTGTACCCAGCTATTTGTTTCATTCCCTCCCACACATCTTTAGTGTTGTTTTGCCTGAGTTTCTCCTCCAACTTTCTCCTATAATTGTCCTTGCACCTCCTCAGCATCTCTCTCAGCTCATGCTGCACTCCCCTCAGCTTCTCCTTGTCTCCAGCCCTAAAAGCTCTCTTCTTTTTGTTCATAAGTGCTTTCAGGTCACTGGTGACCCATGGTCTGTTGTTGGAGAAGCAGTGTACAGTCTGAGCTGGCATGATCATGTCTTCACAGAATCTAATGTATTCTGTGATGCAGTCGGTCATATTGTCTATGTCCACCCCATGTGGTTCACAGAGTATGCTCCAGTCTGTCGTCTCAAAGCAGTCCTGCAGTGCATCAGCAGCCTCCTGTGTCTACCTCCTCACAGTCCATGTATAAGCAGGCTGCCTTTGCACAAGGGGGACATACTTGGGTGTTAACATGACCATGCAGTGATCTGATTTACCAATGGGGGGTAGAGCTGTGGCACTATATGCATCTCTGACATTGGCATACAGTAAATCCAGTGTTTTGTTCTCTCTGGTGGGACAGTCAACAAACTGGTGAAAGTTTGGTAGTGTTTTTCCCACTGAGACATGGTTAAAATCCCCCGTGATGGCCCTGAATGCATCCGGGTGCTTCTCCAGTAATGTGGCTGCAGTGGAGCTGATGACGTCACAGGCCACCGCTGTGTCAGCTGACGGAGGGACGTAGACGATAATTAAAGCGCACTTCATTTCTTGCGGCATATAATAAAGTCTCATACTAACAGCCAACAGTTCAATGTCCGGGCTGCAGCACTTTTCCTTCACGTAAATGTGTTCCGGATGACACCACCGCTCATTAACAAGAAGTGCCACTCCTCCTCCTCTCTTTTTCCTGTTGCTTTTCACGTCTCTGTCCCCCCGTATAGTCCTGAAGCCAGGTATCGCTATGTTTACATCCGGGATCTGTGAGTGTAACCACATCTCCGTAAAACACATGAAACTACACTCACGATACTCCTTTTGTGTCCTGACCAGCGCTGTGATCTCATCTGTCTTGTTTCCCAGCGATCGCACGTTCCCGGTGATGATCATCGGGACCGCTGGCTTATGCTTCCCTCCTCCTCCTCCTCACCTTCGCTCCAGCCCTTCGCCCGCGGTGTCTCCTCTTCAGCTCATCCGGGATGAGGGGCTTCACTGCCGGCCGCAGCGCTCCAGGCGCCAGCCTCCTCAGCGCAATCAGCTGTTCACGTGTGTAAACAATGCGTCTGCCCCCACCTCTGTTGATCTCCATTGTCCGAGGAAGAGAAAAGATACGAAAACTAGAAAAAAAGACCGGCTAAATAGAGAGAAAAGTTGGTCCAGTCTTAGTCCAAATATTCCTATAGAGCCCTGGTTACTGGTTAGAGACACACTATATACAGGTATAAACAGATAGAAACACAAAGACACGAGAGAGTTGCTGCTGGTACGGCCGCCCTGCCTCCGGCGCCATTAAAAAAAAAAAAAAAAAAAATGTCTGTAGTTTTAATTTCAGAGTGTGTAGGTAGTTACACATAAAGTTACTGACCTTTCCCCTGTATGTATTATTACCCTGAGTCTTTGGTGTCAGAGTGTTTACCTTCATGGTGACTTCCTGTTTCCAGATATCTCTTCTTCATCTTCAGCTCTTCACTCTCAGCTGATCCTGAGTCTACATGCCGGCTTCCTTCCTCATCTTGGGCCTCAGTTACAGCAGAGGTGAGACAGAGGAGCTGATCACTGTTTGGTTCTGGATCTCTGTGCTCATTTTCTACAGAAATGAAAGTCATCATGAAGATATCAGTCTCCTGATTCTGTATAAACTGCTCTACTTCCTGACTGGTCCAGAATTCCTTCTGTTCCTCTTTAATCTGTACAGGTTCTGATTCCTCTTTTTCCTTTTTAATCTGGACAGGTTCTGGTTCCTCTTTAATCTGGAGAGGTTCTGGATCCTCTTGGTCCAAACTTGAGTTATTCTCTTGGTTACAGAGATGCTGGTCAGTAACGATCTCATTCTCACAGACATGTTGCTCTAGAGAGGAAAAAAAAAGGAAATACTTCACTAATGTGGTAACCACAATTTTTTTTGTTTATTTTATTTAACCTTTATTTATACAGGGTAGTTCCATTGACAGGCAACCTCTCTTTTTCAAAGACACCCTGTTCACACTCACACCTGGAAACTGCCCAGTACAACCACAGACTGACCTGTGGTCATTGAGCAGCTCCACTGGAGCAGTTGGGGCTACAGAGGGTGGGGCAAACACTGCTGCATTATCTGTCACACCCAAATCTGATGCACTCAACCGACATCTGTCCGGTCACCTTGCAAGACTCCATTGTTGTAGAAAAAACATGTTGATGCTTGTTTAAAGTTTGCTGCACAACATTTGGGCAAGCCAGCAAAATACTGGGAGAATATTGTCTGGTCAGATGAGACAAAAATTAAACTTTTTGGATGCCACAACACACAGCATGTTTGGAGGAGAAATGGCACTGCACATCAGCCCCAAAACACCATACTAACAGTGAAGTTTGGAAGTGGGAACATCGTGGTGTGGGCGTATTTTTCAGCACACGGCAGACTTCATATAATTGAAGGAAAGATGAACGGACAAATGTACACAGACATCCTTCATAAGAACCTGTTGCCATCTGCCAAGATGCTGAAGATGAAATGAGAGTGGACATTTCAGCAAGACAATGATCCCAAACACACAGCCAAAGAAACTCAACTGGCTCCAGAGAAGGAAATTAAAGCTGCTAGAATGGCCCAGAGAGTCAGCTGACCTGAATCCAACTGAAAAATCTATGGAACGAACTGAAGATCAGAGTGCATAGAAGACATCCACGGAACCGTCCAGATTTCTACAGAGTTTGTGTGGAAGAATGGGCTAAAATTACTCCTAAGCAATCCCTGTGTCCAGTTTCCCCATACAGGAGGCATCTGGGAGCTGTTATTACCAACAAAGGCTTTTCTACTAAATATTAAATGAATTTCACCAAGTCTGTTCAATATTTATTCCCTGTGTTGTTCCAATTAATTAAATATTAACTTGTTTAGTTAACACAACTGCCTTGATTTTTTTGTATCGATGGATTACTTGGGTTGTTACTGATATCTGGTGAAAATCTCAAGTCAGTGGCTCCATCAGAAATAAGTTTAATGAGAAAAAATGTTGACGTGTTCAATACTTATTTTCCCCCACTGTCAGTGTATGTCTACCTTAACCCAGCGTGGGTGCACAAGCCAGTGTACTCCTAGTGCCGATCCCAAGACCGGGTAAATGGGGAGGGTTGTGTCAGGAAGGGCATTCGAAGTAAAACCTTTGCCAAATCAAACATGCGGATCATGACGAATGAGACTTTCATACCGGATCATCAAGGCCCGGGTTAACAACAACCACCATCGGTGCTGTTAACCAACAGGGTGCCGGTGGAAACTGAAATACTGTTGGTCGAAGATTAAGGAGGAGGAGAGGGGGAAGGCATGTTAGGAGGGAGAGAGAGAACTGACGTAATACGGAGTTGAACAGGTGAAGTATGACTCTTAAAGTGATAGGCTTTAAATCAGAGCAGTTCAAGAAAACCAAGAAAAATATAAAACAGATTGGCTTCAATAATTTAAAAAAATGAAGAAAATGTGAATAAAATGTCACCAACATTTCATTAAGATGTGTGAGCTGTTAAACTGTGGGAAAAGTGCAGTCAATGACCCCTTTAAATCACCTATGGAAGATACTGGGTGGAGGTAAATCCTGCAGGGCCTTGGCCCAGAATGGAATAAGTTTGACATCCCTGGTCTCATCAGTCCATGTTGATGATGGTTCTCCATCATTTTTTGAAACTCCACAGAAACAGAGACAACTGTTAAAAGTTCTTCTTAACAGAATGGAACTCATTACATGATTATCACCTGAGTGACTATACAAGTCATTAGTCACCAATTTAAAGAATAAAGTCAGCTCAGATGAAATCCATTACAAATGGCTGTAGTTTTAATTCCAGTGTGTGTAGGTAGTTACACATAAAGTTACTGACCTTTCCCCTGTATGTATTGTTACCCTGAGTCTTTGGTGTCAGAGTGTTTACCTTCATGGTGACTTCCTGTTTCCAGATATCTCTTCTTCATCTTCAGCTCTTCACTCTCAGCTAATCCTGAGTCTACATGCCGGCTTCCTTCCTCATCTTGGTCCTCAGCTACAGCAGAGGTGAGACAGAGGTGCTGACCACTGTTTGGTTCTGGTTCTCTGTGCTCATTTTCTACAGAAATTAAAGTCATCATGAAGAGATCAGTCTCCTGCTTCTGTATAAACTGCTCAACTTCCTGACTGGTCCAGAATTCCTTCTGTTCCTCTTTAATCTGTACAGGTTCTGATTCCTCTTTTTCCTCTTTAATCTGGAGAGATTCTGGTTCCTCTTTAATCTGGAGAGGTTCTGGATCCTCTTGGTCCAAACTTGAGTTATTCTCTTGGTTACAGAGATGCTGGTCAGTAATAATCTTATTCTCACAGACAAGTTGCTCTGGAGAGAAAAACAAATGGAAAAGGAAATAGTTCACTAATGTGGTGACCACAAAATTTTTTGTTTATTTAACCTTTATTTATACAGGGTAGTTCCATTGACAGGCAACCTCTCTTTTTTAAGGACACCCTGTTCACACTCACACCTGGAAACTGCCCAGTACAACCACAGACTGACCTGTGGCCATTGAGCAGCTCCACTGGAGCAGTTGGGGCTACAGAGGGTGGGGCAAACACTGCTGCATTATCTGTTGCACCCAAATCTGATGCACTCAACAGGCATATGCCCGGTCACCTTGCAAGACTCCATTGTTGAAGAAAAAACATATTGATGCTCATTTAAAGTTTGCTGCACAACATTTGGGCAAGCCAGCAAAATACTGGGAGAATATCGTCTGGTCAGATGAGACAAAAATTAAACTTTTTGGATGCCACAACACACAGCATGTTTGGAGGAGAAATGGCACTGCACATCAGCCCCAAAACACCATACTAACAGTGAAATTTGGAAGTGGGAGCTTAATGGGGTGGGAGTATTTTTCAGCACATGGCAAACTTCATATAATTGAAGGTGAGATGAATGGACAAATGTACAAAGATATCCTTAATAAGAACCTGTTGCCATTTGCCAAGATGCTGAAGATGAAACGAGAGTGGACATTGCAGCAAGACAATGATCCCAAACACACAGCCAAAGAAACTCTCAACTGGCTCCAGAGAAGGAAATTAAAGCTACTAGAATGGCTCAGTCAGTCAGCTGACCTGAATCCAATTGAAAATCTATGGAACGAACTGAAGATCAGAGTGCATAGAAGACACCCACGGAACCATCCAGATTTCTACAGAGTTTGTGTGGAAGAATGGGCTAAAATCACTCCTAAGCAATGCCTGTGTCTAGTTGACAATATCAGTCACTACGGAGGGTGACAATATGTATGGGCACATATTCATACTATGTAGGGTAACTAAGTTGACGGTTATGCTGTTCATTCCATCTTGCTACAATGCTCCGCACTTTGTATATATATTTATGTGTATGTATGTATATTCACTGCTCTTATTTTTATTTTTCTTATTTTCTTAATTCTTGCTCCGAGAGTTGCTATCCCTGTGCTGTTGCAATCCTGGAATTTCCCCATTGTGGGACTAATAAAGGTTTATCTTATCTTATCTTATCTTAGTTTCCCCATACAGGAGGAATCTGGGAACTGTTATTACCAACAAAGGCTTTTCTACTAAATATTAAATGAATTTCACCAAGTGTGTTCAATACTTATTCCCTGTGTTGTTCCAATTAATTAAATATTAACTTGTTTTGTAAACACAGCTGCCTTGATTTTTTTTTTTTTGTATGTATGGATTACTTGGATTGGTACTGATATCTGGTGAAAATCTCAAGTCAGTGGCTCCATTAGAAATAAGTTTAATGAGAAAAAATGTTTATGTGTTCAATACTTATTTTCCCTGCTGTAGGTGTATGTCTACCTTAACCCAGCCACAGTGGGTGTACAAGCCAGTGTACTCCTAGTGCCTGTCTCAAGACTGGGTAAATGGGAAGGGTTGTGTCAGGAAGGGCATTCGAAGTAAAACCTTTGCCAAATCAAACATGTGGATCATGACGAATGAGACTTTCATACCGGATTGGTCGAGGCCTGGGTTAACAACAACCACCAATGGTGCTGTTAACCAACAGGGTGCCGGTGGAAATTGGGCTACTGTTGGTTGAAGATTAAGGAGGAGGAGAGGGGGAAGGCATGTTAGGAGGGAGAGAGAGAAAAGGAAAGGTAGAAATGTGGAGGAGAGAGTACGGATGTTAAATGTAGGGATGATGACTGGTAAAGGCAGAGAGTTGCCTGATATGAATGAAAGAAGAAAGGTAGATGTACTGTGTGTTCAAGAAACCAGATGGAAGGGAAGCAAGGCTCAAAGCATTGGAGAGGGATTTTAACTGATCTACCATACTTAGGAAGAGAGAGGAAGAGAAATGGAGGAGGAGTAATCTTGAAGGAAGAGTATGTGAAGAGTGTTCAGGAGGTAAAGAGAGAGTCAGACAGAATCATGACTTTGAAGCTAGAAGTCAAAGATGTGATGTTGAATGTTGTCAGTGCGTATGCCCCACAAGTTGGATGTCAGGTAGAAGAGAAAGAGGAATTCTGGAGTGAGTTGGAGAGTGTTCCCAGGGGGGAGAGAGTGGTGATTGAAGTGGGCTTTAATGGACATATAGGTGAAGGGAACAGAAGTGATGAGGAGGTTCTGGGTAGGTGTGGTCTTAAGGAGAGAAATGTGGAAGGACAGATGGTTGTGGACTTTGCTAAAAGGATGGAAATGGCTGTGGTGAACACATAGTTCAAAGAAGAGAGAGGAACATCGGGTGACTTACAAGAGTGGCGGAAGATGCACACAGGTGGACTACATGTGATGCAGGAGAAATCTGAAAGAAATACGAGACTGCAAGGTGGTGGCAGCGGAGAATGTAACTAGACAGCATCAGATGGTAATCTGAAGGATGACTTTGCAAAGCAAGAAGAGGAAAACAGTGAATGCACAGCCAAAGATTAAGTGAGGGAAGTTACAGAAGGAAGAAGGTCATACAGAGTTCAAGAAGGAGTTGATACAGGCTCTGGGTGGTTGGGAAGAATTACCAGATGACTGGAAAAGTACAGGAAAAGTATTGAGGGAAACAGGTAGAAAGGTATGTGGTGTGTCAAGTGGACAGAGGAAGGAAGACAAGGAGACTTGCTGGTGGAATGAAAAGGTACAGGAAAGTATTCCAAAGGAAGAGGTTAGCAAAGGAAAAGAGGGATAGTCAGGGAGACGAAGGTAGACAGGAGTATTTGGAATCTTGGCACATGGCAAAGAGAGAGGTGGCAAAGGAAAAGGAAAAGGCATTTTCTGTAGTGAGTTGTATGAGAGGCTGGACACTAAGGAAGGAGAAAAGGAGTTGAATCAATTGGCTAGACAGAGAGATCATGCTGAAAAGGATGTACAGCAGGTCAGGTTAAGGACAGAAATGGTAATGTACTAACAAATGACGAGAGCATGTTGAGAAGGTGGAAGGAGTATTTTGAAGAGCTGATAAATAAAGAAAATGAGACAGAGAGGAGAATGGATGAAGGAAAGATGGTGAACAAGGAAGTCCCTAGGATTAGCAAGGTGGAAGTGAGGCTAGCTTTGAAGAGAATGAAGAATGGAAAGGTGGTTGGTCCAGATGACATACCTGTGGAGGTATCGAGATGTTTTGAAGAGATGGCAGTGGACTTTTTAACCAGATTGTTTAACGCAATCTTCTAGAGTGAGAGGATGCCTGAGGAGTGGACAAGTGTTTTGGTACCAATTTTGAAGAACAAAGGTGATGCTCAGAGCTGTAGTAACTACAGAGGTATAAAGTTCATCAGCCACACTATGAAGATATGGGAAAGAGTTGTTGAAGTCAGTTTCAGAGGAGAGGTGACAATCAGTGAACAGCAGTACGGTTTCATGCCAAGAAAGAGTATGACAGTTGTATCGTTTGCTCTAAGAGTGTTGATGGAGAAGTACAGAGAAGGTCAGAAGGAATTGCATTGCGTCTTTGTGGATCTAGAGAAAGCAGATGATAGGGTGCCAAGAGAGGAAGTGTGGTGCTGTATGAGGAAGTCAGGAGTGGCAGAGAAGTATGTGACGGTGATGCAGGACATGTATGAGGACAACGAGATGGTGGTGAGGTGCGCTGCACGAGTGACGGATGGATTCAAGATGGGGGTGGGATTACATTAAGGATCAGCTCTGCACCCCTTCTTGTTTGCCATGGTGATGGACAGGCTGACAGATGAGGTCAGACAGGAGTCTCCATGAACCATGATGCTTGCAGATGACATTGTGATCTGTAATAAGAATAGGGAGCAGATGGAAGAGAACCTGGAGAGGTGGAGGTATGATGCTCTGGAGAGAAGAGGAATGAAAGTCACTAGAAGCAAGACAGAATACCTGAGTGTGAATGAGAGGGAGGCAAGTGCAACGGTCAAGATGGAAGAAGTAGTGGTAGTGAAAGTAGATGAGTTTAAATCCCTGGGGCCAATCATCCAAAGCAAAGGAAAATGCACAAGAGAGGTGAAGTAGAGAGTGCAGGCAGGGTGGAGTGGGTGGAGACGAGTGTCAGGGGTGACTTGTGACAAAAAGGTAGAAGCAAGAGTGAAAGCAAAGATTTACAAGACGGTAGTGAGACCTGCTATGATCGATGGTTTGGAGATGGTGGTGCTCACAAAAAGACAGGAGGTGGAGCTGGAGGTGGCAGAGTTGAAGATGCTATTTTCATTGGGAGTGACTAAGAGGGATAGAATTAGAAATGAGTATATCAGAGGGACAGCTCAGGTTGAGTGGTTTATAGACAAAAGCCTCATTTCCACTAGCACGGCTTAGCACGCCATGGTACAGCTCAGCACGCTTCGTAAGTCTTTCCACTAGCCCCAACACGGTTTAACAGCAGCGATTCTCGGCCTCGCTCAAGGGCAGGGTCCAGTCGTACCAAGTCGTGCCGTGTTGTGACGTTAAAAGACTGGTCGCCGCTGATTGGTCAGGTCTTAACGTCACGAAAGCGACCGTCTTCGCCGTCTTCTGATACACGACCGCCATATGCAATATTTCACTAACTCGGTCACGGAGTAAATACGATATTAATACAGACAGCGTTGTAGGTTTTGCGGAACTCTACACCGTAGTCCAACGAAGAGGTGCAGAGTTTTCTCTGGCTGATGGCAGATCCACAGTGAGGAGTGACCCTGACCCATATACAGATGGCTGGGTATGGGCAAGCTGAAGACGATCGTGAGAGAACCATCGATGGTGAGTGCTTTGTAATAATGTGCATCTGTTTGCTTATTTATCCCGTTGGTGGTAAGCTCACTTTTTTTGAGCCATACAGCGCCGTTTTGTGCTGGCTAACTCGTTTTAGCTAAGGTTTTTTTTTTTTTTGCTAGTAGCGTCATATTAAAATTGCTTTTTCAAACCAGTGATTTATAGTCATTCATATAATTTTCTAAAGCGTCAGAATAGACACACACACCTATTCTGTGGATCCTGCAGTGCTTGTCAGCGCCGTTTTGTGCTGGCTAACTCGTTTTACCTAACGTTTGTTTTTGCTAGTAGCTAGCTAGTACCAACTGCTGATTCGCGCTTGTTTTCTCCTAAATATTTGCTTGTGAGAGCAAAACGATGAAATATGTTAATCCTGGTTAAAGTCCTGGTTTTTGTTTTGTATTGCACTTTTGTGCTGCGCATTAAATTGTGTGCAATTTAATGTGTTTCCACATGCCAGGGGTTAGCCTCCCTGTTTATACTGCGATACTGGTGAAATGGACCACACGAGCCGAAATCGCGTCATATTAAAATTGCTTTTTCAAACCAGTGATTTATAAAGTCATTCATATAATTTTCTAAAGCGTCAGAATAGACACACACACCTATTCTGTGGATCCTGCAGTGCTTGTCAGGGAAATGAAGCATATCACATCCTACCACTGAATTTCACAGGTGTATTTCCCGAATACAGTTACATCTCCAAAAATTAGGATGTCATGAAAAACTTCAATATTTTTTGTCACTCATTTCAGAAAGTGAAATCCGTATATTATATAGATTCATTACACAGAGTGATATATTTCAAGCGTTTATTTATTTTAATTTTGATGATTATGGCTTACAGCCCCTGAAAACCCCAAATTCAATTTGGCAAAGAATTAGAATATGACATAAAATTAACTTTAAAAAATAATTTTTAAATATAAATGTTGGCCGCTGAGGTGTTGGTTAATATGGGCTGTAGCCGTAATCATCAATATTAAAATAAACACTTGCAATATATCACTGTCCCTGTAATGAATCTATATATGGGTTTCACTTTCTGAAATGAGTGAAAAAAATACTGAATTTTTTCATGATATTGTGGGGATCATGAAATGATGAGACTGGATAATTTCTCAGTATGGTTTATTCATCTCAAGTCCCCAGCTCTCTCTCTCTCTCAGTCAGGAAAAAAGAGGAAGAGCTGCGGTAAACCCACATACATTTATACCCACACATCAAACACAGAATCACACAATCAAGTCAAATCCTTCTATTCACACTTAATCACTTCAAAGTCCTCTTTGCTCTTCTGTCTGACCCCAGGAGGTCAGACAGTCCTTTCAGGCTCTCGCTCCAGATCCTCTGACTTCCTCCCAAGTCCGCAGGTGGCCCAGACTCATTGTCCATCTGAGGCGTGATGTCAATACACACCGCAAGCTTAAAGTCCTTCTATGCTTGGGTCTCTGCAGTGAAATATGTGAGCTACATAATTTTTTTTTTTTTTTTTTTGTTACTTATTTGGACCCGTAGGTAGATTTGGTTTGCAGTCTGGTGACAAGCCACCGGCTGCTGGTCGCTGCGTGCGCGAGCGCCCTAAACCTACATGTTTTTGGTATGCGGGAGGAAACCGGAGAAATCCCGGAGTAAACCCACGCAACATGGGGAGAACATGCAAACTCCACACAGCTCACTGTTGGTCGGGGGCTGGGATCGAACCCACGATCTCATGATCCCCGCGATCCCCCGGCCGAGGGTAAAACTGTGCTGCCACAGTGCTAAACCACTGCGCCACCGTGCAGTGGTTTAGCACTGCACGGTTTAGTGGTTTAGTGGTTTAGTGCAGTGTAGCGCCCATAATGTTACCATTATGGGCGCTACATCATTCTAATTTTTGAGATGTGCCTGTATAAGTGTTGAACTTGCTTGAAACTAACCATCATCCATTTCTGTCATTCATCTAGGCGGGAGGAAATCAGCCAGCCCACAGCGGAACTCGCCACTGTGGAAAGTACTGAAATCCTTTGCTTTTATAGGTAAAGTGTCAAAACCAGTGTAGTGTAGTTTATAGTCTACCATCAATAAACTCATGCAGTAACAGGACACATTACAAATATTCGAGACCCATTGTAGTGCTTCCTTTTATATTTTAGCAATGCTAGTAAAAAACACCGCCCACACATGAAGCCAGGGCAAGAAAAGACACCTTTACAGACAAGACAAACTTTTATTGATAAAAACTTCATATTTTGACTGAGCGACTCCACACTCGGTGATGCACAACTTCAGTTAAAGTACTAGATTCCATTCAAGTAAATGTATTAATTCATTCTGATTGCTGAGGCCACAGTAAAAAGAGATGATTTTAAATGTAACCCAGCCCTTGTAAAATCTACCGAAGCGCAGCTACATGAAAATTGTGGTTAAATACAACAACGAAGTACTTTATTGTCACATTCAAATTGTAACCCCTCCTCTTGTTTTTCTTTTGACTTCTTGGATGAAATATGGGTGGGCAATATAAGCTGCAGCTTCAGCCATCACCCATTTCAGATAACCTATGTTGAACTGTATAATCAGAGGAGTTGTTTAATTTGACCTTGTTAGATTTTTTTCCCCTTTGTTATATTATTTTATTTTCTTTTAATCTTTACTTTTAATCAATCCGAAATAAAGATTCATTCATTAATTCACATTCCACCACTGGCTTTTAGCAACAAGTGTATTTCCCAAATAAGTTTTAAACTTGCTTTAATTAACCACCACCCATTTGTCTTTTGTCTAGGCAAGAGGGAAACTGTCACCCCAACTGGACCTTGCCTCACTATTTACAGAGATGCAGGCTGAAGATCTGCTGAACCAGGACCAGTACGAGGGGCCGATCCAGTTGCTTCTCAGTGAGGCAGCGTGTGACCATTCCAGTTTTTTTTTACAGTTTGAATTTTGCACATTCTGAATAATCTGGAATTTGCTGCTGATTGTAATAAACAATTTAGTGACTTATGTGTTTGCATCATGATTTTCTATTTTGTCTGTTAAGACACCGTGGGAAAAGAGTCAACTATACAAAGGATTAATCGGTGACCTTGAAAATAATGGCTCATTTTTAAGAAAAAAGTAACCAAAACAATTATTTTATTAACTGAAGACTATATTGTTAGAAGACTGTACAGAAGACCCTGCATACTTTAGTGACAGTACCAGTATATGGAGGAATTCTGGGTCATATTAGCATCTGCTCTTCATCATAATGGGTTTGGGCGGGGGTGTCTAATCATGTGCCATGGAGGGCCAAGACCCTGCAGGCTTTACCTCCAACCAGTGTCTTCAACAGCAGATTCCACTGAACTTCTTCCACTGACTGATCAGTGAGAACACCTGCTGAAGAGACTGGGTAGAAGAGAGAACCTGCAGGGTCTTGGCCCCCCATGACACATGATTGGAAGCCCCCGGATTAGGTTTAATGGGATTTAACATTTTAACACAAACTGCTTTATGGTTCATAATTCTGTTGACAGACTTACACCAAACCAAAAGTGATTTCTCAAACTGCTGGATTATTCTTAGCTTTTCCAATCTTTCAGTATTTAATTTTAGCCACATGGTGGTAACCTTCACATATAAAAAAAAGAGACATCTGCAAAAACTTCAAAGGTTTACTGTCAGTGAAATTCCCAGTGCAATACGACATGAATGCATGTCTAGTACATTGTTGATGCAGAGAATATACAGTATATTTCTACAGTACATGTATCTAGTAAATCAAGTATTTTCCATGTAACCTTGTGACTGCATTATTTTAAATGCTTTTAATCCTATATCAAGTTTGTTTTGGCCTAAAATGCATGATAACTGTCAAATATATCTTATTATACCTAACTCAGTAAAGTTTACTTTTTGAATATATATTTTGTGGCTAATATAGTTATTAACATGGCGATCAAGTTGTGTCAGCTGATCATTTTTTTCTATGACACCATCTCAGACTCTGCTGCAGAAGCAGGTACGTGCATGATGTCTCAAACTGTCTCTCAACAGTCTCTCCATGATTTTCAAGCACATCAGAGCAATTTGTTGCACAGGAAATAAACGTTTCTACAGATATTCTTAAGCTCTATAACCACTGATTGTTTGTGAAGCTGTGCTGACATCAGTGACAGGCTGATGACATCCGTGACAGGCTGTGCTGAACGCCCAGAGCGAATGAAGCAGTAATTTCCCCACAACAGAGCCATCTGAAACACACACAGCGTACATATTTTAGTACCTAACAGCGATAACTTGCAGACATTAAAATGTAGTACGACGTACTTATAGCAAACTAGCATTAGCAACATTAGCTTACCATCATATATGACCTAGTTTGTATCCTCACGTCTTTGGCTCTCCCAGAAGCTGCAGAACTATTTCCAGAGTGTTTCATCTCGCTGCCTGTACCCTTGTCTGGCGGTCCTTTTTGGCGTTTACGGTGAAAAAAGCCACAGACCAAGGAGTGGCGTTGTACAGCTGTATGTGTTATGTTTTGCTTGGGTTGCGTGTTCTACGTCACGGGAGTGTGGTGCCGCCTCGCTGTTATAGAAATCCCACCCACCCCAGCTTAACACGGTTGTAATGGAGACAAAAGCGTGCTGAATCGTGTCGAAGTGAATCGAGACGTGCCGAAGTGTGCTGGGCTAATGGAAAAGTGCCTAAAGTAAGATAGGCAAGGCTGAGATGGTTTGGACATGTGCAGAGGAGGGATAGTGGATATATTGGACAAAGGATGTTGAAGATGGAGCTGCCAGGCAGGAGGAAAAGAGGAAGACCACAGAGAAGATTCATGGATGTCGTGAAGGAGGACATGGAGAGGGTTGGTGTTGCAGAGGAAGACGCAAGCGATAGGGTGAGAAGGAGGCGAATGATCTGCTGTGGAGACCCTGAAAGGGAGCAGCCAGAAGAAGAAGAAGAAGAAGGATCCCCAGATCTCCTGGCATCTGACAATGACTTTGACCTCAGTCTGGATGCAGGCTCAGCTGAGGATCCCTGTGAGTGAGTGTGGTGAGAATCGGGGCAAATGCCTAGGAGAAGTAGTGATTCCTGTGAAATGTGGATGGATGGACAAACGATGGATGCCACATCATTGCATTAGCTCCTTTTGGCTTCCCCGGAATGAAGACTTATTTTAACAAATGTCTTTGGGAAATACTCCAATCAACCATCTATACCAAGGTGCCATTACAAGTTATTCAAATATTTTCCAAAAGCTCAGAGGTGTGGCCTTCACAACACAGCGAAGTATCATGTCTCACAGTCAAACACAAAATTGCAATAACGCCGACAAAGGTTGTCAGATTTGAATCACTGGCATTTACATCTTCTCAGCAGATCTGTGAGGTCCTCTAAACAGAATTTAGTGGCTGTTCCTCGTACCAGGCTGAAAACTGAGGGTGGCAGAACCTTTAAAACAGCAGAAACTTGACTTTGGAACACACTGTGATCACACTTCCTATAATTTTGTTGGATTTTGTTTGGCATTTATTTTAACATGTAAAGAACTTTGTCACCCTGTCTGTGATAAGTGTCATATAAACAATCTTACTTACAATATGACATTTGATGGGGCAATGTTACCGTCTGGTGGTCATTATCTCATACATACCAAGGAGTATTTGGGCCACATATAAAAGTTTTGCATTTTGAGAATAAAGATGGGCAGCGCGGTGGCGGAGTGGTTAGCACCGCGGCAGCACAGCAACTCACCCTTGGCCGGGGGATCCTGGGTTCGATCCCAGCCCCTGACCAACAGTGATCTTTGTGGAGTTTGCATGTTCTCCCCGTGTCTGCGTGGGTTTACTCCGGGATTTTTCCAGTTTCCTCCCACATGCCAAAAACATGCAAGTTAGGTTAATTGGCATCAAAACTGGGGATTCTAAATTGTCCTTAGGTATGACTGTGAGAGTGAATGGTTGTCTGTCTCTCTGTGTTGGCCCTGCGATGGACTGGCGATCTGTCCAGGGTGGACCCTGCCTCTCGCCCAAAGATGCTGGGATAGGCTCCAGCCCCCCCCCCCCCCCCCCCCGTGACCCAAAAAGGATTAAGCGGAAGAAGATGAATGAATGAATGAATGAATGAATAAAGATGAAAATTTGAGAAAAAAGTCAAAAGACTGTTTTGAGGAAAAAAGTTTAAATTTTGATTATTGATGTTTACTTTTTATTCATATATGATTTAGAAGAAAAAACTGAAATGTACGAGAATCAAGTCTCAAAACTATTTTATTCCACTGTAAAATTATGAGAGGAAAAAGGTCTATGTAAAAAAAAGTGAAGAAAAAAAAAAAAGATGGTCCTTTTTATGTGATTAAACTGTAGAATATACAGAAAATGTCCATCTATAGGGGGAGTGGTGGCCTAATGGTTAGGGATGCGGACTGGAGAGCAAAGGGTCGCCAGTTCAATCCCCGGCCAGGCAGGACAAGATGTGGGTGGGACAGCAGTGTTTGCCCCACCCTCCTAAACCTCACTGTGGTGCCCTTGAGCAAGGCCTTTAACCCCAGCTGCTCCAGTGGAGCTGCTCAGTGGCCTCAGGTCAGTTTGTGGTTGTACTGGGCAGCTTCCTGGTGTGAATGTGTAACTGTGTGAGTATAAACAGGGCATCCTTGACAAAGAGAGGTTGCCTCTCAATGGAACTTCCTTGTATAAATAAAGGTTAAAATAAAATATTGCGATATACAGTATATCGTGATATAAGATGACATACTGTGATATGAAATTTTACTCATATCACACAGCCCTATTCGTAACACTGTGTCAATCATGAAGCAATTGTCTCAAAGTTGTTCATTGTTTCATGAGGCCTCAGTTTGACCATCACTACTCTCCAGCCTCTCTGAAGTGGTCAAACTGATGTAAGAACAACACAGAAAGTACAGACTGACAAAAGCCCTCTGCTTGTCGTCATATTAAACTTAATGGCTCACATAGACATCTAATTGGGTGAGCGCTGACTATAAAAGACAGTTGCTCCACATTTCCAGTTTTTTAATCAAAATTTCAACTTTATTCTCAAAATGCTAAACTTTTAATTTTTAATGTAGCCCTAATACTCCTTCACACATACAGAATATCAACTTTGTTGAAGGAAAAATACTGTTTGATCTGTATTTGAATCTTTAAAACTAGCTGTCTGCTTAAATTAAATGCATCTTAAAGCAAGCAGTCAGCCTGTTAAATAGTTATTAGTGAATGACGACACTTCACCTTCCACTGTTGTTTGAGATGTCATGTCACATGAGTCATTAATTTAATGTTTAGTAAGTCTTCATTCAGTCAGAGTTGTATAATGATGTTGTCATTTACAATGGTGTGAAAAAGTGTTTGCTGCCTTCCTGATTTCTCATTTTTTGTATGTTTGTCACACTTAAATGTTTCAGATCAAACAAATTTAAATATTAGACAAAGATAACACAAGTAAACACAAAATTTAGTTTTTAAATGAAGGTGTTTATTATTAAGGGTACAAAAAAATCCAAACCTACATGGCCCTGTGTGAAAAAGTGATTGTCTCCCCTTCCCTCCCTGATAAAACATAAATTAACTGTGGTTTATCACACCTTTGGAAAGCTGAGTTCAATTTCTCTAGCCACACCCAGGCCTGATTATGGCCACACCTGTTCTCAATCAAGAAATCACTTGAATAGGACCTGCCTAACAAAGTGAAGTAGACCAAAAGATCCTCAAAAGCTAGACATCATGCTGCGATCCAACGAAATTCAGGAAAAAATGAGAAAAAGTCACTGAGATTTGTCAGTCTGGAAAGGTTATAAAGCCATTTCTAAAGTTTTGGGACTCCAGCAAACCACAGTGAGAGCCATTATCCACAAATGGTGAAAACATGGAACAGCAGTGAACCCTCCCAGGAGTGGCTGGATGACCAAAATTACCGCAAGAGTGCAGCAACAATTCATCCAAAAGGTCACAAAAGACACCACAACAACATCCAAAGAACTACAGGCCTCAACTGCCTCACTTAAGATCAGTGTTCATGTCGCCGCCATAAGAAAGAGACTGGGCAAAAATGGCCTGTATGGCAGAGATCCAAGACCAAAACCATTGATGGGCAAAAAGAACAAAAAGGCTCACCTCACGTTTGCCAGAAAACATCTTGATGAGCCCCAAGACTTTTGGGAAAATATTCTCTGGACTGACTACACAAAAGTTGAACTTTTTGGAAGGTGTGTGTCCCATTACATTTGGCGTAAAAGTAACGGCATTTCAGAAAAGGAACATCATACCAACAGTAAAATATGGAGGTGGTAGTGTGATGGTCTGGGGCTGTTATGCTGCTTCAGGACCTGGAAGACTTACTGTGGTAAATGGAACCATGAATTCTGCTGTCTACCAAAAAATCCTGAAGGAGAATGTCCGGCCATCTGTTCGTGACCTCAAGCTGAAGCCCACTTGGGTTCTGCAGCAGGACAATGATCCAAAACACACCAGCAAGTCCACCTCTGAATGGCTTAAGACAAACAAAATGAAGACTTTGGAGTGGCCTAGTCAAAGTCCTGACCTGAATCCGATTGAGAGTGAGTGAGTGTTCTTGCTTAGTGCCATGTCAGCATCTATGGCTATTTCATGGCAAAATTGGAACTAATAAGAAAATTGAGTTAAAAATTATATAGAGATAGTATGATAAATGAAAGAATAAATAAATACAGTGAGATACATATGTAGATACAATAAAATAGAAAAATTAAATGAGATGCTTCAGATGCATATGTGCTAAAAACCCTAAAATTTTCTTTGGTGGTGCCTTATTAAAAATATCCTTCAGTGACTTGAGAAAAAAAACATTGTCTTGCTGTCATGGAATCCAATTGAGATGCTGTGGCATGACCTTAAAAAGGTGGTTCACGCTCAAAAACCCTCCAATGTGGCTGAATTACAACAATTTTGCAAAGATGAGTGGGCCAAAATTCCTCCACAGTGCTGTAAAAGACTCACTGCCAGTTGCTGCTAAGGGTGGCCCAACCAGTTATTGGGTTTAGGGGGCAATCACTTTTTCACACAGGGCCGTATAGGTTTGGATTTTTGTTTCCCTTTAATAATAAACACCTTCATTTCAAAACTGCATTTTGTGTTTACTTGTGTTATCTTTGTCTAATATTTAAGTCTGTTTGATGATCTGAAACATTTAAGTGTGACAAACATAGAAGGGGGCAAAGGCTTTTTCACACCACTGTATGTCGTCAGTCCCGTCACTGTGACAGTTTAGAAATGCATTCCTGCCTAAATTTAGAAACTTTTAAAAAGGTTTATGTGACGTTCCAGGTTTCAGTAGACAGGACATCACATATCTACCTTATTCCTAGCCCCCATGATGCCTTGCGTGAATCATGTGCACAACGTCCGGTACTAGTTTGCGAACGTGGGGTTGTCACAGAAATGGGACGCTTTTCTTTGTTAAAAAACAATGACTTTGGCATAAAAAATGTGGGAACACGGCCTTTCGCACCTCAAAAAGTAATATAATCATACAACTTCCCACGATTATTGAGGGATGAAAAGATGACCTTAAAAAGTGGCCTGGCAGACAGTAGTTCCGTTAGTTAGCTCTGCTGCTAAAATGCTAACGCTGTAAACAAATAAAAGCTCTGAGATATATCAATGTTTCCACCACAATAAAGTTGGTTGCATTTTGTTAAAATATGTTGGACATAATCAAATTTTTTTCAGAGCAGACGTAGAGTCTAGTCAGAGCCACAAAGAACCACAACACCGTGCTTGGGTGTTTTAATGTCAGGGTAAATACAGACAGCTGCAGCTGTTTGTTCTACCCCATTAAAATGCTCATGCCGCTGTCATGCTGTGAATGCTTGTTATTTAAATTAACATGTACAGACCTTTTCTGACCATTGTTCAAAATGTTATTGAGCTATATTTTGTTATAATTTAAAAATTAATGTATGCTGAAGCTGCTAATATCAAGTCCATATCGTTCCAAGGCAGTGCAACGGATGCAAAAAAACCCCAAAACTATTTGATATCTTTCTTAAATCGTTAAGCCTTAGGAAGCAAACCGTTACTATTTTTATTTATTAGTTTACTTCATGCAGCGTTGCATCTGGTGGCATATATAAACATCGGATCTGTGACATTCATACAAATGTAAAAATACCTGGTGCTGTTGTGTCTGTACCACCGATTACACGAACAGTCCTTTTTAGTTTTCAGTGCATGATCTACTCATTGCTGTTGAAGCCACAGATTTAGCTGTGCTTATTTGAGAGGAGACTCACACCAGGAACAGCAACGAGTATGAGAACTACACAAAAATATTCAAAAACACAAAAACTACGAGGGCTGAAATTATCTGCCACTTGACTGCAAAACACGTATGTGGACTATACATTAAAATGAATTTGAAACACTAATAAAAACGCTATTTTAAATGCCCCGCTACTCCACTCTTGCAGAGTAATTTAACACTACTTCACCCGAAACCGGAAGTTGTGCACATAACACTGGTCAACACCAAATTTATTGTCTAAGGTTTTTTTTTAGCTGATTTAGGACAATTTTGATGTGCTGAATCCAAAAATCACATTGGTTTTGCTCAATCAGGTCAACTTTTTGAACTATGGCCACATGATATTTTTTACGTTTTTGTTTACATGTACGGGTATTTTCGCTTTATATGATGGAAAATTCTTCTTCATTTCTTGAAATTTCTCGAACTCTTTAGAGTTTGTGCCAATTTATGACATGATGTCATAAATTGTTGTGATGGCTGATAACTGTTGGACTCTGAAGAGAGACATCCGTGCCGCTGAGCATTCTAGAGGCTCGACTAAACGGAAGTTGAAGCTCTGAATTTTGAACAGTGATGATGTAACATTCAATTTACATGTACTTACCTTTATCAATGTCTACTATTCAATTTACAGTAATCGAAGTTTGTAACATTTAATCAATAAATTGTGCAAGAAAATGATTTTTTCTCTTAAAAATCTATTTCGGATGAGAAATATTCACAAAAATCAACGGATAATGTCACAAAAATGTAATTGATTTAGTCAGAAGATCAGATTTTTAAAAAAAATCAACTTAGCATAAAAATCTGACCTGATCAAGAGAAACGGATGTCATTTTCGGATTCAGCGGTGCAAAATTGTCTTAAATCAGTTGAAAAAACACAGACAACTTACAAAAAAATTATGTTTGTAACCCTGTGTAATCGTTTCTATAGCAGCGCCCTCAGGAATAAGGTGGATACAACACATATCTGATTAAAGTTTTTGAACCAGCATGTTCCCTCAGATCCTCCACCACGTCTGCTCTTTGTTCCAAGCTAAAAATCAAGCTCAAGAGAACAGAACAGAATAGAAAAATATCAGCTAGGTAGGAATATTATATATTATATATAATATATATTCCATCTAGCTACAATGCTCAGCACTGGGTGTGTTTATATTTATATATCTATATATTTATTCCATCTAGCTACAATGCTCCGCACTGTGTTTTTATATATCTACATATTATTCCATCTAGCTACATTGCTCCGCACTGTGTGTGTTTATATACTTGCATATTTATTCCACCTAGCTGCAATGCTCCGTACTGTGGGTGTTTATATATTTACATATTTATTCCATCTAGCTACAATGCTCTGCACTGTGTGTTCATATATTCATATATTTATTCCATCCAGCTACAATGCTCTGCACTGTGTGTCTGTGTGTGTGTGTGTGTATATATATATTTTATAGTAATATGTACATATGTATATTAGCTGCTCTTGCTTGCTTGTTTTTTTTCTTGCCTTCTGATTGTTGCTCTGAGTGTTGCTATCCCTGTGCTGTTGCAATCCTGGAATTTCCCCGTTGTGGGACTAATAAAGGCTTATCTTATCTTATCTTATCTTATCTTATATTCATTCCAATTTGAGTCACTGCCTTAGTGTAACTATTTCATAGTCATCACGGGCAACAATGGGTTGTCCAATGCTCTATAATTATAGAGGACTGGATGATCCTCAAAGTGCTTATCAAATCTGTCCTTAAAAACATCCAAACTCGGGGCATTCACCATGTCCTCTGGGAGATTATTCCGCCATGAAACCACTCTATTGCTAAAGAAAAACAACCTACGGTTTGACCTAACACTGTTCTTTTGAAGCCACAAATTATGACCTCGGGTCCTTGTATCTGTCAGTAGGTCTGGTAGACATGGATCTGCATCATATTTCTTATGGATGTACTTAAAGGTATTGATTAGGTCTCCTCGCAAACGTCTATACACTAGCAAAGGAATATTGAGATGCCTCAGGCGCTCTTCACACGACAGGTTGCTTAGCCCAGGCACTGGTTTCGTGGTTCTCCTCTGCACTCGTTCAATCATGTCTGCAAGCTTCCACAAGTGAGGTGACCACACAGGGGCCACGTATTCAACATGAGGCTGTATCATTGTCTTATACAGGAGCCTGAGGACTTCATTATGTATGCATTCAAAGCTTCTCCACATCCATTCATTTTCTTCTGCTTAATCCTTTTAGGGTCGCGGGGGGGCTGGAGCCTATCCCAGTATCTTTGGGCGAGAGGCAGAGTACACTCTGGACAGATCACCCACATGACACCTGTTATCTGGGTGGCTTTCTTTACCATTGTCTGTATGTGTTTTTCAAAGGACAGCTCTTTATCTACAATCACTCCAAGGTCCCGTTCATGGTCTGTGAATTGGAGGGGAACACTTTTTCCCTGATCAGTCATTTCATATATAAATTCTGGATGACCTGCCCCCTTCGTATCACTGTGCATTTGTCAGGATGAAAGCATAATTGCCACTTCACATCCCATTCCTGAAGACTCAGTAAATCCTGCTGTAGCCTCTTACAGTCTGTTGGTGATCTTACGGGCATGTAGATTTTTGTATCATCAGCAAAAAGCTTCAGGTTAGCCCCAACAACTTCAGGCAAATCATTAACAAATAATGTGAACAACGCCGGCCCAAGGACATTGCCCTGTGGAACACCACTTGTGTAATGTCAGTCCACTGTGACAGGGATCCATTCACACAAACCCTCTGCTGTCATCCTGTGAGGAAGGAATTAATCCATTTTAATAGCTTGACAGAGATATCATAGCTCTCTACTTTTTGTAAAAAACGTCTGATGGGTACAGAATCAAAGGCCCTTTTAAAATCAAAATAAATAGCATCCACTGGTATGCCAAGATCCAACCATTCTGTCCATTGTTCAACGCATTCTAGCATCTGTGTAACTGTGGACCGCCCTGGCAGGAAACCATCCTGATGCTTGGAGAACAAACTATTTGTCTTCATACGTTTGACCATTTCATCATGAATAATACCCTAATATTTTACAGACTACTGATGTAAGGCAAATTAATTTCTTCATTAGTATCTTTACCAGTGAGGACATTCACAGTGGGGCAAAAAAGTATTTAGTCAGCCACCAATTGTGCAAGTTCTCCCACTTAAAAAGATGAGAGAGGTCTCCAATTTTCATCATAGGTATACCTCAACTATGAGAGACAAAATGAGAAAAAAAATCCAGAAAATCACATTGAAGGATTTTTAATGAATTAATTGGTAAATTCCTCGGTAAAGTAAGTATTTGGTCAATAACAAAAGTTCATCTCGATACTTTGTTATATACCCTTTGTTGGCATTGACAGAGGTCAAACGTTTTCTGTAAGTTTTCACAGGGTTTTCACACACTGTTGCTGGTATTTTGGCCCATTCCTCCATGCAGATCTCCTCTAGAGCAGTGATGTTTTGGGGCTGTCGCTGGGCAACACAGACTTTCAACTCCCTCCAAAGATTTTCTATGGGGTTGAGATCTGGAGACTGGCTAGGCCACTCCAGGACCTTGAAATGCTTCTTACGAAGCCACTCCTTCGTTGCCTGGGCGGTGTGTTTGGGATCATTGTCATGCTGAAAGACCCAGCCACGTTTCATCTTCAATGCCCTTGCTGATGGAAGGAGGTTTTCACTCAAAATCTCACGATACATGGCCCTGTGGGCTATATTAATCATAGATCCCATAACCTACATATGTTTAAGCATGTGAGAGTGTTTAGTGATTACATATGTAAAGCGACTTCACACCTCAGAACAGGACAAAGGGTCTCAACCACCAGTGAAGATCAAAGAGCATCCCAGGCGCTGCGGTGGAGACCGGATGGGTTGCCCTGACCCCCCAGGGCCAGGTGGAGGAGTACGAAGACAAAAGAGGGGATTAAGATAGTGAGGGATGTCAGCTTTTGATATGCATGTCTTTTGTTATGTGCGAGTATAAGTTCGTAGAGCCGAAGGTGTTCGCTCTCTTACTTCTTCTGCTGCTGCACCTAGATGAGACTTGTTAGAGGAGCTGATAATAAACTTTGGTTTATGAATCACATCGCCTCGTTATTTCAAGCTCCTCTACACTGGTGACCCTGACGCGAGAATGGACCAGAGGCGTTCCCCCGCGATCGACTCATCTGTGGCGACCCAGGCAGACGCCGGCACCCATGCAGACAGGGGAACAGATGGACGATGTTCCCCCACGGCAGAAGTGATAGAGAGGGCTCAACCGAGCACCAGCGCCACGGAGAGAGCCGAAGCAAGGCACTCTCACCCTGCGGACACATCAGTGACGGTCCACACAAACGCCGTCACCGTCAACCTGCCGGACTTCTGGCAGGAAGACCCCGCCTCGTGGTTTCAGCAAGCTGAAGCCCAGTTTGCACTTGCGGGCATCACGGCTGACGATACAAAGTTCTATCACATCGTCGCCAAACTCGACGCCGCCACTTCGAGATGTGCGCGGAGCATAATCCAGCGGCCGCCGGCCCAGGACAAATATAAAGAACTGAAAGCGACCATCGTGGCAAATTACGTCCCCTCAGCCGAGGAGAGAGCCGAGAGGATCCTGGCGGTCTATGGCCACAGAGGAGGCAGACCCAAGGCCCTCATGGAGGACTTGCTGCAACTTAAAGAAGAGGACAATGACAACTTCCTCTTCCATTTCATATTCCTCAGTACGCTGCCGCCACACATGAGAGGGACGCTGGCCAACATGCGATGCAGCACTCAGCAAGACTTCCGCACGCTGGCTCACGAAGCTCAACGGCTCGTCAACGCCTGCAAGGAGCAGACACCCACAGCAGCATCCGCAGACCTCAACGCTGATGTCTGGAGCCACGAGGAGCCACAAATCACCGAGCAGAATCAGCCCGCGGTGACAGCGACACGGCCAGGACGCAACAGACGGAGCGACGTTTGTTATTACCACCACCGCTTCGCCGAGAAGGCTTACAAATGCGTTCCCCCCTGCAAATTCATGATTTCGGGAAAACGCCGAAGCCAAGAGCCGTTAACAGCGGCGGTTCTCGGCGAAAAAAGCAAGCTTTTATATGTGACGGACGGACACACCGGCAAGCGGTTCCTTATCGACATGGGAGCTCAACTAAGTTTTGTCACGCCCTTCCAAGCAGACCGGGCCATGGGCCCCCGGGGCAATGGAGCGGTGGCAGCCAACGGCTCCATCATCGACACTTTTGGCGAAAAGAGCCTGCCCCTCTGCATCCACGGCCGCAACTACAGATGGACATTTGTTGTAGCGGCGGTGAGTTTTAACTTGTTGGGCGCAGATTTTTTGTGTGCACATGGGTTATTAGTTGATCTAACGAACAGGCGCTTGGTTAATGCACTGTCCTTTGCTTCTATTCCCTGCTCAGCTCGACTTTCTCCACCACCCGTGCAGGTTAGCGTCACCACAGCAGGAGGTAAGTTTGATCAACTCCTCACCCAATTTCCAACACTCACAATTCCCAAATTCTCAGCCACAGTGGCTAGACACGGGGTCGAACACTTTATTCCCACAACAGGCCCACCCGTATTCGCCAAAGCTCGGCGCTTAGACGCAACCAAGCTCGCCATAGCTCGGGACGAGTTTACCACCCTTGAAAAATTAGGCATTATCAGACGCTCGAAAAGCCCCTGGGCGTCACCACTTCACATGGTCCCGAAATACGACGGTTCTTGGAGGCCGTGCGGCGATTACCGCAGATTAAACAATGCGACAGCGCATGACCGCTACCCAATTCCTCACATTCAAGACTTTTCACTACATCTGGCGGGTGCGCGCATTTTTTCAAAAATAGACCTGGTCCGCGGTTATCATCAAGTCCCAGTTTGAGCAGAGGACATTCCTAAAACAGCTGTAATAACCCCCTTCGGTCTTTTTGAATTTTTGCGGATGCCTTTCGGCCTCAAAGGCGCTGCTCAAACCTTTCAGCGGATGATGGACGCAGTATTACGCGACCTCCCCTTCATGTTCGTCTACCTCGACGATATGCTGGTAGCCAGCTCGTCTGAGGAAGAACACGAGCGGCATCTCACTATGGTTTTTCAGAGACTAGAAGAGCACGGGTTAATAATCAATCCAGCCAAATGCAAATTCGGCGTGTCACAAATTGATTTTTTAGGACACAGAGTTTCTCCGAAGGGGGCAGTCCCACTTCCAGACAAAGTTCACGCAGTAAAAAGTTTCCCACGGCCACAAACGGTCAAATCGCTGCAGGAATTTTTGGGCATGGTTAATTTTTACAACCGCTTCCTCCCCCACGCAGCTCAGCTCATGCAGCCCCTATATGACGCGCTCAGAAAACAAAAACCTTCCAACGCGGTCGAATGGACCCCGGAGCGCGTACGCGCCTTCGCGGAAGTAAAAAGCGCCCTAGCTAATGCCACATTGTTGGTTCACCCCGATCCCTCGGCCCGCATTGCGCTAACCACAGACGCTTCAGACCTGGCTATAGGGGCAGTTGTAGAACAACACATCGGCGGAATCTGGCAACCTTTGGCATTCTTCAGCAAATCGCTAAACCAAACTGAGCGTAAATACAGCACTTTTGACAGACAGCTACTAGCGCTCCATTTATCCATCCGCCACTTCCAGTTCTGGTTAGAGGGGCGGCGTTTTACGGCTTTTGTAGACCACAAACCGCTCACCTTTGCTATGGCTAAAATTTCCGAACCGTGGTCAGGCAGGCAACAAAGACAGCTAGCTGCAATTTCAGAGTTCACCACAGACATTCGACATGTGGCACGCAAACTTAACGTGGTAGCAGACTGCCTCTCTCGCGCTGTGACATTGCCAGAGCGCGAGGAGACAGATTATACTACCTCAGCCGCGGAACTCTTCGCCAACGCGGACACATACGCAGCACCAATCCACGCAGGGATAGATTATGCAGCCATGGCAAAGGAACAAAGTAGTGACGCGGACGTGCGCGCACTCCTGTCTGGACCAACAGGGTTAAGGCTGGAGAAAAGGGGTCTACGCGACGGTGTGCCCCCCCTAATATGCGACATCTCAACCGGCCGACCTCGCCCGTTAATTCCAGCTGCATGGCGCCGCCGTATTTTCGACTCGATTCACTCCCTCGCACACCCAGGTGTGCGCGCTTCAGTTAAAATGGTCGCCGAAAAGTTTGTGTGGCCTGGCCTGCGCAAAAACGTAAAAGAATGGGCAAAGACTTGCATTTCTTGTCAGCGCGCCAAAGTACACAAACACACAAAAGCCCCTCTGGAGCCTTTTCGAATCCCTGCTAGAAGGTTCGACCATGTTCATGTCGACCTCGTGGGGCCACTACCTTCCTCCCAAGGTTTCACACACCTGTTAACAATGATAGACCGCACCACGCGCTGGCCAGAGGCAGTCCCTCTGGCGTCAACCACAGCGGAGGAAGTCGCTCGCGTTGCGAGTATAAGTTCGTAGAGCCGAAGGTGTTCGCTCTCTTACTTCTTCTGCTGCTGCACCTAGATGAGACTTGTTAGAGGAGCTGATAATAAACTTTGGTTTATGAATCACATCGCCTCATTATTTCAAGCTCCTCTACAGCCCCATTCATTCTTTCCTTTACACGGATCAGTCGTCCTAGTCCCTTTGCAGAAAAACAGCCCCAAAGTATGATGTTTCCACCCCCATACTTCACAGCAGGTATGGTGTTCTTTCTCCTCCAAACACGACAAGTTGAGTTTTTACCAAAAAGTTCTATTTTGGTTTCATCTGACCATATGACATTCTCCCAATCCTCTTCTGGATCATCCAAATGCTCTCTAGCAAACTTCAGACGGGCCTGGACATGTACTGGCTTAAGCAGGGGGACACGTCTGGCACTGCAGGATTTGAGTCCCTGGCGGCGTAGTGTGTTACTGATGGTAGCCTTTGTTACTTTGGTCCCAGCTCTCTGCAGGTCATTCACTAGGTCCCCCCCCATGTGGTTCTGGGATCTTTGCTCACCGTTCTCGTGATAATTTTGACCCCACGGGGTGAGATCTTGCATGGAGCCCCAGATCGAGGGAGATTATCAGTGGTCTTGTATGTCTTCCAATTTCTAATAATTGCTCCCACAGTTGATTTCTTCACACCAAGCTGCTTACCTATTGCAGATTAAGGCTTCCCAGCCTGGTGCAGGTCTACAATTTTGTTTCTGGTGTCCTTTGACAGCTCTTTGGTCTTGGCCATAGTGGAGTTTGGAGTCTGACTGTTTGAGGTTGTGGACAGGTGTCTTTTATACTGATAACGAGTTCAAACAGGTGCCATTAATACAGGTAACGAGTGGAGGACAGAGGAGCCTCTTAAAGAAAAAGTTACAAGTCTGTGAGAGCCAGAAATCTTGCTTGTTTGTAGGTGACCAAATACTTATTTTACTGAGGAATTTACCAATTAATTCATTAAAAATCCTTCAATGTGATTTTCTGGATTTTTTTCCCCTCATTTTGTCTCTCATAGTTGAGGTATACCTATGATGAAAATTGGAGACCTCTCTCATCTTTTTAAGTGGGAGAACTTGCACAATTGGTGGCTGACTAAATACTTTTTTGCCCCACTGTAAATGTCCTCACTGGTAAAGATACTAATGAAGAAATCATTCAGGGTGTCTGCCTTCTCCAAGTCTGATGTAACCATCTTAGACTCACTTATAATTAAATCGGGAATGTACTCTCTTGTTTTGGATTTTGATTTAACATCGTTCCAAAACAATTTTGGATTGGACTTTATTTTCTGAGCTAAATGCTTCTCAAATTTCTTCTGGGCTTTTCGTGCGGCCTATCGTGCCTGATTACATATCTGATTGTACTTCATGTGATCTTCTTGACTTTTCGATATGGTATATTTCTTCCATAACTTTTGCTTCTTCCTTAATTTGTAAATTGTTTCTTTATCGTTCCATCTTAACCTATCTACTTGACCCAAGACTACTTTTACTGGAATATTTTTGTCCATAGATGTATTTATCAGTGAACAGTTCCCTACTATTATCAACATTAGTCTTCTCAAGAAGTCTTTCCCAATCGAATGTGAGGTCATTTTTCATTTGCGCATAATTAGCCTTATCATACTGAAAAATTTTCCGACTTGTAACCATTTCCTGGATATAACAGTTAAATGTGAAGCAGATAACAATATGATCACTCTTCCCTACTCAGGGTTTCCTCTGGTAACATTTCTTCGTGGCGGCCCGCCGCGCCAGAAATTTTACCGCCTCGCCAAGGAGACATGAATATATTAAGAAAGTATATGAAGCAATGACTTTACGCAAGCGCGCACGCAAACAACGCGTGTGGCCGTCATCCACGTGGAGTTTAGAAGCGCCCCGCCCACGTGAGTTTTCCAATCAGTCAGCAAACAGTGTCTCGCTAAGCATGACTGTCCGACAGAAACATGAGTTTGTTAAAGTACTTTAAACACGGAAAAAATCATGAGAGGTATGTAAGCACTGGAGGAGTTTATCATGGTTTTAACCCGCTGGAAACAGGAGCAATAATGGAAGAGTTGCTTCGCTAAGAGATGTGGTTAGAATTCATTTGCAGCCGGCTTCATATGAAGGGAAAGGCAAGGGGGACTGATGAATTGCTGAGGATATATTTCACCAGCCACTACAATATTAAGTTATGTTCTGTAGGAATTGCAGGAATGAAGAGACTGTCAATTTCTCTCTTTTCTCGCACAAGCAGGTGCACCGTTTTTATTCTCCAGTGGCAGTGACAAAAAGCAACAGCTAAAAATGCTAGCTCTCTTCACTCTAAACTGAGGTCCTTTAGTGGCTGCCTAGAGAGGTGCCTGATGAGAAAGCCTGAAAGCACAACTATAACAGCCTAAACAGATCATTCTGTACATGAACACATATTGTGGTGAATTATGTCTTTAGAGTCCAATGCAGTTCACGATTATGTACCTGGCAGGTTAAGATGACCGAAATCTACAAAGTCAATGACTTTAATCTGTCAGCAGCCTTCAAACAAACTAAACGTGCCAACATTTGATTTCAAAATAAGGGAGGATTTTCCTGCTGTCTGGGGGGTGAGGAGATTTCTTAAAAAAAAAAAAAAAAAAAAAAAAAAAAAAAAAAAAAAAAAAAACAACAACACAAAACTACAAATATAAAGAAATATAACAGAAATAATGGCATCCTTGGTCATTCAAGTTAATTCATTTCATTAAATACAATTTTATTACCATTTTTTCTTTGTAATCAGAGTTAAATTACACTGGTCAACACCAAATTTATTGTCTAAGTTTATTTTTAGCTGATTTAGGACAATTTTGATGTGCTGAATCCAAAAATCACATTGGTTTTGCTCAATCAGGTCAACTTTTTGAATTATGGCCACATGTTTTATATGTTTTTGTTTACATGTACGGGTATTTTCGCTTTATATGATGCAAAATTCTTTTTTATGTCTTGAAATTCTCAGAATTTTGAACAATGATGACATAACATTCAATTTACATGTACAGTGATCCCTCGCTACTTCGCGCTTCACCTTTCGCGCCCTCAGTGCATCGCGGATTTTTCAAAAATATTCATCAAAAATTCAAAATTGAGAAATAATGGGCGGGCGCTAGCAGAAGGCAGGGAGACTACATTATAACATCAGGTATCAACACAGAGAGCCGCACAACTCAAAATCCACCTCTCTGTTCACTGTTCTCGTGTTGGCTCAGCTCGGGAATCTCGCAAGCTGATTGGCCGAGACGTTTTACCCAGCTTCTTTCCCTGCCGTGCCCATACCCAGCGAAGGAAGACCGCATTCATTGCTCTTTATCGCTCGTGTTGCTTAGTCTCGCCGCGTGGAACTTTTTGCTGTTCTCTTGTGCCATTTTGTGCGAAATAGTCTTCCCGTCGAGCCACTACGCCGCCTCCTGCAGCTTCTCCAGCTCTATCGGAAGCTGCCCTCGACGATCCTGCGCCTCTAGCACCTGACGATGAGGCGTCACCTGAGGAGCAGTAAAGCTCTCATTAACCTGTGCAGTAAATCATCTTCATCTTGAGTTACGTATCTTGTTATAAGAATAAAAGAGTTCTAAAAACATATTTATGTACACTTTATTTACATCTACATATGTATGTACACTTACACACACACACACACACACACACACACACACACACACACACACACACACACACACACACACACACACGTATCACATGAGAGAGAGAGTGAGAGAATGAACGTACGTATTATTTATGGGTGACGTCACGAGGGGTGACGCTACTTCGCGGTTTTTCCACTTTTCGCGGTCGGTTCTGGAACCCATTAACCGCGATAAGTGAGGGATCACTGTACTTACCTTTATATAAAGGTAAGTACATGCACAGTCCCAAGTACATACTAAGTAAGTACAGGTTTTTACTTAGCACCTGATCGAGAGAAACGGATGTCATTTTCGGATTCAGCGGTGCAAAATTGTCTTAAATCAGTTGAAAAAACAGACATCTTGCAAAAAAAATTATTTTGTAACCCTGTGTTATTGTTCTGTTCTGACTGCAAGTTATAGTCAAAAATGTAAATTGTTAAGGAAAAAGTAAAAAAAAAAAAAAATACCAGTCTGTTTCAAATTTATCGAAAAAAAAAAACCAAAACAGTAATTTTATTTTAAAAACTGACAAAAACTAGTCATAAAATAATCTACAAATTTATAATAAAGTTTCAAATGTACAAGAAAACTCAGTTTTACAAGAGGAAAAAACAAATTTGAGGAACATGGTTTCAACTTTAGATTTACAGAGAAAAGTAGAAAACTATAAGAAAATTGTTGTACATTTTTGAGAAAAACCTCAAACCATCAAGACTGAAGTCATTACTCATGTTTTTAAGTGGGTGCTCTTTGTACCCTTAACTCAGTTATAAATTTTGGGTTGTCTACTTTTAATTATTAATTTCAAAGCACTGCTTTTACATGAGTAGAATTTCTGGTTACTATACCCACCTGATCATATAATTTAAGTACGCATGAGTACACTACTATTATGAATGCTTTTTCCCTTCCCGGCTCTCTCAATGGAAAAAAGAAACACGAGAATAAAAACACAAAAAATACACATATTTTTGTCATTGATGTAAACCATGACAAAAAAATCCTGCAGGACAAAACATGACACTTGATATTTTCTAACCTGTTTGTATACCACCATAGACAGAGAGAGAACCTGAATTAAGAGCTCAGAGAGGGAAAGATGAGACAGAAGAGAGGAACCAAGGAGAGGGAAGTGTTCAGGCAGAGGAAGAAGAGAAGAATAATGCCACTACAAAGTCTAAACACAGGATGTCTGTGTGGGACCCCAACTGGCCCAATATTCAAGCCTCGGTTGTACAATACTTCAAATGGTAAGTTCCATATGCAATGTTACGTGTAAAATTTTAAAAAGAAATAAATAGTATAAAATTAACATATTCCGGTAGGTTTACCCCTCCCCCCTCCCGGAAAAATATGTTGCCACCGTGCCAAGGTCTTTAAGCCAGAGGAAACACTGCTACTGGTGATTTTGTTTTAATACCGCTGATCATATGTTCCTCATTAGTGAAAATGAGATCAAGCACATTTAGCTCCTGATTTATCTGATACCTGGTACAAAAATCCACATGTTGATAAAGGAAGGCATCTCTAGTTGCCTCTAAAAATCTATTAGCATCACAGTTACTAAATCTTGTGATACCACATCCATTTGTCCATTTGATGTCTGGAAAGTTAAAATCACAGACTATTAATAAATGCAAATAGCCCATGATCCCACAGCTCTGTAAGAAATTAGACAATTTTACATTGTTTTCAGCTGATGACCTTGGGCTATGGTATAAACCAACAATAAATAGTTTATCATTCTTATTTAGTTTAATTTCAACTGATACCATCTCAGCAGGGGCTCAATTCCTAAATTTAATGGTTCCATAGAGTTAAGTTATTGTTTCACATGAAATGAAATCCCCCTCACCCCTTTCTGCTCTGCACTTGTATAGAGGGTGTATCCTGTCAATTGGAATTCAGTTCTTGTCATATCAAAAAGTGTGTTCTTTAGAATAGTTTCCCTGGTAATAATAATATCAGGCTTTAAATTATTTATCTTGTGGTGACACTAAACACAGCGGGGAGACATTCCTCTGGGACATTCTTCTGGAGCTTGCTTCACTGACCCAGCAGGGCCTCGGAGGAAGCAGAGGACAACTGACACACGACCAAAAGAACCACAGAAGACAGTCAGACGGGACTGAATGCATGCATCTTTGTGCCAACCAATGTTATGCTAATCATGTGTATTGACCAATGGTATTAGATAACAATTGATATGCTAATGTACCATGCATTCTCTCCGTCTGTATAAAAGAACTGCTCTCCGTCATCTCTCTCTCTTCATTCTTACACTTCTACTCTCATCAGGACTAACCGGGCCCCAGCAGCCACGCTGGGGCCAACAGGCTGTATTCATGTTAGAGGGTAAATAAAGAATCTGTGCCTCGCCTCCACATCCTTTTCCTTCGCACCCTCTACAATCTCACAAAAATTCAGCTTGTTGGTTAAACAGCCAATGTCGGTGTAAAAAAACTTCTAGGGACTTATTAAATCTAATCCCACCATTAGTTTTATGTTTGTTGTTACTTTCTTATTTCCTGAATCACTGTCATTACTATCTGACGGCTGGAACACCAGAGTCCGTTCCACTTCACCACAAGTACAATCATCTGGGAGGTTGCGTGTTGTGAAAACTTCTAGCTGCTGGCCCTGTTTTCAAACTGCTGAAAACTTCCCCCGCCGTATTACCGTTAAACTTCGGTGTTTTGCCGGTTAACGGTGTCTCAGGTCCCTGGAAGCTGATGGGGTTTTCGTGTGTTCGGGGCCGTGCATCCATCTCTGGCTGCTCTGTTTCCATCTTGACGGTAGACGGACCCGGATGAGTCGTGTTCTCTCCCGCAGCGGTTAGCATCGGCTAGCTGTTAGCTCCTAGCGTCCATGTTCCTTCATGAGAGCACCGGACGGATTAGCTCTTCACAGGAGGGATTTAGTCACTGTCCACAACAAACATGGAGGTGTACGGCTTCTGTTTACAGACTCATCCGCTCCAGCTTCCTACAGCAGCAGAACACTTCAGCAAATTCAGCAGTTCCCAGATCTCGCGAGAGAAACAAGCAGCCAGCTCTCCGGAAACAAGCCCCGAAAAGCTTTGGCTCCTCAGAGAGGCCACTTGATAACGACATATACTGTATATATATATATATATATATATATACTGCTCAAAAAAATAAAGGGAACACTTTGAAAGCACATCAGATTTTAATGGGAAAAAATAAGCTGGATATCTACACTGATATGGACTGGATAATGTGTTAAGAATGAAAAGATGCCACGTCTTTTGATGGAAATGTAAACACTCCAAAACTTAAAGTGAAGAAATTGTGGCAGGCTAGTCTAGCTTACTCAGATTAAAAAGTGTTCCCTTTGTAGAAGAGCTTGGAAATGAAGAGGCGATTTGATTTATAAACAAAGTTTAATTATCAGCTCTTCTAACAAGTCTCATCTTGTGCAGAGTGGCAGAAGGAGAAAAGAGACAGAATGTCTCCGGCTCACTGGCTTTATACGTGCACACAACAAAAGACATGCATAACAAAGGCTGACATCCCTCATTATCTTAATCCCCCATTGTCTTGGTATTTCCTCTCCTCGCCTTAGGGGGTAAGGGTGGCTCCTCCGGTCTCCTCCGCCGCGTCTGGGAACGTCTTTGTTCTTCACTCGGCGGTTGAGAGCCTTTGTCCTTTCAGAGGTGTGAAGTCCTTTACATATGTAATTACTAAACATTTCCACATGCTTCAACATATGTAGGTTATGGAATATATGATTAATATAGACCACAGGCCCCCCCAAACAACTAAGAAAAGACAACAGAAAGGTTCACAGTCTAAGATAGTTACTATGACATACTAAATGTTACATCTCTTGCCACGGAAGAACTTTCCAGCAGCCATGCTCCTAAGAGAGTTCAGTGGTAATTATAACAGCATAGTAAAATCATAAGTCAGTCCTAAACTGTTGCAGCACAATTAGTGAACAATTGTGGAGTGGTTTGTATCAGTCCCTGTGCTGTCTGGGTTTTAATCTTCTCCCAAAACTGCTGTAGGTTGGTTTAGGCGCCCTGCTGGGACCTTCTTGTGAGGAATCTGCAGTGTGGGAAGGAGAGAGGTTAACTGTTCCCTGCTGGGGGGCTGAGTCTTTTCTCTTGGGGGGTCTACCCTGCCGAGGTGCTCTCGCCAACTGTGCAGGCTCGTCTTTCAACAAGAAGGCAGGTTTAAGTCTGTCAATGCTGACTGTTTCTTTTCTATCCCCAAAATCAAGCACAAAGTGTTTATCACCATGTTCCAGCACTCTGAATGGCCCATCGTATGCTGGGCGGAAAGTTGGTTTTAAAGCTTCATGCTTAACAAAAACGAACTCAGCGTTTTTTAAAGCTTGAGGGACAAACACCCGTGGGAAGGAGTGATGAGCTGGACCGGGGAGAGAGCCCGGTCCGTTGCTGCCAAAAAACCTTGGGACTGGAAGGTGCCCTGGCTCTGGGTTCTCTGGTAAAAATTCACCTGGAAGCCTGAGAGGTTGTGCAAAGACTAATTCTGCGGGAGAGGCGTCTAGATCCTCTTTAGGTGCAGCACGCAACCCCAATAAAACCCAGGGAAATTTATTTACCCAATTTGTATCCGTTAGTGAGGCTCTGAGGGCGGCCTTTAAAGACCTGTGAAAACGCTCGCATAACCCATTAGCCTGAGGATGATAAGCGGTGGTGCGGTGAATTGTTGCCCCTAAGCTGTTGGACATGGCTGACCAGAGCTCTGAGACAAATTGAGGCCCCCTATCGGACGTGATGTCCGATGGGACGCCGAAACGTGCCACCCAGTTTGTCAAAAAAACGCGAGCGACTTCCTCCGCTGTGGTTGCCGCTAGAGGGACTGCCTCTGGCCAGCGTGTGGTGCGGTCTATCATTGTTAACAGGTGTGTGAAACCTTGGGAGGAAGGTAGTGGCCCCACGAGGTCGACATGAACGTGGTCGAACCTTCTAGCAGGGATTGGAAAAGGCTCCAGAGGGGCTTTTGTGTGTCTGTGTATTTTGGCGCGTTGACAAGAAATGCAAGTTTTTGCCCATTCTTTTACGTTTTTGCGCAGGCCTGGCCACACAAACTTTTCGGCGACCATTTTAACCGAGGCGCGCACACCTGGGTGCGCGAGGGAGTGAATTGCGTCGAAAATACGGCGCCGCCATGTAGCTGGTACTAACGGGCGAGGTCGGCCGGTTGAAACATCGCATATTAGGGGGGGTACGCCGTCGCGTAAACCCTTTTTCTCCAGCCTTAACCCTGTTGGTCCAGACAGGAGTGCGCGCACGTCTGCGTCACTGCTTTGTTCCTCTGCCATGGCTGCATAATCTATCCCTGCATGGCTAGGTGCTGCGTATGTGTCTGCGTTAGTGAAGAGTTCTGCTGCTGAGGCAGTATAATCTGTCTCCCCGCGTTCTGGTGGTGTCACAGCGCGAGAGAGACAGTCTGCTACTACGTTAAGTTTGCCTGCCACGTGTCGAATGTCTGTGGTGAACTCTGAAATCGCAGCTAGCTGTCTTTGTTGCCTGCCTGACCATGGTTCTGAAATTTTAGCCATAGCAAAGGTGAGCGGTTTATGGTCTACAAAAGCCGTGAAACTCCGCCCTTCTAACCAGAACTGGAAGTGGCGGATGGATAAATGAAGCGCCAGCAGCTCTCTGTCAAAAGTGCTGTATTTACGCTCAGTTTGGTTTAGCGATTTGCTAAAGAATGCTAAAGGTTGCCAGACCCCGCTGACAAGTTGTTCTACAACTGCCCCTATAGCCAGGTCTGAAGCGTCTGTGGTTAGCGCGATGCGGGCCAAGGGATCTGGGTGAACTAACAATGTGGCGTTAGCTAGGGTGCTTTTTACTTCCGCGAAAGCGCGTTCGCGCTCCGGGGTCCATTCGACCGCGTTGGAAGCTTTCTTTTTTTTGAGCGCGTCATATAGGGGCTGCATGAGCTGAGCTGCGTGGGGGAGGAAGCGGTTGTAAAAATTAACCATCCCTAAAAATTCCTGTAGCAATTTGACCGTTTGTGGCCGTGGGAAACTTTCTATCGCGTGAACTTTGTCTGGAAGTGGAACTGCCCCCTTCGGAGAGACTTTGTGTCCGAAAAAAATCAATTTGTGACACGCCGAATTTGCATTTGGCTGGATTGATTATTAGCCCATGCTCTTCTAGCCTCTGAAAAACCATAGTGAGGTGCTGCTTGTGTTCCTCCTCAGACGAGCTGGCTACCAGCATGTCGTCGAGGTAGACGAAGACAAAAGGAAGGTCGCGTAGGACCGCGTCCATCATTCGCTGAAAAGTTTGAGCAGCGCCTTTGAGGCCGAAAGGCATTCGCAGAAATTCAAAAAGGCCGAAAGGGGTTATTACCGCTGTTTTAGGAATGTCTTCTGCTCGGACTGGGACTTGGTGATAACCGCGGACTAAGTCTATTTTTGAAAAAATGCGCGCACCCGCCAGATGTAGTGAAAAATCTTGAATGTGAGGAATTGGGTAACGGTCATGCGCTGTAGCGTTGTTTAATCTGCGGTAATCTCCGCACGGTCTCCAAGAACCGTCGGATTTCGGAACCATGTGAAGTGGTGAGGCCCAGGGGCTCTTCGAGCGTCTAACAATGCCCAATTTTTCGAGAGTTGTAAACTCGTCCCGTGCTATGTTGAGCTTGGCCGCGTCTAAGCGGCGCACTTTGGTAAAAACGGGAGGTCCTGTTGTGGGAATGAAGTGTTCAACCCCGTGTTTAGCCACAGTGGCTGAGAATTTGGGAATTGTGAGTGCTGGAAATTGGGTGAGGAGTTGCTCAAACTTACCTCCTGCCGTGGTGACGTTGGCCTGCACAGGTGGTGGAGAAACTCGGGCTGAGCATGGAATAGAAGCAAAGGACAGTGCATTAACCAGGCGCCTATTTGCTAGATCTACTAATAACCCATGTGCACACAAAAAATCCGCGCCCAATAAGTTAAAACTCACCGCCGCTACAACAAATGTCCATCTGTAGCTGCGGCCGTGGATGAGGAGGTGCAGGCTCTTTTCGCCGAACGTGTCGATGTTAGAGCCGTTGGCTGCCACGGCTCCGTTGTCCCGGGTGCCCGTGGCTCGATCTGCGTGGGAGGGCATGACGAAACTCAGCTGGGCTCCTGTGTCGATGAGGAACTGCTTGCCTGTGTGTCCATCCGTCACGTACAACAGCTTATTCTTCTCGCCGAGAACCGCTGCCGTTAACGGCTCTCGGCTTTGGCGTTTTCCCGAAATTGCAAATTTGCAGGGGGGAACGCATTTGCGGGCCTTCTCGGCGAAGCGGTGGTGATAATAACAGGCGTCGCTCTGTCTGCTAAGTTTTGGCCGTGTCGCTGTCACCGTGGGCTGGGTCTGCTCAGTGGGTTGTGGCTCCTCGTGGCTCGGGGCGTCAGCTTTGAGGTCTGTGGATGCTGCTGTGGGTGTCAGCTCCTTGCAGGCGTTGACGAGCCGATGAGCTTCGTTGGCCAGTGCGCGGAAGTCTTGGTGGTTGTTGCATTTCATGCTGGCGAGTGTCCCTCTCATGTGTGGCGGCAGCGTGCTGAGGAATATAAACTGGAAGAGGAAGTTGTCATTGCCCTCTTCTTTGAGCTGTAGCAAATCCTCCATGAGGGCCTTCGGTTTGCACCCTCTGTGGCCGTAGACCGCCAGGATCTTCTCGGCTCTCTCTTCCGCTGATGGGACGTAGTTCGCCACGATGGTTGCTTTGAGCGTCTCATATTTGTCCCGGGCCGGTGGTCGCCGGATCATGCTCCGCACACACTTCGAAGTGGCGGCGTCGAGTTTGGAGACGATATGGTAAAATTTGGTATCGTCAGCCGTGATGCCCGCCAGTGTAAACTGGGCTTCAGCCTGCTGAAACCAAGAGGCGGGGTCTTCTTGCCAGAAGTCTGGCAGCTTGACAGCGACAGCATTCGTGCATACCATCACTGCTGTGCCCGCCGGGCGAGAGTGCCTTGCCTCGGCTCTCACGGCGGTGCTGGTGCTCGGTTGAGCCCTGTCAATCTCTTCTGCCGGAGGGAACAGTTGTCCATCTGTTCCCTCGTCTGCGTGGGTTGCCACGGATGAGTCGATTGCGGGGGAACGCCTCAGGTTCATACTCGCGTCAGGGTCACCAGTGTAGAAGAGCTTGGAAATGAAGAGGCGATTTGATTTATAAACAAAGTTTAATAATCAGCTCTTCTAACAAGTCTCATCTTGTGCAGAGTGGCAGAAGGAGAAAAGAGAAAGAATCTCTCCGGCTCACTGGCTTTATACGTGCACACAACAAAAGACATGCATAACAAAAGGCTGACATCCCTCATTATCTTAATCCCCCCATTGTCTTGGTATTTCCTCTCCTCGCCTTAGGGGGTGAGGGTGGCTCCTCCAGTCTCCTCCGCCGCGTCTGGGAACGTCTTTGTTCTTCACTCGGCGGTTGAGAGCCTTTGTCCTTTCAGAGGTGTGAAGTCCTTTACATATGTAATTACTAAACATTTCCACATGCTTCAACATATGTAGGTTATGGAATATATGATTAATATAGACCACACCCTTTATTTTTTGAGCAGTATATATATATATATATATATATATATATATATATATATATATACTATATATATATATATATACAGTATATATACAGTATATTGTGGAGCGTGTAAATAATGAGGCGGATTTGGCTCAGACGATTTATTACACATCTCACACAAGAAGCATAGACAGAATGACATCTCAGCAAAGACTCTTCTCTTAAATACTATGGCATTCCTCTAGAACAGGGGTTACCAACGCGGTGCCCACGGGCACCATGTCGCCCGCAGGGACCACATGTGTCGCCCGCAGGCCTGTTCTAAAAATAGCACAACTCGCAAGTGAGCTGCAGATGTAATTTTTTCTGCCGCTATTTTTTATTTTATATTTTTTATATTTTTAAAAATCACACTTGCATTTATATAGATTTTAAAATGACAATGTCTTAAAAATAAAAAAAATGAAAATATGTTTATTATACGTAAAGTTAAGGTGAACTCTGACCTAGTTCAAAGGTCAGTATTGTGCACATGACAAAACCTTCGCGCTTGTGGAGCGTAAGCTTAGCTAGCGGGCAGTTAAGATGGTGGGCGCAGTGCGGTTTCCAAGCCCAAAAACATGGCAAAAAAAAGACAGAAAATTTATCATTTTCAAAGTGAGCGGGAGGAAGAGTTCTTTTTTACTACCGTGAAAGGAAGCTGTGTGTATTTCATTTGCGGGGCGATGGCGAAGCGCCACTTCATTACCCACTCTTTTTTTTTTTTTTTTGGACTTATCTTGTACCCGTAGGTAGATTTGTTCTGCAGTCCGGTAACATGCCACCAGCAGCTGCGTGCGCAAGCGCCCCTTAACTCCCTAACCTGCATGTTTTTGCATGAAAAATGAGAACATGCACCACCAGAACATGCAAACTCCACACAGATCACTGTTGGCCGGGGGCAAGGATCGAACCCACGATCCCCCAACCGAGGGTAAACTGCTTCCACGGTGCTAACCACTGCGCCACCGTGCATATAAGCGCTCTCAGTGCTTGTTTAGCTTCTTCTCATGAAAGGACAGTGCTGGTTGCTCAAGCATGATTCTTGGCAAGAACTGTATGGATATAATTCCAGTGAAGAAGAACACACAAAAGTGTGTTTATTAAATGTAACAGATTTTGAGCAGAATTGCAGCAGATTTGTTCAGTTAAAAATGTGATAAGATTTATTTAATATGAAAGTTGATTTTTCTTAAATGTTGCATAACTTTTTCAAACATGGTTCAACATACTTCATGAATTAAAAGGGTTTAGTTTTTTATGGTTAAAAGGGACTGGTGAAAACTGGACTTTTTTTATGAAATGTAGAAGGGATCATCTGAACAATTGCTGAGATTAATAAAAATAAAGTGTTGAATATTGATCTTGTCTGTTACCCACTCTAAGTTATTGATAATTATTTATTTATGTATATATATATATATATATATATATATATATATATATATATATATACACACACACACACACACACACACACACACAATTTGTTATTTTAGAGGAGTGTGTGAAGCTGGTGCCCTTCACATGACTCGATACCCATGAAGTAGCTCTTGGTTTCAAAAAGGTTGGTGACCCCTGCTCTAGAAGCTTCTAACACACTAAAGGTCACATTGCATTCACTTCCTTAATCCTTTACCATTCCTCTAGAATTTTCTAACACACAAAAGGTCACACTGCATTCATCCTTCACACCTCCCTGTTATCTCACCAGGGAACCTCTGCTCTTTGTTCTTGTCTAAGATGTTACACAATTGTGCTCTCCCCATGTGCCGCCAACCCCCCCCCCCCCCGGAGCATCTTGGATAGAACAATAGAATAACAGTCCGTATGCTGTGATAGAACCATTAAACATCAATCCATATGCTGCTTGGGCTTCAGTCTTCTCCCGTATCTGCTGTAACCAGAATTCACTGCCTCCGTGGCGCTGTCATGCTGGGGGGTTGATGTTTGGGGGGTAAAACGTTTTGTCTGTCCGTGTGGGTGCTCTGGGGAATCTTTTCTCTGGGGGGGCTCCCCGTGGGGGTCTTCCACGCCGAGGGGCCCTCGCCAACAGCACTTGCTCGTCCGCCACCACGAAAGCGGGTTTGAGTCTGTCTATGCCAATCTTTTCCCTCCTACCCCCCAAATCTAGCAAAAAATGCTTGTCCCCTGTTTCTAGCACTCTGAGCGGTCCATCATAGGGTGGGCGCAGTGGAGGGCGATGGGTGTCGTGTCTGACAAACACGAACTCCGCGTTTTTCAAAGTTTTAGGCACAAAAACGCGCGGAAAACTGTGGTAGGCAGGGCCCGGCAGCGTGCTTGTGTCTATGCTACGCTGCAATAGCTGAGACGGGGAGCTGCCCGGCGCGGGATTATCTGGCAGAAACTCCCCGTCAGCCGAAGTGGTTGCGCAAAAACGAGTTCTGCCGGGGAAGCTTCCAGATCCTCTTTAGGCGTGGAACGTAACCCCAATAAAACCCACGGTAGCTTGTCCACCCAATTTGCATCCGTCAGTGAAGCCCTGAGAGCCGCTTTCAATGATCTATGAAAACGTTTGCATAACCCATTAGCCTGTGGATTGTACGCAGTTGTGCGGTGAATTGTGACACCCAGGCTGCGGGCCATTGTTGACCAGAGTTCGGAAACAAATTGAGGGCCTCTGTCGGACATAATGTCCGACGGGACTCCAAAACGCGCCACCCATGCTGTTAAAAACGCGCGCGCCACCTCCTCGGCCGTGGTTGCCGCCAGCAGAACCGCTTCTGGCCAGCGCGTGGTGCGGTCCACCATTGTCAGGAGGTGCGTGTACCCCTGTGATGGCGGGAGGGGGCCCACGAGGTCCACGTGGACATGGTCGAACCTCTTAGCTGGAATGCGAAACGGCTCCAAGGGAGCCTTCGTGTGTCTGTGTACTTTGGCTCATTGGCACCCCATGCAGACTGCCGCCCACTCTTTCACTTGTTTGCGAAGGCTCGGCCACACAAATTTCTCTCCTACCATTTTGACCGACGCGTGCACTCCTGGGTGTGCCAAAGAGTGAACCGACTCAAACACGCGGCTGCGCCACGTGGCCGGGACCACGGGACGTGGGCGACCTGTGGAGACATCGCAGATTAGGGGGGCATGCCATCCTGCAGCACCCTGCTCTCCAGCCTTAACCCTGTTGGTCCAGACTGGAGCATGCGCACGTCCGCATCACTAACCTGCTCCGCGGCCATGGCTGCGTAATCTATCCCCACGCAGACAGGGGCCACCACGGCGCGTGAGAGGCAGTCTGCCACTACATTCAGTTTGCCCGACACATGCTGAATATCGGTAGTAAACTCTGAGATCGCGGCCAGCTGTCTCTGCTGCCGGCCCGACCACGGCTCTGAAACCTTGGCCACCGCGAACGTTAGCGGCTTGTGGTCAACGAACGCGGTGAAACTGTGCCCTTCCAGCCAGAACTGGAAGTGGCGAATGGCCAGGTGGAGAGCCAGCAACTTTCTGTCGAACGCGCTGTATTTACGTTCACTGTCGCGCAAAGTTCTGCTGAAAAAGGCGAGCGGCTGCCAAACCCCGGCTACGCGCTGCTCCACGACCGCCCCTATGGCCACATCTGAAGCGTCAGTGGTGAGCGCTATACGGGCCGTTGGGTATGGATGTGCCAGCAATGTGACGTTTGCCAGGGCTGCTTTGACTTCCGAGAACGCTCGCTCCGGGGTCCATTCGACCCTATCCGCGGGTTTCTGTTTTTTGAGCGCAGCGTACAGTGGTTGCATGAGCTGCGCTGCGCGGGGAAGGAAACGGTTATAAAAGTTCACCATTCCCAAAAATTCTTGTAGTGCCCTGACCGTTTGCGGCCGGGGAAAATCTGCCACTGCGCGCACTTTGTCAGGCAGCGGGACCGCTCCTTCAGGAGAGACGCGGTGCCCCAAAAAATCAATCCCCGTCACCCCGAACTGACATTTCGCTGGGTTGATAATTAACCCATGCTCTTCCAACCTCCGGAAAACCATCGTGAGGTGGGTTTTGTGTTCGTCTTCGGATGCGCTGGCTACTAAGATATCGTCCAGGTAGACGAACATGAAAGGGAGATCGCGCAGTACTGCATCCATCATGCGCTGGAACGTCTGTGCAGCCCCTTTAAGCCCAAATGGCATGCGCAAAAACTCGAATAAACTGAACGGAGTTATTACCGCTGTTTTGGGTATGTCCTCAGCGCACACTGGGACTTGGTGGTAACCGCGGACCAGGTCTATTTTAGAAAAAACGTGCGCTCCTGCAAGGTGAACAGAAAAATCCTGAATGTGAGGAATTGGGTAGCAGTCGTGCCCTGTGGCGCTGTTCAACCTGCGGAAATGCCCGCAAGGTCGCCACGATCCCTCAGCTTTAGGGACCATGTGTAGCGGGGAAGCCCATGGGCTGTTTGAGCGCCTGATGATGCCCAACCTCTCCAGGTTGGCGAACTCCTCGCACGCTATGGCCAGTTTAGCTGCGTCCAAGCGCCGAGGTTTTGCAAAAACGGGCGGCCCGGCGGTGGTGATAAAATGCTCCACCCCGTGTTTAGCGATGGCTGCCGAAAACGTCGAGACAGTGAGTGCTAGGAACTGAGTGAGCAGTGTGTGGAACTTATCGCATGCAGCTGTGACGTTGGCTTGTGCTGTTGGCCGGGTCACTCGAGCTGTACAGGGGAGAGAGTCAAAGGACAGTGCATTAACCAGGCGTCTATTAAATAAAGAAATAAAAATAAAGATTAATTAATTAAATAAAGAAATAAAGATTAATTAATTCATTCATTCATTCATTCAAATAACCCAACTAAAATACACCGTAAATACCATTAATGACCAAGAAAACCCATGGCCCTCATCCTCTGAGCCTACAAGGGCACTTGGCCTTCCACCACCCCAACAAGCCTGAAAACATTACACAAACACTTTTACTTCTTTAATAAATACAATACTGGGCAATCTATGTCAGCTTTTTAAAGACATTCACATACAAATAAGTTTCATAACATTTTACCTAAAATCACTAACTTGTTCCAAACTCCTCGGGTGTAGCTTTCTGCTTGGGCTGTCTGAGCAAAAGAAAAGAACTTCCTGTTTCCTGTGAGGTATTTATAGTACCTCCCAGGTACTATAAATACCTGTGATATAGGTGTGATATAGGTACTATACAGGTATTTATAGTTTATAGTACCTGTGATACAATATCACAGATAGGTTCAGGTTCAGGTTACTTTATTTGTACCCGTAGGTAGATTTGTTTTGCAGTTGGTGACATCCATATTTACAAGCCACTAATTACATTCAACATAGACACAAACACAGGCACACATCTTACAAAATAGGTAAATATAAAATATGTACAATATAATTTTTATAGCTTGTTCAACTCTTTGACAGCAGCAGGGACAAAGCTGTTTTTGTAGTGCTGGGTTCTACTTTTTGGGACAGCAAACCTCCGTCTGGAGGGAAGAAGCTGAAAGTTGCAGTGCAAAGGGTGGGAGTCATCATTTAAAATCGAGTCGGCCATCCTCTGTACTTGTCTGGTGTACAGGGATGTCAGGCTCAGCTGTGACTCACCAAGCAAACGACTGGACCATCTGACTACCTGATCCAAGGATTTCCTCTGTTTCAGTTTTATCTGACCAAACCATGACATTAAAGAAAAGGATAAAACAGATTCAATAAAAGCCCGATAGAACATAGTCATTATGGTTCGGTCAATTTGGAAGCGTGCAAGTTTCCTCAAACAATGCAAATTTTGCTGACCCTTTTGCACACCCTTTCACAGTTCACCTCAAAGTTCAATCCACTATCAATAATTGTCCCAAGATATTTGTACGATTGTACACATTCGGTGGTCTGGCCTTTTAGTATGGTGACTTTGTGCCTGGGAGTTTTCCTCCTAAAGTCAATAATCATATCTTTCGTTTTTGTTGTATTCAGCTGCAGGTAGGAATCCTCACACCAGTGAACAAAGTCATCAACTACTGGGCCGTGGCCACTCTCACCATCCTGGAGGAGACTGACAATGACTGAGTCATCAGCATACTTTATAATGTGTCTGTTGTCATGTCTGCTCCGACACATGTTTGTGTACAGGATGAAGACTAGTAGAAGATGAAGAGTAGATACCATAAATACCTGTGATATAGTATATATATCACAGTATTTATAGTGATATTGTGGAAATGTGAAAATGACAAGGCAGAGTTTATCTCACGAGTCAGGTTTATTCACATCTTCCAACATCAGCAAAGCAGAGAGAGGAAAAACACAAACATTCGTCCTTTATATATCCAGGACCTTCAAAGCTCACATTCACAATGCATTTAATCCCAAGTAACAATGCATCTTTCCTTAAATCCTATAACATCCTCCTCATAGTCTCTGGCAGACCAGGACATCCCCCAAGGCCGTCTCTTGCATACCAAAGACTAAATTTTCACATCCTCCTGTTATCTCCAAGGAGACCCAGTCCTTCGTTCTACTCTGAGATGTGAAGCTTAAAGTGATACATATGTGTCCCACATGACCCCACCCCCCCGCCAAACATCTAAGATGGAACAACAGGATAACAGTCCGCATGTCATGATAAAATCATTACACATCAATCCACGTGCTATTTGGGCCTCAGCCTCCTCCCATATCTGCTGTAAGCGGGCTTCACCACTTCTGCGGCGCCATCATGCTGAGGGGCTGCTGTCTGGGGGTGAAAACTGTTTGTCAGTCCCTGTGGGTGTTCTGGGGAATTTCCCCGAGGGGGTCTGCCGCGTCGAGGAGCCCTGGCCATCAACACATCCTCGTCCGCCACAACAAAGGCGGGTTTGAGCCCGTTAATGCCAATCTTTTCCTTCCTGCCCCCCAAATCTAGCAAAAAATGCTTGTTCCCTGTTTCCAGCACTCTAAATGGTCCATCATAAGGTGGCCGCAGTGGTGGGCGATGAGCATCGTGTCTGACAAAAACAAACTCTGCGTTTTTCAAAGTCTTAGGTACAAAAACGCGCGGAAAACTGTGGTGAACGGGGCCAGGCAACATGCCCAATTCCATGCCACGCTGCAACAGCTGAGACGGGGAGCTATCTGGCGCAGGATTATCTGGGAGAAACTCCCCGGGCAGCCGAAGTGGCTGCGCCAAAACTAGCTCAGCCGGGGAGGCTTCTAAGTCCTCTTTAGGTGCAGAACGCAACCCCAATAAAACCCACAGTAGCTTGTCTACCCAATTTGTATCCGTCAGTGACGCCCTGAGGGCCGCTTTCAATGACCTATGAAAACGCTCGCATAACCCATTAGCCTGTGGATTGTACGCGGTTGTGCGGTGAATTGTAACACCCAGGCTGCGGGCCATTGCTGACCAAAGTTCAGAAACAAATTGAGGGCCTCTGTCAGACGTAATGTCTGACGGGACTCCAAAACGCGCCACCCACGCAGTTAAAAACGCGCGCGCCACCTCCTTGGCTGTGGTTGACGCCAGTGGAACCACTTCCGGCCAGCGCGTGGTGCGGTCCACCATTGTCAGAAGGTGTGTCCCCCATGTGATGGCGGGAGGGGGCCTACGAGGTCCACGTGAACATGATCGAACCTCTTAGCCGGGATGTGAAACGGCTCCAAGGGAGCTCTCGTGTGTTTGTGTACCTTGGCTCGTTGACATGCCATGCAGGCTGCCGCCCACTCCTTAACTTGTTTGCGCAGGCTCGGCCATACAAATTTCTCTCCTACCATTTTGACCGACGCGCGCACTCCTGGGTGGGCCAGAGAATGAATGGAGTCAAAAACGCGGCGGCGCCACGTGGCCGGTACCAGAGAACGCGGTCGTCCAGTGGAGACGTCGCAGATTAGGGCGGGCATACCATCTTGCAGCACCCTGTTCTCCAGCCTTAACCCTGTTGGTCCAGACTGGAGCACGCGCACTTCCATGTCGCTAGCCTGATCCGCGGCCATGGCTGCATAATCTATCCCTACGCGGACTGGGGCCACCACGGCGCGCGAGAGGCAGTCTGCCACTACATTAAGTTTACCCACCACATGCTGAATATCGGTAGTAAACTCTGAGATCGCAGCCAGCTGTCTCTGCTGCCAGCCTGACCACGGTTCTGAAACCTTGGCCATCACGAAAGTCAGCGGCTTGTGGTCAACGAACGCTGTAAAACAGCGTCCTTCCAGCCAGAACTGGAAGTGGCGAATGGCCAAATGGAGAGCTAACAACTCCCTGTCAAACGCGCTGTATTTACGCTCACCATCACGCAAGGTCCTGCTGAAAAAGGCGAGCGGCTGCCAAGCCCTGGCTACATGCTGCTCCACGACCGCCCCTATAGCCACATCTGACGCGTCAGCAGTGAGCGCTATGCGGGCCGTTGGGTCCGGATGCGCCAACAACGCAGCATTGGCCAGGGCTGCTTTGACTTCCGAGAACGCTCGCTCTCGCTCCGGGGACCATTTGATTTTATTCGCGGGTTTTTGTTTTTTGAGCGCGGCATACAGTGGTTGCATGAGCTGCGCTGCGCAGGAGAGGAAACGATTGTAAAAAATCACCATTCCCAAAAACTCCTGTAACGCCCTGACCGTTTGTGGCTGGGGAAAATTTGTTACCGCGCACACTTTGTCAGGTAGCGGAACCGCTCCTTCTGGAGAGACGCGATGCCCCAAAAAATCAATCTGCGCCACCCCAAACTGACACTTCGCTGGGTTGATTATTAAACCGTGCTCTCCCAACCTCTGGAAAACTGTCGTGAGGTGGTTTTCGTGTTTGTCTTCGGACGCACTGGCTACTAAGATGTCGTCCAGGTAGACGAATACGAAAGGGAGATCACACAACACTGCGTCCATCATGCATTGGAATGTCTGCGCAGCGCCTTTAAGCCCAAATGGCATGCGCAAAAACTCGAATAGACCAAACGGAGTTATTACCGCTGTTTTGGGTATGTCCTCAGCGCGCACTGGGACTTGGTGGTAACCGCGGACCAAGTCTATCTTACAAAAAACGCGGGCCCCCGCCAAGTGAATGGAAAAATCTTGGATATGGGGGATTGGGTAGCGGTCGTGCGCTGTGGCGTTGTTCAACCTGCGGAAATCTCCGCAAGATCGCCACGAGCAGTCAGCTTTTGGTACCATGTGAAGCGGGGAAGCCCATGGGCTGTTAGAACGCCTGATGATGCCCAACCTTTCCATGTTGGCGAACTCCGCGCGCGCTATGGTCAGTTTAGCTGCATCCAAGCGCCGAGCTTTTGCAAAAACGGGCGGGCCGGTGGTAGTAATAAAATGTTCCACCCCGTGTTTAGCGACGGCTGCTGAAAATGTGGGGACAATGAGTGCTGGGAACTGAGTGAGCAGTGTGTGGAACTTACCGCCTGCTGCTGTGACGTTGGCTTGTGCTGTTGGTGGGCCACTCGGGCTGCACAGGGAATAGAATCAAAAGAAAATGCATTAACCAGGCGCCTGTTAGCGAGATCAACCAACAAACCATGTGAGCACAGAAAATCAGCCCCCAACATATTGAAATTCACTGCTGCTATAACAAAAGTCCACTCAAATGTACGGTCGTGTAGAGACAGAAGCAGAGTCCTCTCACCAAAGGTCTTAATCTCCGAGCCGTTCGCTGCTGCCACCCCGAGACCACTGGAAACTGCCAGCCAGTCAGTGGAGGAAGGTGTGATGAAACTCAACTGGAAGTCTGTGTCCACGAGGAAATGCCTCCCCGAGCGTGCATCCTTCAAGTAGAGCAGCTTGTTCTCCTCCCCGAGGGTCGCAGCTGCTACCGACCCCCGGTCTTGGCGTTTCCCAGCGCCTTGATTGGCACGGTGGTATACATTTGTGTGCCTTCTCTGCGAAGCAGCGATGTAAGAAACAGAGGGTGTCTCATCCGCGATCCATTGCCCCCGCCGCCACCGTCGTTGGGTGATTCTGCTACTGCACGTCTGGTCCCCCCGCCATCTCCGGCCGCCGTGCCGAACTCCGTCGCTGCTGCGGTGGCCGCGCGCTGTCTGCTGGCGTTGAGAATCCGATGCGCCTCCTGGGCCAGCGCGCGGAAGTCCTGCTGGGCCAACAACGGCGAACTGGCCAGGGCCGCTCTCGTGGTCGACGGTAGGGTCCTGAGGAAAATGTGGGTGAAGATGAAGTCGTCGCCGTCTGAGCCCCTCAACCTCAGCACGTTCTCCATCAGGTCAATGGGCGTGCCATCTCCCAAGTCGTTCAGAGCCAGGAGCCTCTCCGCTCTCTCCTCGATTGAGAGAGTGAAACGCTGGATAAGCGCAGCCTTCAACCCGCCGTATTTGTCGTTGGCAGGTGGCCGCTCCAATAGGCTATGCACATGCTGAGCCGTGCGGTTGTCGAGCTTTGCAATCACATGGTAGAACTTCGTGTCATCTACCGTTATCCCCCGGAGGGCGAACTGTGCTTCGACCAAGTGGAACCAGGAGCGCGGGTCGTCTTGCCAAAAGTCCGGTAGCTGGACGGTAGCGGCATACGCTTGGCTGGGAGCTCCTGACTCAGCTGGCCTGGGGGGAATTTCTTTCATCCATGATACGTCTTAGGGTCCACCAGTGTGGAAATGTGAAAAGATGACGAGGCAGAGGTTATCTCACGAGTCAGGTTTATTCACATCTTCCAACATCAACAAAGCAGAAAGAGGAAAAAACACAGACATTCGTCCTTTTATATATCCAGGACCTTCAAAGCTCACAGTCACAATGCATTTAATCCCAAGTAACAATGCATCTTTCCTTAAATCCTATAACATCCTCACTCATAGTCTCTGCAGACCAGGACATCCCCCAAGGCCGTCTCTTGCATACCAAAGACTAAATTTTCACATCCTCCTGTTTATCTCCAAGGAGACCCATTCTTTGTTCTACACTGAGATGTGAAGCTTAAAGTGATACATATGTGTCCCACAATATATATATACATATATATATATATATATATGTAATATTATACACTACCGTTCAAAGTTTGGGGTCACCCAGGCAATTATTTTGTGTTTTCCATAAAAGTCACATTATTTACCACCATGAGTTGTAAAATGAATAGAAAATATAGTCAAGACATTGACAAGGTTAGAAATAATGATTTGCATGTGAATATTAATTTTTTCCTTCAAAACTTTGCTTTCGTCAAAGAATCCTCCATTTGCAGCAATTACAGCATTGCCAGACCTAACATGATTGCACAAGGGTTTTCTAATCATCCATTAGCCTTCTGACACAATGAGCAAACACATTGTACCATTAGAACACTGGAGTGATAGCTGCTGGAAATGGGCCTCTATACACCTATGTAGATATTGCACCAAAAACCAGACATTTGCAGCTAGAATAGTCATTTACCACATTAACAATGTATAGAGTGTATTTCTGATTAGTTTAAAGTTATCTTCATTGAAAAAAAGTGCTTTTCTTTCAAAAATAAGGAAATTTCTAAGTGACCCCAAACTTTTGAACGGTAGTGTATATATATATACCGAAACCAGAAAAAATTGGCAAAAATAAATAGCTGTTCGAAATAAATAAATCTTTGAAATTAGAAAAAAGGCTGTTCTTTCAACAACAACAAAAAATAAATCTCCATTCTATTCAAATAATTACATCTTTCCAAAAAATTTAAAAAGGCTGTTCTTGTCAGTAAAAATGAACCAAAATCATCCCATCTGTTAACCTGCCACCCTCCAGCCACATAAAGCCTGTAGGATAGTTTAACCTGCTAAACTCGTTCAGGTTTTTTTTTCCACAATATTTTTTATTGAACCCTTTTTTTTTTTACAAACATGACACAAACAATCAAACACTAACACTAAAGTAATTTAAAAATTAAAAAACAAACAAACCACTAACTACAAGAAAGGAAAAAAAAAGTACTAAAAACACCAACAACCACCAACAAAATCAAGTCATCAACAATGCTCCTCTGTTTAGTCTAGGTAATCCATTACATAAGTATACATATTATACATTCACCAATTTGGAATTTACAAGGTCCACACACATCATTCACCTTCTTCAGAAGTTATGTTTAATTTATTTACATAATCAATGAAAGGTCTCCATATATTCTCAAACACATTTTCCTTTGATTTCAGTATGTATGTTATTCTTTCTAGTGGAAGGTTTGTTAACATCTGTCTTAACCACTGAGTCACATCTGGTCTATGAGTCTTTTTCCACAGTAGTGTAATACATTTTTTTTAGCATTAAGCAAACTGAGGTCTATGAATGCTCTTTCACTCTTATTAAAGTTATGCTTTTCTGGATACAGACCCAACAAAAACAGTTTAGGGTTCAATGTGAATTGTTTTGAAATTATTTTTTCAATTGTTACCCTCACCTCTTCCCAAAACATTCTAATTTTTCTACATTCCCATAAACAATGAAATAGGGTTCCTTTACTTTCCATACATTTTGTGCATGTATCTGGTATGTTTTTGTTATATCTATTTAACTCCACCGGTGTAACATACATCCGCATAAACCATTTAAAATGTATCAATTTAAGACGTACATTTATTGATTTGGTTTGAGCTTCTGTACAAGCCAATTCCCATTGTTCCTCTGAAATTTCAGTTTGCAGGTCTTCTTTCCAATAATTCAGTCTTTTCTGTGAGTTTTCACTTGAGGATAGTGTCAATGAGTTATAAAACTCTGAAATAATACCCTTTCTCTTACTATCTTTCGTCAAAATTTTTTCCAAGGATGAATAAGTAGGTCAGGTGAGAGCATTATTTTGATTTGATCGAATAAAATTCCTAAGCTGAAGATATTTTCAAAAATGTGTTCTATTAAGATTAAATTTGATCCTCAGTTCTTCAAAAGACATTATGTTATCCGAACGTGACAAATATAAGTTTTGAATCTTTTGAATCCCTTTTAAATTCCATACTTTAAATACAGCATCCGCTCTCCCTGGTGTAAAATATTGATTACCCCATCATGGGCTAAATTGTGACAATAAGTGTGGTTCTTTTAAATATTTTTTGGTTTCACACCATATTTTGATCATATGCTTTACAATTGGATTTTTAACTTGTTTCTGTAATTTTTTAGCTGAGTCTGAGTATATGAATAAGGGAAGAGGTAAAGGTAAATTGTATGATTCCATTTCAGTCCAGTGAGGGAGATCATTTGATGAAAAATAATATGTCATAGACCTCAGTTGTGCTGACCAGTAATACAACATAAAGTTTGGACATTTCAGACCTCCACGATCAAATGGTAAATATAGTAAGGACAGACGTAATCTAGCCTTCCTATTGTTCCATATAAATTCCACTAACTTTTTTTTATTCTTGAGAATAGATCTGAAGGCGGTGGTAAAGGAATGTATTGAAATAAATAAAGTATTTTGGGTAAGATTGTTATGACCCGAGCACTATGTCATCGTGCTCGGGTTATTCCTGTTAGGGCTTGACAGCGGCGTTGTTATTTTGGCTCTCCGAGCTCTTATTGTGACAGTGCTCGGGGAGGCTTCCGCTCACCTGTCAAGTCCTGAGCAGCTGTTCTGCATTTGCGGTCGTTAGTGGTGTACTTCTTATACCCACGCTGGTGGCCGCATCCCTGCAGCAGTGTCAGTCTCTCTCCGTCAGAGCTACGGATGCTTTGGACTATTTCCTACCTCGTCTGTCTGTGGTTAGACCGTCGCTTCCCTTGGACCAGTAAGTGAGCTGTGTAGCCTTACGCCTCCCAGTGTGAGTAGACCTCTGTGTGTCTCTGCCTCAGCAGCCTGTGTAATCATTACTCACCAACCTTGCCTGTCTGTGTATGACCGTCTCCTCCTGTGGACCTGTAAGAGAGCTGTTAGCCTTACGCCTCCTGTTGTGTGTAGACTTATATGTGTCATTGCCCCAGCAACTTGTGTTGTCACTTTTCACCGTAAATAAAAACTCTCACATAACTCTCTGGTGACTGTGTGGCGTCTTATGTCATGCGAGCCACCGCATGACAATACACTGCTGCCAAAACGGCGTTTACGGTGACGCCAACCCGAGACGCCTTTCACCAGTGAGTTAGAGTTTTTGGACATTTGCTTTTCCTGTCTGGGTACGGTGTGTGAAGAATGCCGTCACGGAGGGGCCGCGCTCGGAGTCCGAGCCACGAGCTGACAGGCATTCTGGAAGTCGTGGATGAGATGCTCATCTCCGCTTCCCTGCTGGATTACGATCACGGCATACACTGGTACCTGGACTCTGCTGAAGACATTCTTTGTCATCTCTCTCCCTGCTACGCCGACCACCCGGAAGTCGACGCGAGGAGGGAAGATATCGCCACGCAACGCGAGATATTCCTGATGCTGGAGGAGGAACGCGGCATGAAGCAGGAGAAGAGGCACTCCTGCTCTTTGCCTACGGATCCCGATCCTGTCCTCGATCCGTTTCAGGAGTTCGCACCATCTGGGGGCCGGCGAAGGCGTCGGCGCCGCGGCCGAGCACATCTTCAGCAAGCTCCTGCTCCGGATCCAGTTCCGGGCTGCCGGAATGACCCACTAACCAGTCAGCTGTCTCTTCGGGGTCATCTCAAGAGGGAATTCCTGCAGTCCCTTTTTTCGGGCCACCACCCCCTGCTGTATGGTCAGCATGCTGTGCTCGGCCCGCTGCGGCTGCCGCTCCCTCGTTCTTGATGCTCTCCCCAGCTGCTGAGAGTGATCAGAGTCCTGCGCCGGCGAGCTCCGTCCATGGGTCCTTTCCTACCACCCAGCGAGCGAGGGAAGGAGCAACGTCCTCTACAGCTGGCACCATCCTCCCTCCGGGAGACAGGCAAGTTCAATTTCACTTTCCTATTTATCATAGTGATCTGTCTTGTCTGACTCCTGGGGGTGAAGCTCGGGGTTTGCAGCTCCCCGAGTTTCCTTCTCCAGCTGTAGTCATTTGTACTGAACCTGCTGCCTCTGTGTTTCCTCCTGCTGAGCGGTCCTCGGCGTTAGATCCTCGCCGTTGAACGAGGGGGAGGCCTGCGGCTCTGGGAAATATCCCGGCCCTGCAGCCTTGTTTTGGACAGAGGAGGAGAACAGACTGCGGTGAGGAGCCAGAGCCGACGAGCAAGCGTCCCCAGGTCTCCACAGAGATGCAGCCCGAGCCAGCGGGTCGAGGGTCCCCTGCCCCCACGCCATGCGGGTTATCGGTGTGGACATCGGCGCGAGAAGATCCAGCTGCAGAAACCATCAGGCCGGCTGTGGAACCCGACGCAGCCGAGTGGGAGCCCGACGACGAGCGTCTACCTGAACCTGGATCGACGAAGTCCTGGACGGCTCCAGAGCCCGAGTGCAGGCAAGTGCTCTTCTTTGTTTTCCTTTGTGGTGTGTTAGAGCATTTTTGCCTGCCTCGTGGGGAGGCGAGCGAGGGGCAGCTGTCTGCTGCACCCGAGCTCGTCTCGCTGGGCTCTGGCGCTGCTGGTGAGACTGATCCCGGTCCTCTCCTGTCCTCTGAGCCTCTCCACAGTGTTACCGGCTTGGAGTCTGTCGAGGTCGCGGGACTGGAGGTCCCAGGTTCGGGGATGGAGGTCGTCGCCGGTGCAGTACCGACCCAGTCGGGGTCCGTCCAGACCCAGTCGGGGTCCGACGCGTGGGCCGAGGTGACCCAATTGGGGTCCAATGCGAGTGCAGCGGTGACCCAATCGGGGTCCATCCTGACCCAGTCGGGGTCCGACGCGTGGGCTGAGGTGACCCAATTGGGGTCCGACGCGGGTGCAGCGGTGACCCAATCGGGGCCTGCCAAGATCCAGTGGGGGTCCAACGCAGGTGATGCTGTGATCCAATCGGGGTCCGACGCGGGAGCAGCGGTGACCCAATCGGGGTCCGACAAGGTCCAATCGGGGTCTGACGAAGATGCAGCTATGACCCAATCCGGGTCCGACGAGGTCCAATCGGGGTCCGACGAGGTCCAGTGGGGGTCCAGCGCAGGTGCGGCTGCGACCCAATCAGGGTTCGAGGAGGTCCAATTGGGGTCTGACGCTGGTGCGGCGGTGACCCAGTCGGGGTCCGGCGAGGTCCAGTGGGGGTCCGACGTTGGCGCTGCTGTGACCCAATCGGGGTCCGACGCGGGTGCAGCTGTGATCCAGCCGGGATCTGATACAGGCGGAGCTGCGACGATCGCATCGGTCTGAACCGAGATCGGTGGAGGAGCCACAGACCCTTTGCCGCCTGATGTGAGGTGGACCCATTTTCTTGATTATTCCCCTTTCAGGAGCCACCAGCTGGGGTCGTCAGCGCTGGGGGCCGTTGGAGGTTTTTGTCTGGCAGGCTGGCGCTCTCTTGTCGTTTCTTCGTCAGGCAGGCTGCCGCACGCTAGTCCTCCTCAGTTCTGGTGGCTGAGGGATGCGGGTCGGCCACCCGAGGAACTGCTTTGTGGGTTTGGCGCCTTGGGTTGGTCACCCGATAAACTGTGTTTGCTACTGGGTGGCCTGGTACAGCCACCGGAGGACTTGTTTCTTGGGGCCTGGGACTGGGGCAGGCCGCCTGATCATGTACGGTTTTGTGTGACTATCCGTGGGCCATCGGAGGCAGGGAGGTCGCCGGAGCTCTGCCTGGGGGCGTTTGATCTCCGCCGATCATCTTCTGTTTAGGCCCATACGGTGTAAAGGTTATGTAGAGCAATTGAGATTGCCTCATGTGTGTTTGCAGTATGCTCTTGTTTTTGTTTTTTGTTTTTTCCTCCCCTCTTCCTTTTGAGGGGCTATAGTATGCATTTTTTCTTTTCCATAGTTACCGTGTGTTTGCATGTATTTCTTGTTTTGTTTGTGTTTTTTTTGTTTTTCCATAGTTACCGTGTGTTAGCATGTATTTCTTGTTTCTTTTCCTTTGGATAGCGTGTGTTTGCATGTATTTCTTGTTTCTTCTTCCATAGTTACCGTGTATTGGCATGTATTTCTTGTTTCTTTTTCCATAGTTACCGTGGGTTTGAGGTTGTTTGGGTTTAATTTTGGCTGGGTTTCATGTACTGGGGTGGTTTGGGAGTATGATTGTGGCATTTTAAGTTTGTGTTTGAAGAGATCCTTACTTTGAGTTCTACACCACGTGGGGTTATGTACTTTGGAGTTAGATGGGTTGTCTGTGGTCTCGGTGGGAAAACTTTCGGTGTCAGGTGTTTATGCTCTGTATGATGTTGTATTCCTTGTATTGTAGTCCTGTCTTGTTTTTTTTCTGGGTTTTTTTTCTTTCTCGTCATTGTTCTGGGGGGAACTTGATGGATATGTCGGTTGATGTATTCTTTTTCCTTTTTGTTTGGGGCCTTGTTGGGTTTTGTTTGGCTCCCTCCTTGCCTGTTCCTCAATTCACTCGCCTTGTGGTTGGGGGTGGGGTGGGGGGTGGGAGGGGCTGGGTGTTACAAGATGTTTGGAGCCCGTCGGTTGAGGGAGGGCTACTGTTATGACCCGAGCACTATGTCATCGTGCTCGGGCTATTCCTGTTAGGGCTTGACAGTGGCATTGTTATTTTGGCTCTCCGAGCTCTTATTGTGACAGTGCTCGGGGAGGCTTCCGCTCACCTGTCAAGTCCTGAGCAGCTGTTCTGCATTTGCAGTCGTTAGTGGTGGACTTCTTATACCCACACTGGCGGCCGCATCCCTGCAGCAGTGTCAGTCTCTCTCCGTCAGAGCTACGGATGCTTTGGACTATTTCCTACCTCGTCTGTCTATGGTTAGACCGTCGCTTCCCTTGGACCAGTAAGTGAGCTGTGTAGCCTTACGCCTCCCGGTGTGAGTAGACCTCTGTGTGTCTCTGCCTCGGCAGCCTGTGTAATCATTACTCCACCAACCTTGCCTGTCTGTGTATGACTGTCTCCTCCTGTGGACCTGTAAGAGAGCTGTTAGCCTTACGCCTCCTGTTGTGTGTAGACTTATATGTGTCATTGCCCCAGCAGCTTGTGTTGTCACTTTTCACCGTAAATAAAAACTCTCACATAACTCTCTGGTGACTGTGTGGCGTCTTATGGTGGCTCGCGAGAGCCACCGCATGACAAAGATATTACTTTTAAGTATATTAATTCTCCCGATCATCGACATTGGTAGTGACATCCATCTCTGAATTAACTCATTAATGTCTGTCATTAAGGCTTCATAGTTGGCACTGGCGACTGATTCTAGCTTAGGCACAATTTGAATTCCTAAATATTTAAACTGATTTACAACATTGAATTGATTTACCTCAGGAGCTGGGTGATTTCTCTGGGTCTCATTTAGCATTAATATTGAAGATTTAGTTTTATTTATTTTATATCCTGATATTTCCCCAAAGTTTTTTATTAAATTTAACAAGGTCGGAATTGATTTTTTAAAATTCGACATAAACAAAATTATGTCATCGGCATACAGGGAGATTTTATGTTCTGTTGGTCCTACTTTAATTCCATATATTTGTGGATGTAAACATACTGCCATTGCTAAAGGTTCAATTGCCATAGTAAACAGTAAAGGTGAAAGTGGACAGCCTTGTTGTATTGATTTTTATTGATTTTGAGATATTGCTGTTTGTTAGAATTTCTGCTGTAGCATTATTATATATTATCTGAACCCATTTTATGAAATTATTTCCAAGTCCAAACCTTTGTAGGACTTCAAAAAGAAAGGGCCATTCGACCCTATCATAGGCCTTTTCGGCATCCAATGATAGGAGAGCTGTATCCGGTGCTTCTTTATTAGAACAAATAATATTAAATATTATTTAATATATAAATTTTATTTTAATATATAAAAAATCTTCTTACATTATGGAAGCCTTGTCTTCCCATTATAAAGCCATTCTGATCTCGGTTAATAATATTTGGTAATATTTCTTGTAGTCGTCTTGCTAAAATTTTACAGATTATCTTAAGGTCAGCATTTAATAGGCTTATTGGTCTCATGTTTTCACATTTATTAGAGGGTTTACCTCGTTTTGGCAACAGTATAATTAAGGCATTATTCATGTATGGTGGTAAATTACTATTTTGAAATGCTTCTAAAACCATTTCCAACAGTGGTTTTATTAATTTATTCTTAAATTTTTTATAGAGGTCAACTGGAAGACCATCTGGTCCTGCTCTTTTTCCTGATTTCATATTATCAATGGCTAGCCCAACTTCTTCTTGACTAATTTTAGTCTCCAGTATCTCCCTGTTTTCATTTGGAATACACGGTATAGATAATCCGTCCAAAAACCCATTTAGTTTTGTTAAGTCAGTTTCATTTTTTGTATCATATAGTTTTTCATAATAATCTCTAAAGGCACTATTAATTTCTAAAGGATCTACAACTGCCTGTCTGTTACTTATAATACTGGTAATTGGTGTTTTAAATTCTAATTGTTTAATCTGCCATGCCAATAATTTCCCTGATTTTTCACCTTGTTCATAAAAAGTTTGCTTCAATCTTAGAAGACTTGAGGCAGCTCTATTTGCTGATTTTTTTTGTCATATTCAGCTCTCAGAATCAGTAATTCGTTCTCTAACTTTGGATTACTTCCTGCATACACTTTTTCTTGAAGAATTTTTATTTTACGTTCCAATTGGACTCTCTCCTCTCGAGTCTTCTTAGATTTTGAACCTGTATAGCTACTAATATGCCCCCTAAGAAAAGCTTTGAAAGCCTCCCACTTTCTACATGCTGATGTTTGTGTAGTATTGATATCAAAGAACTCATCTATCTGTTTTTCTATGTACTTAACAAATTCCTCATCCTGAAGCCATTTATGCTGAAATTGCCACCTGCCTGGATCCTTTGTCAATTTCTTATCTACATATATTAGACAGCAGGGTGCATGATCAGATATCACGATGTTATCATAGAAACAGTTTTGAATCTTGGACCTTAATTCTGTGGAGATCAAAAAATAGTCAATACGTGAGAATGTCTTGTAGGTATTAGAATAACAAGAATAGGCTTTGACTTGTGGTTTCATTTCTCTCCATATATCTAGCAATCTCAATTCTTTCATATAATGATGAATGGTCATCCTGCATCCATTGTGCGTACAGTCCAGTCCTGTTGATCCATCTATACTGGGATTCAATGTACAATTAAAATCCCCTGCTATTATATGTTGCCCTGTAAGTGATGATAAAGTAAGAAATAAATTAGCAAAGAAGTTTTGATCATCTATATTGGGACCGTATAAGTTCACCAGATTTATATTTTCTGATAACAAAGATCCTTGGATGATTAGATATCTTCCTAATTTGTCTCCAATTACATTTTTCACTTGAAATGGGACTGTTTTATGTATGAGAGTCATAACTCCCCTGGCTCGGGATGAAAATGATGAGGTGAACACATTTCCCTGCCATCTTCTCCTAATTCTTTTTACATCCTCCTCTATTAGATGAGTTTCTTGTAAAAACACAATTTTTGAACCTATGTCTTTTATTTCATTCATAACTTGTTTAAGTTTTTTTTTAGATTTTGTAGACCTCTGCAATTCCATGAAGTTAAATTAAGATTAACGCTTTGGTCTATGATCAATAAGGAGTTTGAGATTACCTTGCAATATAAACATGCTCATACAGAGAAGCAAAAACATGGATGGTTGAACATTCATCCTACAAACTACACAAAAACAAATTCCCTTTCCCCACATTCGTGGTAATCCCCCCAAAATCAAAAAAAAAAATTCCGTCTCCCGTTTTAGCTAGTGACTGTTCCACACCTGTGAGGATCAGTCAAACCACTCTCTCTTTCTCCTCTCAATCACCCTGACTCTACTACTTTTTAATGACATGACATTAACTCTCTTCTGTAGTTTTTCCAACATAACTCCAAAATTTTATAGCAACTTTGTACATCATAGCTTTTTTTTTAATATAATACAATCTATATTTTGTAGACATGCTATATGTTTCAGATCAATCAGGTGCCTGTGCAAATGCTTAAATATTCTACCTTTATATCTTGTTCATGCTTCATGCTTAGCTCCCACCAGTCTCTTCTTGGATCCCCTTGATAAGCTCCTGCACCTCCTGAGGGGTCTTGAAGATATGGGTTCTCCCTTTATATGTGACCAGCAGTCTTGCCGGATGAATCACTCCGTGATGAATCCCGAGGTTGTGCAGCTCTTTACGGGCGGGGTCAAACTGTTTCCTTAATTGTTGAATTCCTGTGGCCAAATCTGGGTAGAACCGCACCTGTTGATCCTGGTATTTAATATCTCCTTTAGCTCGCGCCGCGTTGGTGACCGTCATCTTGTCTCTGTAGCTGAGGAACTTCATAATCAGCGTCCTCGGTGGTGCCTTATTATCTCTCGGTGGGCCGATTCAGTGAGCGCTCTCTAAGACGACCGATGACTGCAGATCCGCGTTGTTCAGCGCTTCTGGAATCCATTTTTCCAAAAAGGAACATGTATTCCGTCCCTCCGCTCCCTCCGGGAGGCCCACCAGCCTCAAATTATTCTGTCGCAACCTGGATTCTAAGTCCAGGACATTATCTTCCAGACGTTTATTTTTTAATTCCAATGTTTGCATCTTTAATTGTAGGCTGGTGACGTCATCTTCAGCGCTTGAGATACGGAGCTCCGCCTGCGATACTCGCTCCATACAGTTGCTTATTTCTTTTCTCATTCCTTCTATCGCTGCTATAATCCCATCAAATTTAGACGAAAAGTCTGCTCTCATGGAGCTGATGGCAGCAAGTACCGCACTCGTGCCCTCCTCAGCAGTCACCGCTCCGCCGCTAGCTCTCTTCTCCATCATTGTCTTTGGAGATTTTTCTGCTTCGTCATGAGCGTGGAAGTCTGTTAACTTGGATTGTTTTGACGAATCACTTTTTCCTCCGCCTAATTTTCCAGCCTTGGTCTTTACCATATCCGCGCCTAAACGCTGGGATAGGTTTTTGTTCCAATTGAGAGAGTTTTAGCCTACTTTTTATTTTTAGGAGCAGAGCAGTGTGAAACACGTCTTCCTACGTGGCCGCCATAACCGGAAGTCCCAAACTCGTTCAGGTTAACCTGTTGAACAGGTTAACAGGTTAAAAGGGAAACTTAGTTTATCTGTGAGAGGATAGAAGCAAATGGACAAGAAAAATCATGAAATTTTCAGAAAAAAGTTGCAGATTTTATTGAAAAAGTTGCAAATTGATGAGTATATTGTTGTAAATTTGTGTGGGGAAAAGGTAACAATTTTATCACAAAACATGGCAAATCGATAGGAAAAAAGTATTAAATTTACTGCGACAGTAACAAATTTGTCAGGAAAAAGTTGCAAATTTATATGTTAAAAAAGTTATAACTTTCCTAGAAAAATGTTAATATTTACAAGAAAAACCTCACTAACTAGTGAGAAAATCAAACATTTATGAGAGGAAAAAAAAATGTATGAAAATGTCTGTGCCATTCCAAATACCACTGCTTTAAGATAGCTATGAATGGAGTGGTGGACTAGTGGTAGAGCATCTGCCCCACAGCCAAGACGTCGTGGGTTCAAGCCCCGGCCGGGGTATCTTATCAGGATGCTTCCTGGATGTTTCCCACTTGAGGTGTTTTGGACATGTCCCACTGGGAGGAGACCCTGGGCACACTCAGGACACACTGGAGAGACTACATCTCCCAGCTGTCCTGAGAACCTCTCGGTGTCCTCTCTGAAGAGCTGGAGCAGGTGGCCAGGGAGAGGGAGGTCTGGGCTTCTCTGCCTGAGCTGCTGCCTCTATGACCCAGACCCCGGAAAAGCAGTAGAAAATGGATGGATGGTATAAAAATGTTGTAGAAAATTGGCAATTTCTTTCTTGTGAATGTATAACTTTATTGCTGTGAATTTATTACTTTTTTCTTGGAAATGTGTGTGTGTGGGGGGGGGGGGTCGGCATTTGGAAGTTGTGTTTTTTCCTATGAAAATGTCACTTTTTTTTCTCGTAAATTTGGGACTTGCTTATTGTAAATTTGTGACCGCATCTTTTGTCAGGTTTTTGCACCTTTATTCTTGCAAATTTGTGACATGATTTCTGGCCCAGGAAACACGCACACAGGCTCGGGTGAGATTTAAGAGTTTTATTCAGCAACAGGTGTATGTATGCGTGAGTGAGGAATGTAAATGTTTTCTTGGGGACAGGAAAGCACCGAGGGCAGAACAGAACACCGTAGAGCCAGGCAACCCTGAGGACAGAGCAGAGGACAGTGGATGAGCAATAATCACAGCGAAGTGATGAAAGTTGTAATGTGGCTTACTTGCAGACGAATTGGTGGCTGGCGTTGGCAAGAAATGCTCCCACCTGGGAGACAGCGCCCTGCTGCGCTCGACGGAGAGAGGCTGCGAGGAGAGGCGATGAAGGGATACTTCCGCCGCCAGGAGGATCCACCTGTGCACAGGGGAAGATCTTTGGAGAACAGTTAAGAGATAACCTTACGTGACGACGACGAGTTGCGGCGTTGGCCGAGAGGAGTAGGCAAATGCAGAGCTTGAGCATGGAGATGAGCTGACGGCTCCAGGCCGAGGCTGCGGGCAGAGCAGGTTAAGTAGCGGCAGCCTAATGAAGCACAGGTGTGCGCATGGCTGGAGCGGATGACAGGCTGGAGCGAGTTGTGACAATTTGTACTAAAATTACATTTACACCTTATGCTAAATTTATATCCACCCACAATCACCATCCCAATTGTTTAAAAAAAATCATCTGCATAACGGCAACACAAAATGCCAGAACTTAGGGCAATAAAAAACCAGAAGTGTCTACAGTTGCAGTGTACCTGTAGATTGCCTTAAAACACCAACCTTAAACTCTTAGTGCTGGGAATCGATCAAAAAAATTGAAAAACAAATGAATCACAAACATTTTCAAAAATGAACTGCAATTAATCATGATTAATAATTTTTTGCTAATTAAAAAAAAGCCAACATTATTGTTATTCAAGCCATACAGCCAATCATGTATAGTAGAACGAAATACTACTCCTATCTACAATGTTAATCACATATAGAATCAGAGGAGCCGCTGCCATGCACCGCCACAAACAACTTTTCCTTCTCCCATTCTATTATGCTGAGCACCCAGCTAGAAGGTGGGAAGTACCATTTTTATATGGTCCTTGGTATAACCTGGCTAGGGCTTGAACCCATGACCTCTTGGCTGTGAGGCGGATGCTCTACCACTAGTCCACCACTCCAGTCAGTTATATTAATGCAGTGGTATTTGGAATGGCACAGACATGAACAAACACATTAGTGTTTGTGGGGAACTATTAAATGGCTCAGTATGGTTACAAAAATGATCAAAATGTGAAATATGAACTTTATAAATACAACGAGCCTCTCTGCGACCATCTCAGCTTTGCTGTGTTGTTGACCAACAGAGTACCTCGCCAAGGGACACTGCCTATGCGCCAAGCAGTGTCATCATCATCATAGGTGCAGCCCCACAGTTTTCAATGGAAGTACAGTTAAGGAGAGAAGATATGGCTACTGTATACGGGGGAACCGATACGCCACTCAATACGGCAGTGGCGACAAGTGGATGAAGTCCGTATACTGCTACCGCGTCCGGGGTAACCGACGAACAACACCATCAACCTTCTGTTTTGAACTCATGCAAACAATGCCTCAATCTCAGTGCTTGGAATGTCTGTACAACCAACAACAGTGAGTCTTCAATCAGACCTGAAAGAGCAACAGCCCTTATCTGTCGTGAGCTAGAGAAAGCGACCATTGACATCTATGCCCTAAGTGAAGTTCGGCGACCTGGCACCGGAAACGTAGTTGAGAGGAGTCACACAATCTTCTGGAGTGGAGGAGAAGAGAGAGCAGCTGGTGTTGGCTTTGCTATCTCCAACAAGCTAGCTGCTCAAGGTATCACCCCTACACCAATCAGCGACAGGCTCATGTCAATGCGCATACAGCTAAAGGGAGGAAACAATCTAACTCTCATTAGTGTATATGGGCCGACCATGCAAAGATCTAAGGAAGAAAAAGAGCAGTTCTATGAAAAGCTTGGCAGCTGCACATCTGCCACCGAGATGGACATCATCATCATCCTGGGCGGCTTTAATGCTCGAGTGGGCAAGGACTGGAAATCGTGGCCGAATGTAATTGGAAAACATGGCGTTGGTAAAATGAACTCCAATGGGCTTATGCTCTTAGAATTCTGCACCAGATTCCAGTTCAGTGTCATGGGTACTATGTTCCAACAGAAAAACACCTTAAAGAACACATGGCATGACTGCATCATGACAGGACTTCTGCCTGTCAAGTCTGTTCACAGCTTGTCACAGCTGTTTTGTGTCAATGATTACATTTTCACTCGTGCTTCCACACCTGATTCACATTTTGGTTTTTGACCTGGTATTATTTAAGCTCGCGGATGTGGTGTATTCCTCACCGTGACCTTGTGTCTGACTGGACTCCCCATCCCTGATTTCAGTCTTTCCTCTGCTTAAGTTTTAGCCTTGCCTGTTACATGTAAGGTACTTTTCGTGGTATTTCGGTATTTGTATTTTTCTGTTTTCACCCTTCGTGATCTTGTATTTAGCTTTTTGTAATCCACCCCTCATGGCAAGATTTGTGTTCATTATTTCATAAATGAGCAAACTCATTGCAGGCGAATGGTGCCTTATTTCTGCCCTGAAAGGGCTAATTATGACACTGTGGGCATTGTGATCTGCTGATTTTTTTTTTTTTTTTGGTCATTTATACCAGTAGCTCTTAAACTTTTTTTATTCCCCATTTTGGGGAGCCAGTAACATACCCACAGCTATTTCTCTGCCCCTCCACACCCACAATGAATCCAAGAGCAAGCTAAGCCTCATCATATTGTCATGACTGGTTTTAATTTGACAGCTCACGTGCAGGGAGAAACACCAAAGGAAGCACACAGTGACACAGAGTGACAAGTTTAACCCCTTGAACTCTGGTCAATTTCCCTAAAAACCCCTGAAAATAACATACCCAAAGTAAATCAAAAGCTGTTCTTCAACCCTTTGCAGCATCTTCATGGGGTTGGTCTCATTTAAAAGAAAACACTTTCAATTTTTTGGCAAAACAGTCATAATCTCTCTAAGTACTCCTGCCACTGAGTAATAGCCATCTAAACATACTGAACTTGAAAAAAATAAAGTTTGCCTGGGTGTTTTTTTGGGATACAAATGCTTGCAAATAACACACAGCTGTCAGATACTGGCTGGAAAATGCAACAGAAATGTAGAACCAAGTGTTATCAAGCTGAGGTCAAAATTTTGTAACAATACCACAAAAAATGAATATATTACACAGCTTTTTTCTCAGGTTGTTCCCAGGCGTTTTTGAACTGTGCCAAACTGTGCCAAATGGTACAGTTTGGAAAAACGTCTATAACTTTTGAATGCTTCAACATAGAAGCTTCATCTTGGGCTCTAATGAAAGGTGACACGCAGGGCTGTGTATGTGTGTGTGGGGGGGGCTTGTTTGTTCATTCATTCATTCATGAATATGAAGAAACATGCCATGTAAAAAATGTGTGGCCTTTTTTTACAAGAAAAAATAACCTACAGTGCAATAAAAATTATACTAAAATATCTGCAATGTAGAGGATAACAACTCCCCCCTCCCCCCGCTACAGAGGAGCTCGGCACAAAAAAAATGGCCCGTCAACGGTCCGTCATGTGGCCATGACGGACCATGACGTTGTAATTACCAATCGGTCAAAAGTCATTTTTATTACTATTTTCATTGATAAAGAATAATTTAGCTTATAACACTTACCTGTCCACAACAGCAGTGTCGTTGGCGAACATCTGTTCCTCATTGTCAGACAAACATGAAGCTGGTCCGGTTGTTACGGACTCGTGGTTCTGGTCACCCGACCCGGTCAAACCATCTCCGCTTCCATGATTGCAGTTTTTGCGAACCATTTTTCAAAACAAATAAGAACAGTTGTAATAAAAAAAGACTGGCTAACGGCTGAGAGTGGCTAACGCTACCGTTACACACAGGTCTCAATGTTTGTCACCCAGCGATTTAGACAAAAAAGATTTTACGCACAGCGACGACGCGTTTCAATCGTCGAACTTCTCTGCTTCAATTGGTTCGTTGTATTCGCGGTTGTTGCTAGGCAGGTCCTTCTTGCTAGGTTTTCAGTCATTGGTTCTTCAAGGTTTCAGAAACCCAATTCAAGGCTCTTATTAGTCGAATGAGGGGTCAATCAAATCTAAACCCATCAAAACACTCCTTTGGCTTTCTGTTCGCGGCTGTGTCTGTACTGGAAGAACGGAAATGCAGCTTTTTTTTTTCAGTGCGCACTGAGACGCACTATGACGCAGAGCCGTGACCGCCCGCGGAATCTCGGAGTTCAAGGGGTATGAATATTATTAACTGCAAGAACACGCCTCCACAAGAGGAAACCGTCACTCGCCAGAGAAGGCACACAGCCTGTAATGAGAAATGAGAGCAGGTATATTAGGAGGGAGGCTAGACAAAGGGAAAATAGGACCACACTCACGTGGGAAGAACTGAGGACCTGGCAGCTGAACCCAGCACTTACAGTGCTGGAACCCAGGAATACTGGGTGAGGTGTCTGGCCAGGTGACGACAGTCACTGATGAAATGATGATGGCAGGGCAGGTGAGCGCACAACAACTCTGGAGACACACCACTAAGGAGGTAGCAACCTGAAACAAAGAGCACAAGATTAAACGGGTTTTCTGAATGAGATGATTCTAGATAAGCAGCTGATGCAGGTACTGTAGTTTACCCAACGAGCCAGCGCTGAGATGTAGAAGAGAGGTCTATTTAAGTGTTGGCAGATCAAAGGAGCAGGTGCGTCTCATCACGCAGGTGGAGATAATCACTTGCAGAGTAGGTGAAAGTTGAACCCGACGGGCGGGGGAGGAGTGCGCTCACCAGACCATGACACATATTTCCTTTTCTTCTTGGCTTTTTTTGTTAATTATCATCTGGAATTTCTCTCTGGTCATCATTTTCAAGATTCAGAGATCCAAAGATTTTATTTGTCAATACTACTTATGTGCAGGACCTACAAGAGAATTGAAATGCTGTTTCTTTCTCTTCAGTGGTGTGCGCAATATAAGAAATACAGTACAGTACAGTAATAAGATAAGATAAGATAAGATAAGATAAGATAAGACTGTATTAGTCCCACAATGGGGAAATTCCAGGATTGCAACAACACAGGGATAGCAATACTCAGAGCAATAACCCAAAAGATAAGATAATAAGAGCAGTGAATATACATACACTACTGTTCAAAAGTTTGGGGTCACCCAGACAATTATTTTGTGTTTTCCATGAAAAGTCACACTTATTTACCACCATGAGTTGTAAAATGAATAGAAAATATAGTCAAGACATTGACAAGGTTAGAAATAATGATTTGTATTTGAAATAATAATTTTTTCCAGATACTCAACCTGCTCAAAGGAAGGTCAGTTTTATAGCTTCTCTAACCAGCTAAACTGTTTTCAGCTGTGCTAACATGATTGCACAAGGGTTTTCTAATCATCCATTAGCCTTCTGACACAATGAGCAAACACATTGTACCATTAGAACACTGGAGTGATAGTTGCTGGAAATGGGCCTCTATACACCTATGTAGATATTGCACCAAAAACCAGACATTTGCAGCTAGAATAGTCATTTACCACATTAGCAATGTATAGTAGATATTAGAGTGTATTTCTGATTAGTTTAAAGTTATCTTCATTGAAAAAAACAGTGCTTTTCTTTCAAAAATAAGGAAATTTCTAAGTGACCCCAAACTTTTGAACGGTAGTGTATGTACACAGAAATATACACAGTGCGGAGCATTGTAGCTAGGTGGAATAAACAGCATAACAGTCTATTCAGTTACCCCGCATAGTATGAATATGTACCCATACAGTATATTGCTGTAGTGTAAATAAAGATTAACGATAAAACCCAGCAATCCTATATAGAGAAAAAGGTAGAGCAGTAATAGTTATAGTTGCAAGTTGGATGCAGTAGTGTAGGTGCAGACAGTGACAGATTGGACTGCACATGATCAATATTGCAATACAGACAGACAGCAGCAGGTATGGCATCTGTGCAAATGGTTGCAGTAAGGTGCAGAGACATACAGCAGCAGATGTATTACTGCTGGTGTGCCAGTCTTTCTGTGCAAACAGCTGAGGGAGTTATTGTGTGGGTGAGTGGGTTACAATCGGGGGGGGGGGGGGTGGACAGAGTTCAAGGTTCTGACGGTCTGGTGAACAAAGCTGTTTAGCAGTCTTGTGGAGCAGAGTACCTTTTTCCCAAGGGCAGGGGCCTGAAGAGGGAGTGTGAGGAGTGGGAGGTGTTGCCTATAATACTGATTGTTCTGTGGGTGAGGCAGATGGTCTAAGTGGGGGGGGGGCAGATGGGCACCAATGATCTTGTTGGCTGCTTTCACTGTGCATTGTAGTGTCTTCTGTCAGGAGGTGGTTCGGCTTCCATACCACACCGTGATGCAGCTGGTGAGGATGCTCTCAATGATGCCCCAATAGAATGAGCACATGATGGGGGGTGGGACTCGTACTCTCCTCAGTTTGCGGAGGAAAGAGAGGCAAGTTTGAGCCTTCTTGGTGAGTTTTGTGGTGTTGTTGGACCAGGAGAGGTCCTCAAAAATGTGCACCCCCAGGAACTTGGTGTTGCTCACCTTCTCCGCAGCTGCACCATCAATGATAAGATAAGATAAGCCTTTATTAGTCCCACAACGGGGAAATTCCAGGATTGCAACAGCACAGGGATAGCAACACTCACAGCAACAATCAGAAGGCAAGAAAAAAAACAAGCAAGCAAGAGCAGCTAATAAACATATGTACGTATTACTATAAAATATATATATATACACACACACACAGACACACAGTGCAGAGCATTGTAGCTGGATGGAATAAATATATGAATATATGAACACACAGTGCAGAGCATTGTAGCTAGATGGAATAAATATGTAAATATATAAACACCCACAGTACGGAGCATTGCAGCTAGGTGGAATAAATATGCAAGTATATAAACACACACAGTGCGGAGCAATGTAGCTAGATGGAATAATATGTAGATATATAAATATATAAACACCCACAGTACGGAGCATTGTAGCTAGATGGAATAAATATGCAAATATATAAACACACACAGTGCAGAGCATTGTTGCTAGATGGAATGAAACAGCATAACCGTCTACTTAGTTATCCTACATGGTATGATTATGTGCCCATACATATTCTCACCCTCCATAGCGACCGGTATGTTCCTAGTTGTATGCCGGAGAGGACCATTGTGTAAGTCTATTGCATCTTTTGCATTCAAAAAACTATTAGTTTGTTACGTCTTTTTGCTATCTCTGCGAGCAGCCCTGCTTAGGTTGTACAGTCTGACAGCCGTTGGTAGGAAGGACCTACGAAACCTCTCGGTTGTGCACCTGGGATGATGTAGTCTGCTGCTAAATGAGCTCCTCAGTGCATTCAGTATGTCCTGCATAGGGTGGAACTCGGACTCCAGCAGAGATGACAGTTTAGCCACCGTCCTTCTCTCTCCTATCTCCTCCATCGGATCAAGGCGCTGCCCCAGGACAGAGCTAGCTTTCTTAATCAGTTTGTTCAGTCTCTTCCTATCGGCTGCAGTAATGCCACTGCCCCAGCAGACCACTCCAAAAGTGATGGCTGATGCCACCACCGTGTCATAGAATGACTTCAGCAGCGCCCCTTGTACACCAAAAGACCTGAGTCTCCTCAGCAGGAACAGCCTGCGCTGTCCCTTCTTGTAGAGTGCATCAGTATTGTGTGACCAGTCTAGTTTATTGTTCAGATGAATACCCAGGTACTTATAGGATGTCACCATCTCGATGTCTGTTCCCTGTATATTTACTGGTACTGTGAGGGGCTGCCCATGCCTGCGGCAGTCCACCACCAGCTCCTTAGTTTTCCTCGCGTTGATCTGGAGGCAGTTCCGATGGCACCAGTCCACGAAGTCCTGGATAAGCCCTCTGTACTCAGCTTCATCTCCATTGGAGATGAGGCCAACGATCGCAGAGTCATCAGAGAACTTCTGTAGATGGCAGTGTGTTGTGTTGTGTGAGAAGTCCGCAGTATAAAGAGTGAACAGGAAGGGAGCCAGCACCGTTCCCTGGGGGGCCCCCGTGCTACTGATGATCGTGTCGGACACACAGTCCCGGGTTCTCACAAACTGAGGCCGGTTCGTGAGGTAGTCCAGGATCCATGATGACAGGTGCTGGTCCACCCCTGCGCGCAGCAGCTTGTCCTTCAGGATCATCGGTTGGATGGTGTTGAAAGCACTGGAGAAGTCAAAGAACATGATCCTCACCATATTCCCGGGCTTCTCCAGGTGGGACAGAGAACGGTGAAGGAGGAAGATCACCGCATCCTCCACCCCAATGCCATGCTGTTAGGCGAACTGGAGTGGATCCATCGCTGGTTCCACCAGGGGGCGGAGGTGAGCAAGGAGCAGTCTCTCCAGGGTCTTCATCAAGTGGGACGTCAAGGCCACCGGTCTGTAGCTGTTCAGGTCTTTGGGGTGGGAAGTTTTTGGTACAGGTACCACACAAGATGTTTTCCACAGCTGTGGTACCCTCCCCAGTTTCAGGCTCATGTTGAAGATATACGTCACAATCCCACACAGCTGGTCTGCACAGGACTTGAGGAGCTTTGCGCTGATGCCGTCCGGTCCCGGCGCCTTCCTCGCCTTGATCTTCCTCAGCTCCGTCCTCACCTGGGTCCTGGTCAGGGTCAGGATGGGGGGCTGTGTGTTGGGAGTGGGGGGGTGTTGGTAGAGTGGGGAGTGGGCAGCAGGACTTGATTTCTTTAGAGGCAGCAGTGGTTGTTGTGCAGTCAGGGGGGAGGGCGGTTGGTCAAATCTATTGAAAAACAGATTCAGGTTGGTCGCCCACTCCCTGCCCCCTGTGGCCTGGGGGGAGGTATTCTGGAGCCCCGAGATGGTTTTGAGGTTTCTCCAGACCCCGCTGATGTCGCTCTGTTGCAGCTTGTCCTCCATCTTCTTCCTGAAGCTGTCCTTGCCTTCTCTGATCTTTCTCCTCAGCTCCCTCTGTACGGACTTCAGCATCTCCCTGTTCCCCGACCTGAAGATCCTCTTCTTCTCTCTCAGAAGTGTTTTTATCTCAGGGTTGATCCAGGGTTTGTTGTTTGAGTGACGCCGTATGGTCTTGGTGGGAACGGATTTGTCCACACAGAAGCTGAGGTAGCCCGTGAAGGTGTGAATGAGGCCATCGATGTCCTCACCATGTGGATCGCAGAGCTGCTTCCAGGCGGTGGCTTCAAAACAGCCCTTTAGGGTGTCCATTGTCTCCTCAGACCATAACTCCACAGTGTGCATGGCCGGAGGTTGTCTGTGCACTAGGGGTTTGTACACCGGCCGGAGATGAACCAAGTTGTGATCCGATCTCCCGAGTGGGGGTAGTTGTGATGAGGTGTACGCCTCCTTAGTGTTTGCGTAGAATAAATCCAGTGTTTTATTGTCTCTAGTGTGGCATGTGACATACTGGGTGAACGTGGGTAGAATGGGAGACAGTGAAACATGGTTGAAATCGCCTGAGATGAGGAGAAGAGCATCTGGGTGTTCTGTCTGCAGCCTGCTGGTTACTGAATGGATGACGTCACGTGCTGTCCCAGCGTTCGCCGTCGGATTTGCATAAACAACAATGCAGATCACGTGTGAGTGTTCTCTCGGGAGATATGTAGGCCTCATGCTAACAGCTAGCAACTCAATGTCTTTGCTGCAGTGTCGTTGTTTAACAGTGATATGTCCCGGTCTGCACCAGTTGTTGTTAACATACATGATCACTCCACCGCCCCTAGCCTTGCCACTGTCTGGTGTTCGGTCAGCTCGTATCATGTGAAAACCCTCCAGCTCAATGTTAGCATCTGCTGCTAGTTCAGTTAGCCACGTCTCAGTAAACAAAAGGAGAGAGCACTCCCGGTATGTGCTATCATAACGGGAGATAGCCGCTAGCTCATCTAACTTTCCCAGTATCGACCGTACATTTCCCATGACAACAGATGGAAGGGAGGGTCTGTACCTTATATTTTTTGTCCTCCGCCTTACTCCAGCCCGGCAGCCGCGGCGTTTTCGCCTCAGTTCACTCGGTATGTCGAGTTTTTCCAATGGGACCGGGTGGCGGTTGAATGCTAGCAGCTGTTCTCTGCTGTATCGTATCCTGCTATAGACAGTGGCTCCGTCCACCGGCTCAGGAGACATTTAGGACGATCTGTGTGTCCGTGATATAAGTGGGGTGAAAAAAAAAGACGGATCAAAAGAGAGAGGAAGGGAAAAAGACTCGGAATCGAGCCGCTGTTGCAAAAGGCAGCCGACTCGTGTGGCGCCGAGAGAAAAAAAAAAAAAAAAAAAAAAAAAAGGGGATTCTGTGTGTGTCCTCTCTTGAAGTCGACTACAATCTCCTTGGTTCATTCTCATGTTCAGGAAGAGATTATTGTCTTTACACCACGGGACCAGTTGGCTCACCTCATTTCTGTAGTTGGCCTCCTCGTTGTTGGTGATGAAGCCCACCACATCGTGTCATCTGCAAACTTGATGATGTGGTTGGTGTTGAAGACTGGTTCACAGTCATGGAGAAAGTTTTAAAAATAACGTCATGATATAATTTTATCCATCCATCAATCCATCCATCCATCCAGGTTGTTCTCAACCCCACCCGTGATCTGTGGCTGTAGGTCTTGAGCAATTTATTTGTTTGCTGCGCAATTAAGCAGCGGACATAACAGTAAGCCTGTACCATAACAAGGAGCCCAAGCAATGAAGCAGCATGTGACTTTCTTTTTTTGTGTGTGTTTTTCCCTACCTGCTGCTGGAGTTATGGTGGATTATTGGAGCCATGCTGAGTGGCTTGGACTGGCTTGTCTGGAGGACGTCTTCTCCGGGATTTAAGGGCATTATTCCTCCGAGGCAGTTCGCGTAGCTCAGGATACTGCAGCGGAGGTATTAGAGGAATGTCCGGGCCTTCTATTTTTTCCTGAGTTAATAATAAAATAAAAATAATAATCCATCGGTTTTATATAGCGCTTTATCATATATACTCAAAGACGCTTTACAAATAGGTACATTATTCATTCACTCCAGACAGACAATGGTAGTGGCCATTGGCTGACGGAAACATGGCAGCCAATCTGCGCCAACGGCCTTTCCGGCCACCACTGAACATTTTATACATTTCTACACATTCATACCCAGTGTTATGGGCACTGGAGGCAATGCAGGTGAAGTGTCTTGCCTAGGGACACAACGGCAGGATATCTGGGGAGAGCAGGATTCGAACCGCCAACCATCGGGTTATTAGACGACCTGCTCTACCTGCTCTACCTCCTGAGCCACTGCCGCCCCGTTGGCGGACATCCTCCATTTCATCCTCGCACTGCGAGAAGAGAGTCTGGAAGGGAGTCACCAGCGTTGGAGCGGCCCCCGACACGGAAGAGGCGCTCGAGCCGGGTGAAGCCTCCCTCTTTCCTCAGCTCTTCTGCTCCAGCCCCACCCTCGTCTCCAGAGCTCAGGCCTGCTCAACCCAGGGGAGGTCTGGAGGAATGCAGCCAAGCCATCCTAGATGACATTGACCGCCTTATGAAGGAGGAACAGAGGCTTCAATCGGAGGACAGTTTTGTTTCATCTATGGATGGTTGGGAGAGACACAGACTGGCTATGCTGGCGGAGATAGATCGCCATTTAGAGGAGAACTCAGCGGCCACCCCTCCCTCTCCAGCACCATTCGGGGAGGCTTCTCCACAATTTATGGAGGAGTCCAGTTCTGCCACAGCTGTCGCGAGGAGTGATGCCTCGCCAGCTGCAGCAGCAAACATCATTGACCAGGAGAACAGGCAAGTAATCTCTTCATTTGTTCCTAAAATTGTTGAAAATGCTTGCCTGATCCTTGGTAGAGGTTCTCTGGGTGTGTAGTCCCCAGAGACCTTTTCACCTGCTGCAGCCATGAACTGCTCACCTGCCCTCGCCATGCTCTCTCCTGTCTCCTGTGAGTGCACGCCAGTGCTGGAGCCATACCATCAGGACCAGGAGGAGCCAGAGGTCTGGGAGGATAGTTCCCCTGTTGCTATGGTGATCCAGATCCCAGCCGCCATGCCGGAGGAATTGCCAGCGTGGGTCATGATGGCTGAGACTATGACGACTGCAGAGACCATCATGCCTGCTGCAGAGGTCGCCGCAGCAGAGTTAGCGCCCGAGCTGCACCTCCAGGAGGCCGAGCCCATAGAGACATCCTGGATGGCAGTGGAGCTTGAGCTAAGGCAAGTGCTCTCTTTTGTCTTTCTCCTTTCTCTTATAGAGCATTTTTGCCTAGCTCTAGGTGAGGAGAGCCAGCTGCAGCCGCACGCTGCACCTGACCTCGCCTCGCTGGGCTCTGACCCCCTTTGTTCTCTGTCCAAGTCCTCTTCCAGGGTTGCTAGAAAGAGTCCATTGGCACCGAACGAGTCTGTGGGTCCAGGCTCGCCGCCAAGGTCTTCATTGCTACTGCTGCTCCCATGGAGGTCACCATGAGTTCTGCCGCCCCTGCAAAGGAGCTCGCCATGGGTACACAGCTCCAGCCTAGGGTGCCTGTCATTGACTGCCTTCTAGCTCGGGTGCTCATACGGGTCGGCTGGCCCACGGTCAAAGTGGTGTTGGGGTCAGCAGTGACCCAGCTGGGTCCCACCACGGGTCCAGCTGGGCTCCACCATGGGTGCGATCATGGCTCAGTTGGGGTCCACCGTGAGTGTTATGCAGGCCCAGTCGGGGCTCACTGCAGGAGCAATGAGGTCCCGGGAAGGGGCCACCGCTGGTGCTACACTGTCCCAGGCCGGGACCACCACGGGTGCAGCCATGACCCAGCCCAGGTCCACCGCGGGTGCAGCCGAGCTTCTGTCCCAAGCTGGAACCACCGTGGGTGCAGTTGGCCGGTTTGTGGACACCTGGGTCTCCTTTTTCCTCCTGAAGGCCTGCTGGGTATTCCTTCTAGTCCTACTGGGCTCCACTGTCATCCACCTGGTCCTGCCACCAGTTGCTGATGGGGGTCCCCTTCCCTGGTCCAGCCACCCACCCTTAAGCCTCCCGGTGGGTAGGCTGCCTCCTCATTCGCCCCTTCAGTCCTGGTGGCTCAACTATTCGGCCCGGCCACCTGAAGGACTGGGTCTTCCTATGAGGGGATCGCCTCCCGGCCCGTCTCACCTGGCCTGGTGGCTGGTGAACACCGGTCGGCTGCCTAATAAACTGTTCTGCTGGATTAGGTGGCCAGTTTTCCTTGGCAAGCCACCCAACTCACATCGCCTGGCGGTCCGGCTGGGGTTGGACTTTGACAGGCCACCTGGCCTGGTTCATTTGGCCATTCGTGGGCCCTGGGACAGTGGCTGGCCCCCTGAACCATGGGAGTCTTGGGTTTTGGGGAGGGTTTATTGTGATTGTGGGGTTGGGAATTTTTGTGCTTCTTGTGTTGTATTGTTTTCTCCTTGGTTAATCCCTCCTGACCTGTTCCCCCCTCCTCCCACCCTGGTTAGTTGTGTTGGCCATCTGGGTGGCGGGGAGGGGGGGCAGGTTTTCTCTTGTATTTTGTTTCCTTTTGTGATGGTACAGTGGGTGTCTGGATCCACCCCTTGGGGAGGGGGGGCTCTGTCATGTGCGGGGTTGTTCTCAACCGCACGCACGCATTCAGCACACACACACACACACACACACACACATTCATTCAGTCATGTATGCACTTGCTTAGCCACACTGCTGTGTCCACTTGGCCTCATTAGTGATCTGTGTACTTATGTGAGGCAGTGTGATCAGTCAGTGTGGAGGCTTAGTCAACTTTGGACTTCCTGGCTCGCTGGTTGCTGGCTCCCTTCTTTTGACTGTATGGTGTTGTTTCTCCCAGAGCTTTCCTGCTCCGACGATCATGTAAGTCACTCTTTAATTTATGCCCATCCGCTCTGCTCCTGTTCTGCCTGGAACACTTGTGGCATCTCTCCCTAGCCAACGTAGTTTGAAACCAGTTGTCTCATCATGACTACTCTGTTTGGACTATTTCATGGACATTTTGTGTTACTCCCTTTCTGTTAATAAACACGTTTACATTACTGCACTTTGGGCTCGAACCAATTTATTTGTTTGCTGCGCAATTACGCAGCAGACATGACACACAACAGTATTATAGACATAACCTGGGCCACTGGGTGGCCCACCAGTTGACCCTGCACAACTGAGTGGGTTATTCTGCCACTTTGAACCAGTCGTGTTCTGCTAAACAGTTTTAACAAAGTCACCGCTGTGGTTTGAGTTCAGGGTCCTCTGGGGAGCCCGTGGTGGATGCAGTCCTGGAGACGCCTGGAGGATGTGGGTGTTCTGCTGCAAAGTCCCAGTCCGGGTCCCACACTGGCTGGATCAGCTCCAGTGTCGCATCTTAGTCTGGGGCAGCTGCTCTCACCCTTTGCAGATGGCTGGCGTGCCAACTCGAACCATCGGCTATCTGGAAGGTGACTGGCCCCAAATGCGAGGTGATTCTGATTGGCAATGACAGGATACTCTGTGGGTCCAGGTGTTTCGGATTGTCAAATCCGAACCCATTCCAGTACTGCGAATGGCAATTGGTTCAGCTGCACTTGGTGTTGCTGTTGTGGCGGCATGCCTTTCACACCAGCGGCAGGACACGCCCTCAATTGGCGTTGCTCTGCTGGGTTCTGCCGGACCATGAACTCTCTATCCTGCACCACTACCAACACTGCCCAGTTTGTAAAAAAGATCATACCCCAGGATGTTGTCCCCATGTGTGGCTACCTGGAAGACGAACTCTGGGAGGACTCTCGACCTGTAGCAAACTGTCAGCGATATGGTCCCTACGAGGCTGAAGCGTGTGTCCCCATAGCTGTACAGCTCTGCTGGATTCTTCCCGATAGGATGGTTTGGAAAGAATTTTTTGACAGTGACCCAGTTCATCATGGACCTCACAGCAGCGACAACCAGTAGCAACGGCAAGCTGACGTCGTCTAATTTCACCATGCACAACTTGTACGCTGCCCTTCTGGAGCCCACTGCATCAATGATGGTTGTCATTGGTTCTGTTATGCTGGGTAGCAGGCTTGATGTTAGTTGTGTCGATCGCCACACCTTGGTGAAGTAATTAAGGTTGCCGCAGCTTTGGCATCGCTGCCCCCTGGCCAGGCGGGATCATGCTCGCTCTCGGTGCATCGGGGAGCAGCTGTTACCACACAAATAGTGTCTCGTGGTGTTCCTCAGTCCCACGGTGTTTACCTTGGCATCCTCTGTGAAGGTCGCAGTGTAAGCAGGTTCCTCTGCTGGGGTAACTGCGTGTGCTAGTGGGGCCCATTGTTGTGGGTTACAGTACCTAGTTGTGATGTTAGGTTGTCAGCAGTCTCTAGCTGGAATGCTAACTTTATCGCCTTCACCAGTGGCAGGTCATTTGGCGCCATCAGCAGCTTCACCCACAGCCGCAGGTTGTTGGTGTGCTCCACTAGCTGGTCCCACACCATTCTGTCCTCTAGTTGCCCAAACCTGCACGTGCTCACCAGACAGTGGAGGTCCATGACGTACTGTTGGGTCGTCTCTCCTGCTCCCTGTTGGCGCTGGTGGAGCTTGATTCATCTAGCTACCTCACTCTCCGGCTGGGGTGTCAGATATGCTTCCATCTTAAGGAAAAACATTGAATTTTCCTCCAGAAGACCAATTTTTCTCCTTGTTGCCATTGTTGTGTCTGAAAAGAAGGGACAGGGGAGGCGGTGGCTATGTGCTGAACAATGGTTTTATTAACAGAGTTGCTAGGAGCATGTGTTACATACAAACAAGCTTTATGCTAATTAACAGGAGGTACAGGTCAGTGTAGGTCTAGAGGTGGAGCACCAGAGAGGCCGTCTCCCGCCGTCAGTCCCCTAATATAGGCACGGCATGATGACGTCATCCGTGCCTGGCCATCACGTCTGTGCTGCTCGCCGTTAACATGGGAATACCCAACAGAGCCTATCCCAGCATCTTTGGGCAAGAGGCAGGGTACATGCTGGACAGATCACCAGTCTGTTGCAGGGCAGATATAATTTTATCAGTAATTTTAATTCTAATATGATAAAACACGGAGTAGCTTTTATTTTCATTTGCACTTTCAGTTTTTGAGTTTTGACTTTGCAGGGAATAATAACCCCCCCCACCCCCCCCGCCCCCGCACGCACCCCTACGGAAGGTTTACATGTAAATCTGGCCCTCGAGAAGTGAGGAAAGAATTTAGCGGCCCTCACTACCACCAAAGTTGCCCATACCTGCTCTACATTGTGCAAGAGGTCCATTCAATACATTAACAAGAGAAAATGATAAATTAAAAAAATAATTATAAAAATTAATAATACATAAAAGGACTGGACTCTTGATCATTAAAACTTTGAAACACAAATTGGTTAGCTTACCACACTCATTTAAGATTCACTCCCAGCAGAAGCTCGTTTTAGTGTATCAGTGTAATATACAGACAGCGGAGCACTTTCTCCAGCAGACTTCTCCAGCTCTGCTGCCCAGCTGTCAGGTACAGGAAATCTTTCCTGCCACATGCCATTTCACTGTACAATAACTCACTCTAATGTTGAATCTTGATCATAACAATGCTGCCATACTGCACCTTACAGTCTAATTGGTACCTCACATTTCACCCTGAGCCCAATAGTCCTGCATTGTACAGCGAGTCGATCCATGTATCTACATGGGACATCATCTATTCTTTTGTGATCAGGGCTTGACATTAACTTTTTTGCTCACTGGCCACTGTGGCTAGTGATTTTCCAAAGTCACTAGCCACAGTTTTGACTATCGCATGCTAAATTTTACTTGAACTAAATTTACAACCTTTTTAAATGTAAATGACCCTTATACATACATAAAAATAGCAAGATAAACACTGTTTAATTATTAACAGCAGTAAATACTGTAAAGCAGTTGAGAAAGATATTTCCAATATGAGAGTGAAGTACAGTTAGATTTGGGGTCTGTACAAATTCTCATTTGTACCTCTTCCCCTTTGCCTGCCCCCACCCCTTAGTCCTTGAAACCAAAGGCCAAGGGGTAGGTGTTGAAAATGAACCCTATGAATCAGGACACCCCTTCAGGGCTGCACAATGTCGTTAGTAACTGCTGATGGATTTAATCTAAATGGACACTACCTGTTTTCAGTAGAAAAAGAAAAGAAGAAAAAGAAAACTGATGAGAAAAAAGTCTCATCTTCAGGAGAAAATTGTTTCAAATTTACATGAACAATTCTAATCAGTAGAAAAAGTCAGAAATTTACGAGAAAGAAAGCTGTAAATTCAGAGAAAAACTTGGGCCCCCTGGTGGGTCATTTTTGGCCCGCGGGCCACATGTTTGACACCCCTCGAACAGCACATTAAAAATACATAATTAGAGGTTTTACTTCCATGAAATAGCTGTATATCACAGACATAATAGATAATCACAGATAAACAAAAGTTCACCTCAGAAGAAGCTTCATTTGCTTTTTACAGCAACATAAACTTTAATCACTTTTTCTCTATCTGTCATACGAAAACTTAAATTTGCACAACTGCTGACAGTAAATGGGAACTTCTTGCTCTAAAAATAATCATATTTAACCACGGAGGTATGAGCTAATGATGGGGGAGAGACAGTGTTGTGTCTGTGTAGAGAATGAGACCAGCAAACTCGTCCATGTGTTGAGGGTAGCTTTACTGAACAAGCTAGTAATTAGCAACAGCAAGAAGAGAGGTGGTACAGGCAGGTAGTGTGGTGGAAGGTGGAGCGCCAAAGAGGACAGTTACTGCCATCAGTTCCCTTATATCACCACAACGTGGTGAAGTCACCCTGTGCGTGTGTCCCCACATCCGTGGTGTGTGTGGTGGTATTTTCCATACACCACATTTATCCCCCCCCCCCCCCAGGAAAAAGCAGAACTTTACTGGTGTTGGTTTAACCTTAGCTGGGTACACATTGTGGTGGCATACGGCTAGCACAGAACACATATAGCAGAACCATATGATGTAAAGTACCAATAAGACTACGACTGGGTACAGCACAGCAGGAATCACTAAAGCTAGCTAACATACAGTACATATATGGCCTAGCTATCAGTAGATGTTAATACCTGTGTAGCATACCAATGTGAGTGGACTAAGTTAGACAACCGACTTAGAACTCGTCTAATGCCAGGGCTGTAGCACAGCAAAACACACATGAATACAACAGCGTATTTTGACCAGTGCTGTGACTAACTCAATGCAGATGTTAAAGCGCAATAGTTCACCAATGTTAAGGCACACATACAGTATTTGCCTGATGGTAAAAGCATGATTTGGTTGTTTTAGCAACTAGACCCATAATAGTATTTTACCTAAGGTTCCCTTCACCATAACATTACCAGTTATATGAACCTGGGTAACCGGGTAGACTGCCAGTATAACCCATATGGTTAAGCGGATTATTCTGCCACTTTAAGAACCAACCATGCTCTGTCTGAACATTTTAAAACAGAGTTACTTTACAGTCCAACCTCAAGGGGCCTCTGGTGAGCCTGCGGTGGGCGTGGCCCTAGTGGTGCTGGCCGCAATGGACCTGGGTGCCATCCTGCTGGAATCATGACCTGCTTGTCAGCAAAATCCCAGTCTGGGTCCCACCCTGGCTGGGTCAGTTCCAGCATCGTGTCTTGGTCCAGGGCAGCTGGTGGTCTTACCTTCCTCAGACAGCTGGCGTGCCATCGCGAACCATCAGCCATCTGGAAGGTGGCTGGCCCCATTTGCACTGTGATCTGTATCAGCGGTTACAGGAGCATCTGCAGGTCATGTGGGAGGTTGGTCTGGCGATGATCTGATCAGCTTCAGGCGACATTGTTGCTGCTGTCTAGGTGGTGAATGATGCTGGTTGTGTTTGTGGTGGTGTGATGGTCTTGCCGTTAGCAGGACGAGCTCCCAATTGATGTCGTTCACCAGGGTCCTGCTTGGCCATGGACTTAATCTCCTGCTGCTGAATTGCAGCTCCACGATGCTTGTGCCGGGCAAGGATCTGCGTCGAGTCTGTGCTCGGCTTTCTGTGCAGTGCAAAGCTGGGAGTGGTTGCACCCACGTCTGGGTGAAAAGTGCTCCAGCCATCAGTAGTCAAACAAAGTCCTTGGTGGTCGATGATGTTGACACCCAATTTGTGAAACAAGTCACACCCAGGATGTTGTTGCCATGCGTCGCTACCTGGAAGGTGAACGCTGGAAGGACTTTGAACCTGTAGCGAACTGATAATGTGATGGTGAAGAGGATGATAAAATAAAGGCAGCGTTGGATTTTTAAATAGCTTTATTATCACCCGCCTTCATCAGAACTCGGCTCCAGCCCATAGTGTGAGCAGGCTGAAACCTCGTTCCTCCAGCTCTCAGATAGGAGACAGTGTGTGTGTCTCGCAGCAGATGCAAAATCAGAATGAATGAATGAGAGGAAGCTTAACAGCACAGTGCAGCTTATATACTCAACTCAAACAATAGATCAAAGGCATTCACAGCAGTCAATCTGGGCATTTGCATATCAGAGGTACAGACAGGATGCATGAAGACAATGCATGGGTGGCACGTTAACCTCACAGCTGTAAACGCAGCATGCAGCGGAAATAAAACCCAGGAGTGCGAGCTGACTGTCTGTGTTGTGGGGGTTGAATTCAAACCGCTACAATGGTTCCTACAAGGCTGATTTTGGTGTGCCCGTATCCATAGAGCTCCACCACGTCCGGCTTGATTGTACGCCGTGGGAAGAACTTCTTCACCATGATCTGGTTCATCAGTGATCTTGTAGCGGCGGTGTCCAGTAGCAATAGCTAACTGATACCATTGAACATCACTGCACACCACTTAAGATAAGATAAGATAAGATGAGCCTTTATTAGTCCCACAATGGGGAAATTCCAGGATTGCAACAGCACAGGGATAGCAACACTCAGAGCAATAATTCAGAAGATAAGAAAATAAGAGCAGTGAATATACATATGTACACATAAATATAAAAATGTATATACACAGTGCAGAGCATTGTAATGGAATAAACAGCATAACCATCTATTTAGTTACCCCACATAGTAAGAATATGCACTCATACATATTGTCACCCTCCGTGGTGATTGATATTGTCCTAGTTGTATACTGGAGGGGACTTGTACGCTGTATTACTATAATCCACTGAATGAATGGTAGTTGGCATAGGCAGTCCAATTGAGCTGGGTGGCGAGCTTACCATTAACAATGTTGAATGGCACACTTTAGCAAAACGGTTAAGCTTACCGCAGCGCTGGCATCTCTGTCCTTTGGCTGGGCAGGAGCGCGCATGCATCTGGTGCACGGGGGAACCACAGTTACCACACGGTCGGCATGCCACGATGTCTTGTCGTCCCGCAATGTTCACCTCGGCGTCCTCCGAAAAAGACGTGGGGTCGACGGGCTCCTCTGCCAGGGTAACTGCATGTGCTAGCAGAGGTTGTTATTGTGAAGCTGCTAGCTGCGATGTTAGCTGGGTGGCGGCCTCCGGCTGGAATACCAACTCCACTGCCATTAAAGGTGCGTTCAAACCAAACGCGAACGGGAGGCTCGAATCCATACAAAGTCAATGGAAAGACACGAGCACATGTGAAATAGTGCATTCGCACGTTCACGTCCGAGGGATGGCGCTAGCTTTGAGATTCTGCCATCACCAGAGTAAAAGTATTAACACTGGAGAGTAGACTAGTTTGAAAATGAGACTCACTCACCTGGAGACAGGAGGACCAAGAACTTTTCAGCTGAATCGGGATTTCGGAGTTATTTACCCACGGTTTCCTGCCACGGATGTGCTAGCAATGGAAACACTCATCATCTTATAAAGTTTTGGAGACAGGGGCAACTTTTTCAGGTGAGCTCTCCATCGGATAATGTAAACCTAAAATATGACGGTATTTTAGGGATTTCCACAGTAGGCTGAACACTGCTGAAGAAGTTATAAAGGCAACTTCGCCTGTCTGCATCTCACTCAGATGGTGAATTCATGTTTATTCGCGCATTTACATTGAGTTATAACGTAACTGCGCCACCCGAAAAATTTGCCCATTCGCGTTTGGTCTGAAAGCACCTTAACAGCTTCTCTTGCTGCTTTGTGTCAATGATGTGCTCCGCTAGCTGGTCCCACACCATCTCGTCTTCCAACTGGGCGAACCCACATGTACTCGTCAGACAGCGGAGGTCAGCGACGTATTGTTGTATTGTCTCTTTCGCTCCCTGTCGGCATTGGCGAAACCTAATTCTCCATACCAGCACACTCTCAGGTGTCACAAAATGTCTGTCCAGCAAGGTGACACTGTTACATACAGTATGTAAATAGGGATTACAGTAGGAAGATGGCGGCCCAGGGAAATACGGGGAATCGAGGGAGTCGGTGCTCCATCCTTCCAGGGGTGATGTTGGCCGGAGTTAAGGGCCGCGGCGGGGAAGAGCACTTCCTCTTTTCACCGTGGACTGCTGGACTGAGCGCTGTATGCTACCTGTAAGTGTTCTGTGTGTTCTTCAATAAAGTCTCTGCTAAACTGTATTGGGCCTCGCCTTCCTTGGCATAATAATGGACAAAACATTTGGCGACGAGGAGAAGAGGGTTTTGGCGCGTGTGAGAGCTGTGCTTCGGCCGTTTCCGGGGGGCTTGGATGAGCCTTCCATGTCTTGGCCCGGGTGGTTCTCCGTTTTTGAGAACTACCTGGCGACTCTCAACCTCGGTGAGCTGGGAAGGGTATGGGCGAGAGCTGTGTTGGTGCACACGTTGGGCAAGGAAGGCCAAAATTTTCTTAGAATGCCGGCGGGTGCCGCTAGCTTCCAGGGGGTAGCAGAGCCGATGGTGAGCTACTTTCACGCACCAGAAGTCGTCGTCATGGGACGCACTGGGCTACAGCAGCACCCCCAGCGGGTAGGAGAGTCAGTGTCTGCTTAGTGAAGAACCTGCAGCAGCTGGCAGCTGGGTGTAAGTTTGGGAGCCTCCGCGATGAGACAGTCCAGGACCAATTGGCGGTGGGCACCTTTGTTTCAACGATCCAGTCACGACTTATGACTCATCCGGGAGAACTGTCACTGAACACTACAGTGAAGGTAGCGCAACAGGAGGAGACAGCCGAGACAGCAACGAGGGACGTCGGAGGAGGGATGTCATCAGCTGGGGCTGATCCTCATTGGGAGGTGCTGATAGCAGACCCTGTTAGAGGGGATGTCAAGGATGAAGAAGATGCCTCTGTCCCACAGATCAGATGCACCCCGGGCATGCCGAGAAGCCTCCGCTGGGAGTCCGCTCAACATGGTTATCCATCCAGAGGGTGTCCGGCGAGGAGCGGGTGCTGCACGAGACACTACTCGCTTCACCACTTTGCAAGAGTCTGTAGGAATTTTGGACGTGGGGAATGTGACAGGCAGATGAACCCCTTCACGAGGTCCCCTACTGTTATTCACGCGGTGTCACTGGAGCAAGATGGTCGGGTTAATTGCACGGTATCGCTGGATGGAGTCGGGGTATCAATGCTGATGGACACAGGAGCGGCAGCTTCGGTGCTCAACTTGCTGACAGTGAGGAGACCGTTTCCCCGATACCACATCCAGACAATGACAGTCCCTTTCTATGGCTACAGAGGCAAGAGGATCACTGTTGAGGGATTTGTGACAATGAAGGTGGAGTACGGGTCTCAGTGCATGGCGGATGTCCTGTTGGTGGTAACAGCTACGGGAGCCAACGTCATGGGCTGGGACATGTTTTTCAGGCTGGGCTTTTCTATCGACAACGACGTTGGTGAAGGGTGGTCCGATGACCTGTGGCTCCGCTCTTGGAGAACAGTGGACTACAATGTGGTGCAGAATGATGAGTGGGCCAGAGAGGCTAAGGACAGTGAGGTAAAATGCAGGAAGGCGCATCCCCGTGATGGACTCGGTACCGGTACTCCAGCTGCCCTTGAGGTGGGAGTGGAGCAGCATGGCGGAGTTCCCGGGTCAGACGGCGGCCCCCAGACGGCAGCGCAAAAGCTTTCCGGGGTAGAACCGAATGGTGCGTTGTCGGAACGTACCAACAGATGGTCTTTGGACAGGGCCTCAGGCCGTTCTGAGCGTCAGATCAGCTGTAAATGGAAGCCCCCCCCCCCCCATGGGTTAAGGATTGGGTGAGACCTGGAGCTCCCCTGGGTATCACGAATACGGTTCTTTTCAGGGTGGGAGCTCTGTCGGGGCGATTCTGTTTGAAACATGGGCGACGGGAGAACCAGGAAGGATCCTGGAGAGACAGTGACGAGGCGCCGTTGGGAGTGGAATGTTGGAGCCGGGTCGGTCGGTGGTGAAGGGCACCCGACACGGTTCGCCTCTGGAGTATGACAGACTAGAGGACTCCGGCCAGGACCCACAAGTTGGCGATCCCGGGAAGCATCTATCCGTAGGATGAAGGGAATGTGGGCCAGGGTATTGTGTCTGAGATTTAAGTGTTTAGACCACTAGTCACTGTGTATATTAGTTAGTACTACTGGCTGTGCTCTATTGGTGTTATCATTGTTATGAGTGTATGTTTGGAAATTATTCCCCAACACGGGTTATATGTGTTTTGCATGTCCTGATGAGGGTGGGAGTGTTGGGAGAGGGGGCCATCAGTAAGGAGAGTTTTGGGTAAAATACTGTAACTATTTTTTTTTTTCTAGTTTGGATGTATATATTGCTCTGGGATTATTTTATTGTTTTGAGAACACGGTCATTTTTTTGTTTTCGGACTGCAAATTTAAGGCGGCAGAGTGGCCCACCTGGCTGGGTAGGGGGCGCTGGTGGTCGACTCAGCCTCCCGAGCTTTTGTTGTGTGAATGAATAGGTTTTGTTTATGATTTCTGTATATACTGTTTTTCCTGTTAGAGTGTGATCCGGGTGATAAATTTGGGTGGGCTATTTGTGTGCCTGCAATTTTCCAAGGGGGAGAGGAATGTTACATATGTAAATAGGGATTACAGTAGAAAGATGGAGGCCCAGGGAAATACCGGGAATAGAGGGGGTTGGTGCTCCATCCTTCCAGGGGTGATGTCGGCCGGAGTAAAAGAGCCGCAGCGGGGAGGAGTACTTCCTCTTTTCGCCGTGGACTGCTGGATCAGGCGCTGTATGCTACCTGTAAGTGTTCTGTGTGTTCTTCAATAAATTCTCTGCTAAACTGTATTGGGCCTCGCCTTCCTTGGCATAATGATGGACACCACATGACTCTTTCACATCGCTGTTGAGGAATTTTGGCCCACTCTTCTGTGCAGAATTGTTGAAATTCAGTTACATTGGAGGGCTTTGTGAACTGATAGCCAGACATTCTCATTCAGGATTTTTTAGTAGAGAGCAGAATTCATGGTTCTGTCAATTAGGGCAAGTTGTCCCAGTCCTGAAGCAGCAAAGCAGCCCCAGACCATGACATTACCACCACCATGTTTGACTGTTGATACGATGTTCTTTTTATGAAATTCTGTGTTAGTTTTATGCCAGATAAAACAGGACACATGTCTTCCAGAAAGTTCAACCTTTGTCTCATCAGTCCACAGAATATTTCCCCAAAAGTCTTGAGGATCATCTAGATGTTTTCTGGCAAATGTGAGATGAGTCTTTGTGTTCATTTTGTCCAGCAGTGATTTTTGTCTTGGAACTCTCCCATGGGTGTCATTTTTGCCCAGTCTCTCTCTTATTCTTCCACCATGGGCCAGGGTCCAAACTGAGGCAAGTGAGGTCTGCAGTTCTTTAGATGTTGTTCTGGGTTTTTGTTTCTAATCTGATCTTGAATTTCTTTAGATCACAGTGGGATGTGCTGTTTTTTGCGATCTTTTAGCCTACTTCATGTTGTCAGACAGGTTCTAGTTAAGTGATTTCTTGATTCATCAAGTCTGGTAGTAATCAGACTTTGGTGTAGCTACTGAAACTGAACTCAGCTTTCCAAAAATATGGTTAATCACAGTTAATTCATGATGTAACACAGGGGGCAATTACTTTTTCACATAGTGCCAGGTAGGTTTGGATATTTTTTTCTTTTAATAAATGAAATCATCATTTGAAAAGTTCATTTTGTATTTATTCAGATTATCTTTGTCTAATATTAAAATTTGTTTGATGATCTGAAACATTTAAGTGTGACAAATATGCAAAAATATAAGAAATCAGGAAGGGTGCAAATACTTTTTCACAGCACTGTACATCTCGAATGACTCAAACCAACGAGGCCATGGAATGAGTGGCTCACCTGGCGTGGTGAGGAATGGTGATTGGGGTGCCAAGCACACTTTCATTCTTCAGGAAAATATTTAATTCTCCTCCAGAAGACCAATTTGTTATCTTGTCACCAATGTTGTGTCTGTGTAGCAAATGAGACCAACGGACTTGTCTACATGTTGAGGGTAGTTTTATTGAACAATCTAGTAATTAGCAACAGCTAGCAGATAGGTGGTTCAGGCAGGTACAGATGCAGCAAGCATGAACCCACACCAGTGCCCGGGAGCGACCGGAAACACCGCCGGCGCAGGACAGCAGCCACACCTCTGCCGACCCGCACCAGGGAGGCCGCAGGCACAGAAGCAGACCACCACCCCCAATGTCCACCGGAGCAACTGATCAGTGGACCACCACAAGTGCTCCAAGATGCCACCCAACATGCAAAGTGCCACACAAAACTGACCCACCATGACCATTTCCACTCATCACTCCCTCACTCTCGCTTGCTCTCTTATTCAATCACTCTCTCACTCCCTTGCTCGCACCTATTCGTTTGGCAGCACCCAGGGATTTTGACAAAATGACGGACCCCAGGCCTCCCGCTGGGCCCCCAGGCCCCCGGCAGAAAGAGGGAAACAGTGGTGGGGGAAGACCCCCACCCCCTCTCCCCATGCATGAATCATGATGGGTGTGTTAGTTGTGCGATGTGATTGTGCACAGGTGTGTGAACTACCAGAGTGCAGTTAAAATTGAGGGGATGGTGGTTGGAGCACCACCAGCCACTGCTATAGGCAGCGGGGGCTCCCATCCCCACAAGCCCTCAGTGTCTATAGCGCAATTAAAATTGAGGTGAGGGTGACTCCACTGCACAGCAGACAGAGGGATCCCCTTCACTGACACAGTGCGGCACCCCCCCCACCCCAAAACCCTAAGTGTATCCAATAAGATGTATATTCCACCCAGAATTGGGGGGGAGACCTAAGACTGGGAGGGAGGCGGTCCAAAAGGGAGCCCGTCCTTCCCCAGAAGCCAGCTCGCAAACTGGTTCAGGAGGCCACCCACTGCCCCCAGATTCCAACCCAGCGCGAGCGCCACCAGGCCGAACAGCTCAGGACTCATCGGTGTTGCACCCTGGCGCTCCCAGCACCATAGGCATGATGGCGCAGCCACACTCACACCCACTCCCACACATCTTGCATGCACGAACATACACAACAATAATAACAATAATGAACAATGGGCCGAACCCATACAGCGCCCCACATGCCAAGCGACACCCCAGAGCGCACATCGCAAGCCTTCCAACCACCAACCCCAGATACACACTGACAGCGGCAGCCACCCCACAGCCACAGCCACCCAGGAGCAAACCGATGGCAACACGGCTGCCAACCCGTGCCAATGCCCCCCCCCCGAGCACCCACACACACCCGGCGCCAAGGACACCAGAGGCAATGCAACAAAGTGCCCCGCCCCATGACACAATGGCAGGGCGGCTGGGAAAAGTAGGCCCCGAACTGCTAACCCCCAGGCCACCAGTTGGCCAGCTCCACCCCCGGCACCCACACACACAACCTCCACCCCTGCATGTCCACCCACAGGTACCCTCACATACACACACCCACCCACGCCCACCCTCATGTGCACACACACACTCACCATCACACATGCCCACCTACAGCCACACACAACCCCGCATGCCCACACACAACACACTCACACACACACATACTCACACATGTACCCACACCCGCAGGCCCTGGAGAACTGGGGGGGGGGACACCCCCCGGGACACAGGCACCAGCCCCCGGAGCGCCACCAGGGCCCCGGGGAGAGTACGACCCTGCCGCGCAAGGATGTGCCGGGGCCGGCCCGCACCACTGAAACACATCCGACCCCGACCCTATGGGCCTTGGGACCCATCACCAGGGTCCCAAGGCCTGACCCAGCCCCACCCTGGAGGCAAGGCCAGCCGGCCCGGGGCCACGGCCCCCCCACCACTTCGCAGCCCCACCATCACCACCACCAACAACCTCCCTCAAGCCAGACACAGGAACCCCGGAACAGGCTCCCCAGACACCGTCCCCAGTGGGTCACAGAAACCCCTCATGGTCAGGGCGCAGCCAGCTGCCAGAGGCACCAAGGAGAGCAAGCCACCTCCCGCCACCCCTCAGGTTATAGAATTAATAAGTGGGGACCCGAGAGAATTGAATTCAGCCAATTTTTTTTTTGAGGAGGCAGACATTTTCTCCAGGCTAATATAATCTGATAGTAGGTTATTATAGTGAGCTGTACACAAATTATTCCTTGATTTCCAATTCATGATAGTTTTCTTTGCGATGCATAAGGCAGTGAGAACCATGTGTGACATCCTTACCTCAATATTCATTTCACTTAAATCCCCTAGGATGCAAAGTGTGGGAGAGGATGGGATACGATACCCAAGCCATGCTGATAAGTCTTCACATGTCTTCTGTGAGAACTTTTGGACCGATGCACAGGACCACATAGCATGCATATAACTATCTGCTATGTTGCTGATGCAATGGGAGCAGATATTTGTGTGACTCAGGTCCATTTTGAACATCCTCTGTCCTGTGAAATGAGTTCTATGTAGAACTTTGTACTGTATGAGTTGTAAATTAGATTTTTTAGTCATCTTAAAAGTGTTTAAACATATTTGTGTCCAGAAGCTTTTGTGGCGGTTTGGTGTAAACCCCCACAAACAGACTGGACAGACACAGCGCTCGGCTAGAGCAATTAACAGAACAGTGAAATGTGTATTAATGTTTACAGACAGACCCACTTCTTCTGGCTCACTTCTGTGATGTTAATGTTGCCTTTCATGCATTGTGTTCATGCGTCCTGTCCTTACTGTGACCTAGGGACTGAGATCAATATGTCTCTCAAATGCAAATGCCTCATGCCTGTTCTGTTATCTCTTTGATCATACCAACTGCTGGGGAATGCTCTTTGATGTATTGTTATAGTTGGGTATATATGCTGCAACTCTGTAACGCAAATCCTCTCTCAATCTCACTTCTGCAACTGCTGCTGCAGGACACAGACATTGTGTCCTCCTTCTCTGACAGCTGTGGGCTCGCTCCCGGTGCGCATGCACGGCACCGGGAGCGGAGCTCGTGACGGCGGTATGATATAATAAAACTTCACTTAAAACCTACAGCATCGCTATTATTTTTTATCATCCGCCGCACTGGTGACCCCGGAGACGCACACGCTTTGTGCGACGCAGCCTTCTGGTCTGGACATCCACGCTGAACCGGCCGAGGGACACAAGACGTCTCCTCCCTCTCGCCGCCCCAACGCACCATGACCTGAAGGCAGAAAAGAACACGCTGCTGTCATGCCTGACTCTCACGAGCCAGAAAGGAGACGCTAGGGCGACCAGTGAGTTTGCATAATTTATTAACATAAACACACAGAGCGCAAACAATAAAGTAAAGAGCCACGTGGGGCTAAAACACGCACAGAACTAAGGACAACATACAACCCAGAGAGAAAGGCTAGAGAGGCGGCGAGGGGAAAACACACGCCGAGTCACAGCACTTACTACAGGGTGAAGCGCAGAGGTAACGGGGAACTGAAGCTGGACATGGGAACTCCAGTCGTGGAAAAACGGTACACGTCCTTCCGTAGTGAGGTCGCAGCGAGGAGTAACTCACAGCTGCTTGTTTAAAAGGGAAAGGGAACCCAATCAGAAGCGGGGAAGATGATTAACAATAATGGGAGACAGCTGTCCCAGAGCAACTGAACTAGACAGCTGGAGATCAGCTGGGCGCTGTCAAACTACGGGCCTAGTAAGACCCGGCACGGACTAGCACGAGCCGGTTGTCCAGCAGGAGCGACACTGGACAACCTGAACGCGGAGAAGGATAGTGTTGAGGTCGTGACAGTACTCCTCCCCCGAGCCGCGCCTCCTGGCACAGGCTTAACCCCCCCCCCCCCGAAGGAAAGACCAGGGAGGGCGGTGGGGGCCAGGTCTGGGGGAAAGCGAGGGACAAGGAAAAGGAGGGAGAGAAGGAAGAAAAAAAAACCCAGATAACAGCATAGAATCAGACACCATAACAATTTCAAACAGAAAATAACTATCACCCCCTCCTCTGCAGAGGCCAGACGGTCAATGCAGGTAACCACAGGAGGTGGGGAAAAACGACAAGAACCAAGATACAAAGGCACAGCGACATAGTCATGGAAAAAAAAAACTCACAATAACTTAAGGCGAGGACAAGACAAAACTCATGTCCCGAAGGTCAGAAAACTACAAACTCTGATGAACATCTGGTTGAAGTAGACTTACACCTGTAACCCCGGCCAAAACAGAATAAACAAAGGAAGCAAACCAGGCATAAGAGCCTGGAACTGCAAATTAGCATGAAGATACAAAAGGAACAACTCCTCAATCATGTATTAGCACAAAAAAGAAAGTCACCAAACAGTCTGGAGGAGGATATAAATGCAGATGAACAAGACTACTCTGAATGAGGCCAGGCAATGTGAGGCAAAAGCTACTTAAAGGGCTAACTTGAATAAGAGATCATACTGGGATTATAAAACATAGAAAATAGTCTAAGGAAATCTTAATTGTAATGACACCACAATAAGGACTCTAGGGCAGAAAGTTCTTTGATGTCCTGAATAGGATTAAATAAAGGAGGACAAACAAACACAAGGCTATGAACAGTCAGTCAATTCTTCCAGGAACGTCAGCAGGTGGAGCGGGGCAGGCGGTGACAGCTTGTCCGGCGGGCGACCCGAACTCCACCAGGCCAGGAACCACAATACCAGTTCGGGCGGCCTACCAGAGTCCCGGGCTAGGAGACACAGTTTCTCCGGAGGCCGACCCAGATCACCGAACAGCCAGACGGCTCCCCAGGCGATCGTCCCGTGACCTCAGACCACCGAGAGCTGAGGGAGAAGCTTTGGTGCAGCTTCCTCCCTGAGGGAAAAGGCAGGAGGAAACTGACCCGGGTGAGAGAAACCCCAACAGTGGCAGGAGGAGAGAAGATGGAGGCAAGGGACGAAGTCAGCCTGACATCTGATGAACACAATCCTCCAACTCCCTCACTGACCTTTAACCGGACCGGCGCAGCACCCCCGGTGGGCCCCGATCGGGCCCGCGAAACACTCCCGGTGGACCCCGATTGGGCCGGTACAGCACTCCCGGTGGGCCCCGATTGGGCCGGCGAGGCACTCCCGGTGGACCCCGATTGGGCCGGCGAAGCACTCGCGGTGGACCCCAACTGGACCGGCGAAGCACTCCCGGTGGACCCCAATTGGACCGGTAAAGCAGGCGCAGCATCTGAGGCGAACACCGTGCAGAGAACCGAAACCTCCGAGGTGGCACCCAGAGCAGGTTCGTCTCCAGTGACCCTGGGGAGAGGCTCAGAGGGACAAAAGGAACCGGGATCAGGATCACTGGCAGCGGCAGAGCCCGGCGAGACAGGCTCGAGCGCAGCAGAAGGCTGCACTCGGCTCGCCTCCCCGAGAGACAGGCAATAAATGCTCCAGAAAATAGATGAGAGAGAGAAAATAGAGCACTCGCCTGATCTCGGGTTCTACCGCCATCCAGGACTTCGATGCTCCGGGTTCAGCGTGCAGGACTCCGTCTTCCGGCTCCCACTCGACTGCGAATGGCTCCGCAGCCGGCATGATGGTATCCACAGTCAGACGACCTCCAAGCGCCGAAGACCACGTCGACAGCCCGCATGGCGTGGAGGCAGGAGATCTGGGCTCTGCTGGGCTGAACCATTCCTCCGTGGAGACCCGGGGACACTTAATCGTCGGCGCAGGCTCCAACAGGCAGTTCGACCTTCTCCTCTGCCCATGACGTGGCTGCGGGGCTGGGGCGAAACCTTCCAGGGCTGCAGGCCTCCTCCTCGCGTGGCGGGGCAGACCTGGCACCAGGGCACACTCGGGGGGAAGAGACACAGAGGACGCAGGTTCATATTTTACTTTTGCAGCGGGAGGAGAGAGCTCAGGGGACTGTGAACCCTGAACTCCTCCCCCAGGAATCAAACAAGGCAATTCACTCATAACGGGAGGAGAATGAAAAGACACTTGCCTGATTCCCGGAGAGTCGGTGGAATCCACTGCAAGGGACTTGAGTCTTTCTTCTCCCAGCCGGATGGAAGTGGAGGACCCCCCGGACAGACGAGGTGGTGGCTCTCGCACCGGATCAGGACCGGGAACACCTGGAGGTGAATTTGCGCTGTTCCCAGCAGCCGGAGTGAATGATGAAGAGGGGGAAGAAACAGCTGAGGAGAACCGGGGGCCCAGAGCTGACGGGACAGCGGGAAGAGCGGGCCCAGGGGCGAGAGCAGCTGATTCGCTTCTTCGGCGAGACACGGGGGCTACAGCAGGCTGGGAGGCGAAATTCCTATGGTTTCCTGGAGCGGGATCCGGGCGGGGCTCTCGCTGAGATGTTCGGGGAATTTGGGAGCGACGTCTTCTGAATGTGAGGTCGGGGAAACGTCGCTCCTGTACGGAGACCGAAGGCAACAGGTCAGCGTATCCCGGATAATCATTCAGCTCAGGGTTCTTCTCAACCAGCCTGACCGCCGCTATCACGTGCTTCATGGCTACGGGGGGACAGGCGGCGGAACAAGCGGCTGCCACTCGGACCGCAATGCGAATCGCTGTCACCCTTATCTTCTCCGGGGGAACCCCGGTTGACGTCACTCTACCTTAGGGATTACCCCTGGGTGAGGCGAACTCCTGGACTGGATCGGCGGCAGGACGGGATTCCGAAGCGAGGAGCGATGGTGTCCTGCCTTCGGCTTCCTGCTGGGGTTCTCCTCCAGCCTACAGAGTCTCTCCCAGGCCACAGAGATGTCTGCCCTCCTCGCCTTAACCTCGGGGAGATGGAAGTAGCGAGGGAGGTTGTTAATCATGTTCTCGGTGAGCTCCAGACGCCAGCGTATCTCGCTGGGAGTATCGTAGAGGTCCGTGGTGAAAAGCGTCCCAACCACAAGGTCCAGAGCCTCCGAGAGATCGTGGCCTGGGTGCCGCATACGCCTCCTGGAGGGAGACATGATACCAGCTTGCCTGCACCCAGAGGAAGGGAAAAACAACAAGTCCCACTGCAAACTCACGGTCGCAGACGTCTCAGTCTGGCTGCGACCTACTGTCGTGCCTGGCTCTCACGAGCCAGAAAGGAGACACTAGGGCGACCAGTGAGTTTGCGTAATTTATTAACATAAACACACAGAGCGCAAACAATAAAGTAAAGAGCCACGTGGGGCTAAAACACGCACAGAACTAAGGACAACATACAACCCAGAGAGAAAGGCTAGAGAGGCGGCGAGGGGAAAACACACGCCGAGTCACAGCACTTACTACAGGGTGAAGCGCAGAGGTAACGGGGAACTGAAGCTGGACATGGGAACTCCAGTCGTGGAAAAACGGTACACGTCCTTCCGTAGTGAGGTCGCAGCGAGGAGTAACTCACAGCTGCTTGTTTAAAAGGGAAAGGGAACCCAATCAGAAGCAGGGAAGATGATTAACAATAATGGGAGACAGCTGTCCCAGAGCACCTGAACTAGACAGCTGGAGATCAGCTGGGCGCTGTCAAACTACGGGCCTAGTAAGACCCGGCACGGACTAGCACGGAGCAGGAGCGACACTGGACAACCTGAACGCGGAGAAGGATAGCGTTCAGGTCGTGACAGCTGCCAGTGAACGCTTCACTGGTTACCCCGAAGACACACACGCTTTGTGCGATGCAACCTTCTGATCTGGACAGCTGCGCTGGTGACCCGTTCTTCATGATGAGATCTGCACGTCTGAGATCTGCTCATCCACGCTGGACCGGCCGCGCTCGCAGTTCCTCCACACGAGAGCGCAGGCACCTCGTTTCCTCTCCACGACGGCGTCCTCCATGGCCGGCAGAGAACACAATACGTGCACCTGAACGCACCACGGCCGAGCGGTGCCAAAGATTGTCTATTCTCTCCCACCGCTCCAACGCATCTGCACGAGCCTGAGGGACAAAAGATCGTCTATTTCCTCCCACCGCTCCAACGCACCATGGCCAAGCTGCAGCCACAGCTCAAACCTGGATTTTATCGGCGCCGTCTGCGCCGATCTCCACCAAGATTCTGCACCCTGGTTCTCCTCTCCAGCTGGCCCACCCACGCACGGAACCCCGGCACACGCACCGGGGAGTTACAAGGACGGCGCACCACGCACGGGGCAGTAAAGGCTACAGAGACCGCCATCGTCCTCCGCCGCTGCACATGCCCGAGAAAAACGGCCGATCGCCACCCTTGGAACCTTCAGGGCTGCTCGTTCACCTGAAGCAAGCACGCAGCTCGCCACTGGATTTTCTAATGGTCTCAGGCACGGCACAAAGGGATTTCAGCCGTCAGCTGTTCCCGGGGAGCTTTGGGGTTGCTCCTGCACCTAAAGCCAACACGCCAGTCCCTCTGCTTTTGTTTCTTTTTTTTTGTCTTACAGCCGCTCCTGCTTTTCTTCATGGCCACGAGAGGAGTCAGAGACAAATTTTTCTTCTTGTGATCTCCGCACGCGCAATGGGACAGCCCCTCAACGCGCGGAGCAGCAAGCAATTTTTGCACGGCTCGGACGATTTCACCGTCCCCCTGCCGGCACCTACTATCCCCCTCCTCCCTCCCCCTCCGCCTGCAGCAAGCTTCTCCCACAGCTCGCTCCCATAGATGGATTATCGAGGTCCCGGCCCCTGCTGTGCCCTCTGGGGGGGAGCGTGTGGCGGTTTGGTGTAAACCCCCACAAACAGACTGGACAGACACAGCGCTCGGCTAGAGCAATTAACAGAACAGTGAAATGTGTATTAATGTCTACAGACAGACCCACTTCTTCTGGCTCACTTCTCTGATGTTAATGTTGCCTTTCATGCATTGTGTTCATGCGTCCTGTCCTTACTGTGACCTAGGGACTGAGATCAGTATGTCTCTCAAATGCAAATGTCTCATGCCTGTTCTGTTATCTCTTTGATCATACCAACTGCTGGGGAATGCTCTTTGATGTATTGTTATAGTTGGGTATATATGCTGCAACTCTGTAACGCAAATCCTTTCTCAATCTCACTTCTGCAACTGCTGCTGCAGGACACAGACATTGTGTCCTCCTTCTCTGACAGCCGTGGGCTCGCTCCCGGCGCGCATGCACGGCGCCGGGAGCGGAGCTCGTGACGGCGGTATGATATAATAAAACTTCACTTAAAACCTACAGCATCGCTATTATTTTTTATCATCCGCCGCACTTTCACCTTTATTGACTGATATGTCTGTCTCCCATTTTAATTTTGGAAGACATACTGACTCATCCAGTTTTGATAATAGTCAGTGTATTTTTGATATCAATTTAGGGGAATAAAGATTTAGAAACTCTGTCACCTTAACTGGTACCTCTAAATCTGTCTGAGATTGAATCTTGCTTTATTACGGATTTAAGCTGTTGGTATTCAAGAAACTTTTTTATCACTGGTGTCACCAGTTCCTGAAATTGGAAAAAAAAAATTTTTTTTCCTTTCTCATACCATAGTGGAAAATTTAACATCTTCTTTTGTTGCAGGATATCAGGATTATTCCAAATGGGCGAGAGTTTGTAAGGGACAAGTGAAGACCCCATTATTTTTAAAAATTTCCACCAGGCAGTCAGAGGAGCTAATGTTAATGCTTTTAAAACAGTCATGATGTTTGATACAGGGCCTCATGAAAGGTAGGTCAGACATACAGTATTTAGCGACCCACAGAGAGCCTGTTCAGCACCTAACCATGGGTTTCCTAGTGGGGTTGATTTTGTCCATTTAGAAAAAAACTGCAGGCTATTGGCTAAGAAGTAATTTAAAAAAATTGGGCCATAGATGGTTGGGTAGGAATCACTGAAAATAAATAGCTGATTTTACGAAGGACCATCATTTTAACGGTTGTAACTCTTCCTATTAGTGATATAGGTAATGTCCTCCAACGCGCAAGGTTGTCTTGTATTGTTTTTAGAAGGAGAATGTGATTTAGGTGCAGTAACTCTGAGAGTCCGGGGGAAAAATGTATTCCTAAATATTTATTATTACCTGATTGTGTTGGAATAGTGGATATATTTGAAAAATTACAATTTATAGGTAAGACTGTTGATTTACCCCCATTAATAGAGTAGTCTGATAGTGATGAAAATTTATCAATGAGCGCCACTGTCTGAAGAAGAGATCTTTGTGAGTTTTCAAGGAAAATTAATACATCATCAGCATAAAGACTTGTGTTCTTTTTCTCCGGTTTGGATACCTCTAATATCAATATTTTGTCGTATGGCTGCTGCTAATGGTTCGATAAAGATGGTAAAAAGTGAGGGAGAGAGTGGACAACCTTGCCCGGTGCCTCTCTGGAGATTAAAGTTTCAAGAAGTTTGTTCATTTGTTCGGACAGATGCAGTTGAACAGCTATATAGCATTTTAATCCAGTTTATAAAAAATGAACCAAACCCAAACTTGTTTAACACCATAAAAGGAAATTTCCAGTTAACACTGTTGAAGGCTTTCTCTACATTCAGAGATAATATTGTGGTTCCTAAGTTATTAATCTTTCAGTAATCTATTAAATTAAATAGCCTGCATGTATTATTAGCCGAATGCCTACCCTTTATAAAACCTGTTTGATCTGGGTGTATAATACATGGAGTTACCCTTTCCAGTCTTTTGGTGAGAGCTTTACAAATTATTTTAAGATCAACATTCATAAGTGAGATGGGACGGTAGCTGGATTGAAGCGTAGGTTCTCTTTCAGGTTTAAGGAGCAGGATAATGCTAACCAAGTTCATATTTGGAGGGATTACATTATCTTCTTTAATTTGGTTCACCATTTTAAAGAAGGCAGGTGCTATCACAGGCCAGAATTCTTTATAGAATTCTACTGGAAAACCACCTGGTCCCGGAGCTTTGTTATTTAGGATGTGCTTAAGTGCCTCCTGGAGTTCAGACATTAGAAGAGGTGAGTCCAGAGCTGTAATTTGTTTATTATTTAATCATGGTAAATTAATATTGTCCAGAAATTCATTTATCTCTGAGTCAGACGAATTAATCTGAGATGAATAGAGGTTTTCATAAAACTTTCTGAAGGAGTTATTTTTTCAGGGTCATGGGTGATATTTCATTTTATCCTTTATAGAGTGGATAGTTGTTTTTTTCTTTATTCAATCTAAGCTGGTTTGAAAGATATCTCCTTGATTTATGACTGTGTTCAAACTTCTCGCAGTCTTTGTATTAAAAACTGTCCTTTTGTTTGTAATTTCTTTTAGTTCCAGCTTTAATTTTCTCAGATTGTTGACTGCCTGTTCCTGTGGAGAAATGGCACAAGTAATCTCCAGTAATTCAATTTTCTGTTCCAACTCCAGTACCAATGCTTTTTCTTTTTTATTCTTATACAAACAGTAAGAGATTATTTTACCTCGCATGGTCATTTTTGCTGCTTCTCAGAGAGCACACTGTAATATTCCTGGCACGTCATTATAATCCAGATATGATTCCCACTCTTTATTAAAGTAATTAATAAAGACTGTCTTTGAGTAGCGATATATTAAATTTCCAGTTCCTAGTTTTCCTTGTAGCTTTTTTATTTACCAGTGAGAGAGCTACTGGATGGTGATCGCTGATAGCTTGATTTGAGCAAATTTCAGTATCTGTGATATCCCTCACAATGGAGTTAATGGCTAAAAAAAAAAAAAAAGTCTCAACAAGAATATGAACTATGCACTGGTGAGAAGGTGTATTCCCTAAGAGTTGGGTGAAGAGAATGCCATTCATCGCAAAGACCAAAATCCTTCATGTATTGTTTGAGAGTGTCAGTACCCTGCCTTTTTCAATAATTCCCCGATGTACTGAGCCTGTCAGTTGCAGGGTTTAATACCAAGATGAAGTCTCCTCCTATTATGAGTGTTGTGTCCAAGTGCTCAGGCAGAGAAATAAAGAAAGTGTGAAAATAGGATGGATCATCAACATTTGGGCCATAAACACTTGCAATACATAGATCCAGATTTTGAACTGAGATTTTTAATATTATAAATCTACCTCCTGGATCTGCTATGGTGTTACTCACAACAAAACATATTCTTCTGTTTACCAATATAGCTAACTCCCTTTGTTTGGAATTTTGGAATTAAAGCAGGCTGAGTACATGTGGGGAAATTCAGGGGAGGTGAATGCATCTACAGATGACTTAGAAACATGTGTTTCCTGTAATAAGACAAAGTCTGCCTGTAGATCCTTCAGTCGATTAAAAACTTTTAGCCTCTTCTCCCCAGTACTGATTCCACATATGTTCCACGTGACAAACTTTAATGTGTACATGTTTTCACTAACTGGTTTTGTGCTAAAAGCTAGCTAAGTGCGCTTGTATGTCCATAGTGTATATGTGTGTACATGTATGTCCTGTGTATGCTGTATGGCTGCATTTACAGGTGTGTGTAGGCATGTGTGTTGTGCATAAAAAATATACCTATATGTGTGTGCTTGGGTGTGTGCACATGATGTCTCTGTTGCATTTGCAAGAGTAAGTGGGGTGCATGTACTTCAATCTATTTCCTATAAACCAAATGTGCGAGAGAGAACAGACATAAAGGTTAGTAGTTGGTGAGAAGATACAGATAACATACAACAACAACAACCTAACAATCATTTTTTAATTAAATGACAATATTAAAGGAGGCATAACCACAATAAACATTTAACTGTTATGTAATTTTTAAAAAGAACTTGAAAAATTAACATGGAGTTCAACCTGTCTGCATGTGTTTTAAATATCATGTCTTGTTTGAACTGCCAACTTCCTGTATTAACAAATTTCATATATATCCATATAGACACAAAAATATACACATTTGTTTGCATAGGCAATAATAAATAGACAGTAAACACAGTAAATTTGTGTTTTTAAACTCTGAATAAACTTTTAAACTCTTAAACTATGATTAAAAGAAAAGACATGTATTATGCATAAGGAACAGTAAACCGACAGTAAACACAGTCAACATAAAAACACTGAAAAACTTATACTTTTAAACTCAGATTAAAAGAAAAGACACAAATGAGTCATCCCAAATAGGATTAGGTTTTTTTGTGCTTTTTGGTGCCAGCATGCTGTATTAAATCTGCATGATCCCATATTTCAGCACCTCACTTCAGTGAACATTTGCAAGCAACTTTACAGAAACACAAGCCCAAAGTCACTTATAAGAAGCAGACTTGGCAACCCCGGCAACCCACTTATTACATTTCAAAGGCACAGGAGCAGTATTTTAAAACAAAAAATTCTATTGAAAAATAAACAGACAATGTGGTTCAACCTGCTTATTTATTTATAATGGGAAAATCCACTGAGAGTCAACCTCTCTTTTTCAAGGACACCTTGTTTACATTCACCCCTGGAAGTTGCCCAGTACAACCACAAACTGACCTGTGGCCACTGAGCAGCTCCACTGGAGCAGCTGCGGTTTAAGGCCCTGCTCAATGGCACAACAGTGGGATTAATGAGGGTGGGGCAACTACTGCTGTAGCATCTGCCCTTCCCAGATCTGATCCTGCCGGTCCAGGGATTGAACCAGGGACCCTCCAGTCACCAGTCCACATCCCTAACCATTTGGCCATGACTGCCCTTACAAGAAGGAACAGCATATATAAATAAAAAGATATAACACTCTTCTTCTTTTGGCTGCTCCCTTTAGCGGTCCCCACAGCAGATCATCTGCCTCCATCTCACCCTATCCCTTGCATCTTCCTCTGGAACACCAACCCTCTCCATGTCCTCCTTCACTACTTCCATGAATCTTCTCTGTGGTCGTCCTCTTTTCCTCTTGCATGGCAGCTCCATCTTCAACATCCTTTGTCCAATATATCCACTATCCCTCCTCTGCACATGTCCAAACCATCTCAGCCTTGCCTTTCTCACTTTGTCTCTAAACCACTCAACCTGAACTGTCCCTCTGATAAACTCATTTCTGATCCTGTCCCTCCTCGTCACTCGCAATGAAAATCTTAGCATCTTCAACTCTTACAGACCTTGCATTCAAAAAAAAATTTAAAGGCCTCGGCCGGACGAAATTACAATATCGCTAAATCATATCTTAAATTTGTGTGTGAGACGAGCTAATTTGAACCGCACATGTTTTGGTGTCAACAAATGTCGCATAAGGTGACAATGCGCTATTGAAGTATGATTTCCTTGAGAGCTGTCTGTCTGCCAAGCGATCAGCGGCTAAAATGGCCACTGAGTGTGTGACGTCAGGTCAGGGAGCGACCTGAGTAGGAGGAGGAGTACGCTGAGGAGCACGCGGTGAGTGTTTAGGAACTTCCCCTGCCTGGGAAAATCAGAACCGCATGGGTGAATTTCGTTCACAAAACGCTAAAAAATTGGAATTATGTTGCAAAATCACCCAACATGTGCATTAGACATTTTGTTGACAGCGATTTTGAGAATAAGATGCAATTTGAAATGAAATTAGCAAAAAGATTGCTGATAAAAAAAATCGGCTGTTCCAACTATATATCCGTTCATTTCAAAGTCCCACTCTCAGACAAGTGTCAGTGAAGTGGCGTGAAAAGCAAGGGTGATCTACTGATGCGATCTGCTGTCAGAAAGAGAAGTAAACAGGGTAATTTTTCTTTAAATATTCACTGCCAATATTTACTAAAATTATTTACAAGCAATGAATTTCATTGCCTTAACAACTTATCAAATATTAGAATTTTAGGGTATTCATACTAATCAAATATGAAATATTCAGTGCTGTATAGGGAGGTGGTTGTGCCTGTTTGCTCAAGTTATATTTCTATATATGTAATCCAATTTGACACCTCTGGAATGAAATTATGTTGATCTACTGTTTTTGCAGATGTTATCCACTGTCACTCAACCTTCAAATACTGTGGATTTTTTTTTTGATTATTCAGCAATTGTCCTCATTGCAGTCATCCATGTGAGGTAACAAGTCACACTAAAGGCTCTCTGTTGGTGATCAAACAACATTGTCCACATTGTGTTGAGGATCTATCCTGGCACAGCCAGCCGATGATCAGGGACATCCCAGCTGGTAACATACAGCTTTCATCCGCCATTCACTTCACTGGTGCGTCATATGTCAAGGTCCTCAGAGTTCTAAATGCAGCCGGTATCGTTGGAATTTCCACGACCACTTACAAGGAGCTTTCGATTTCTAATTTTTATTAAATTAATTTTATTTCAGAATATGTGGATGATCTGATGAATACTCTTTTCGACAAAACCTTGGTTGATCCAACCCTCTTATTGGAGCAGTGGCACTCTGTACAAGCCAGAGTTCCAGCAACATTGAGTGCCAAATTTCAGCGTCCCATCAAAGCTGATGCTGTTGAGCAACATGTATCTAGATTTTCAAAATCAAACATGTAAAAGTAGAATAAATTTCCAATTAGCAATGAAAGTTCAGCTTTCAATTGTTAGGGAAGCAACATATTTTGCTAAGACAAAAAAATATAAGCCTAAGATTTTTAGAGAAATGTGCTTTTAAAAATTGCACACGAATTTTACACCATAAAATGGTAGAAAAATTACTCTAATGTATATGAGATCCGACTTTGATGAATGCTGAAATATTAGAATTATAAAATTGACATGCACATTAATAAACTCAATATATGATTTTAAAAAACTTTATTTAAATAACATTGATCACAAATCTAATCTTGGTAGGCAAAATCCCTTGTAGTGATCAGATGGGAATGTTTCTCTGATGAGGCTCACAGCACAGGCAGGCAACATAACCCTCACTTCTTCACCTTCAATACCTCCTGGCAGCACCAAGATTCAGTTGATGTTGGCATAATGTTGCATTTCTCACAAGTGCACCTGTTAAAAAAAAATGGTATAATCAGATGCTTATAATAAACTAATGGCTCGTGGGAGTGCTATATAAATTGGTCTATGAAGTTTGATTAGAAAATATTTAAAACATGTAAAAAATTTTGAGCAGAAAGAGAATGTTTATAAGTCGCCAAGTAAGGCAGCGAGGGAAAAATTGGCAGTTTTATTTTGATAATTAAGTGTGTGACCATGCATATCGCCTAAAAAAAAATTTCAAAGCATATTTTACCAATATAAATCGGCGAGCCTCTCGTTCTTGCCTCTCGTCCTCTCGTTCTGCTCCGGTCGCTGTTTCGTCCGCGTCTTACGCCGCACCCTCGGGCTCGAACAAATACGGCTGAATAACCCCATCAGCACCACCCAAAACTACTTCATCATCAGATTTGTCAGTTTCAATATCATCACTTATATTGCGGTCATCATACTCGATAAAATAATCGCTGTCCGAATCACTCTGCTGTCGTTCAGCCATTTCTGCAGGCAGGTGATCATCCATTTCCTGCAGCCATTTCCTGTTTCTCCCTGACCTGACGTCACTGCTGCACGCCCCTATCGAGAGATGGTGGTACTGCAGCATCACTAAGTGAAATATGGGCTATTAACAAATAAAGTCATTTATGGAGGCTGGTGATACATTTTAAATCACGGGAATGGCCAGAATGGAATATTTTCATACAATCAGTTTATTGGTTCAATAAAAAAAAATGTCACCGTCCGAGGACTTTAAAAGCATGACCATATTACAGATTGTTTTTCTCAAATATATGGACTGAAAGTGCTGAAAAATGAAGGCTGTATCTAAATATAACTATTTATTTACTGTGTAGGCATATGATTACACTTCTGCAATTTTGTTTTTATCAGTTTATTTTGGTGTATAGTTTTTAATTATCAGCACACTGTCAACTTTTTAAATCTGAAAATATGATCAAATTACCTTCACAGTTTCATAAATTTGACATGTTTGAGAATGTCAATACATTAAAAAAGGTTTTCCATGTACGTAAGTGAACTAATTTTGAAAAAAGCTAAAGATGCAATAATTACTAATTATTACTTCATAAAACAAAGACCAAAACCTGAACTTAAATATTTACAGATCTTAGACTACAGTCCCTCTGTGAGACCAATCATGTGATTGGCCACTGAAAAATGCTGTTAAAGAATGCCCACATTTTTCAAGGATGATGTCTCAACAGTGTGATCTCTCATGTGCGTATTCAAACTACTTTGCCAACTAAAATGTTTACATCTTTCACAAGAACATGGCTTATTATGAGTGTGAATTCTCGTGTCTAGTCAAATGACCACGCTGAGTGAAATGTTTACCACATCTTTCACAAGAAAATGGCTTATCACCAGTGTGAATTCTCATGTGTGTAGTCAAAGAACTTTGCAAAGTAAAATGCTTCCCACATCTTTCACAAAAATAAGACTTATCACCAGTGTGAATTCTCATATGTACATTGAAACTACTATGCCAACTAAAATGTTTACCACATATTTTACAAGAATACGGCTTATCACCAGTGTGAATTCTCATGTGTCTATTCAAATGACAGTGCTGAATGAAATGTTTACCACAGGTTTCACAAGAAACCGGCTTGTCACCAGTGTGAATTCTCATGTGTGCAGTCAAATTGCTACGCGAAATGAAACATTTACCACATGTTTCACAAGAAAACGGCTTATCACCAGTGTGACTTCTCATGTGTATAGTCAAATTGGTATGAGTAGTGAAATGTTTACCACATGTTTCACAAAAAAAACGCTGCTCACCAGTGTGAATTCTCATGTGTGTAGTCAAAGAACTATGTGAAGTGAAATGCTTACCACATATTTCACAAAAAAAACGCTCATCACCAGTGTGAATTCTCTTGTGTGTAGTTAAATAACTAAGTGAAGTGAAATGTTTACCACATGTTTCACAGGAAAAAAGTTCACCAGTGTGAATTCTCATGTGTGTATTCAAACAGCTTTGCCAACTAAAATGTTTACCACACCTTTCACAAGAATATGGCTTATCACCAGTGTGAAATCTCAGGTGTCTAGTCAAATTGCTACGCTGAGTGAAATCTTTACCACATCTTTCACATGAATACGGCTTATCACCAGTGTGAATTCTCATGTGCGTAGTCAAATAACAACGCTGAGTGTAAAGTTTCCCACAATGATCACAAGAATATGGCTTATCACCAGTGTGACTTCTCATATGTCTATTCAAATGACTATGCTGAGTGAACTGTTTACCACAACTTTCACAAGAAAATGGCTTATCACCAGTGTGAATTCTCATGTGTGCAGTCAAAGTGGTATGTTGAGTGAAATGTTTACCACATCTTTCACAAGAATATGGCTTATCACCAGTGTGAATTCTCATGTGTGTAGACAAATTACTGCGCTGACTGAAACGTTTCCCACATTGATCACAAGAATACGGCTTATATTGGTCAAGCTGTGAGGGATCTTTATATTTTTTGTCAGAGGCATAAGGTTTCTCACTGGTGTGAACTGTGTGATGTTTCTTCCTATGGGACTTAATCTTAAAAGTTTTTTCATTACCATCACATTTTACTGATTTTCCACTTTTGTCAAATTTACACTGATTCTGTGATTTAGGTGAGTTGTTTGCGTTTTTACTGTGACTTCTGTTTCTTTTGTTTGGTTTTGGCTCTTCATGTTTAGTTGATTCTGGGTTAACATTCCTATCTGCTCCCTCCTTTTTTCTGTCAGTGTCAGCGGAGCTGTTAGAGAGGAGTTGGTCACTATTTGATCCACTTCCACCATTATCACTGTCCTCATTAGTGGGAGTCACCGTGAAGTTATCAGTCTCTTGTTTCAGTCCAAAGTGTTCTTGCTCCAGGCTTATATAGAGTTCTTCCTGAGCAGGATCTTTTTCTTCCTGGTCCAGACTGGAGTTCCTCTCCTGGTTACAGAGCTGCTGGATCTGGAGAACCTTCTCCTCCTTCTTCTGTACATGTGGAGCATCTGGAGAGATAAAACAAAAATGTAGTAGTAGAAGCAACAACAAATATATTGTACTTTACATTTCAACGCTGCTCTGTTGCATGAACATATCTCTCACATATGCACTCTAAACACAGACTTGCGACTGCAAATGAAAAAAGGAATTGGACAAATTAACATAAAAATTAAAATGCTCATTTTTAATACTTTGCTGCAAATCCTTTGAAGGCAATGACAGCCTGAAGTTTGGACGTTGGGTTTTTTCCTTTGTGATGTTTTCTTTGCCAGGCCTTTACTGCAGCTGTCTTCAGTTGTTGCTTGTTTGTCGGCATTTCTACCTTGTTTTGTCTTAAGCAAGTCAAATGCTTAAACAGGTTCATTTTGTCTTCTTGATGATAAGATGTCTCATAGCTTTGACATGTTTTGACTGTCACCTGCAGTCTTCTTCAAAAAGTGTTGTCTGACATTTGTGACGTGTCACATCAGCTGTTTTATTCTTTCCATAGGCGTGAATGACCTCACAGATTTGACAGATCTGCCAGGTTGGTCACGCCCCCCGCTGTGCGATGGTCTCTGGAGGAGAGTCCCAGATGTGTGAGGGCATGAAGGCTCCATCATCTCGGTTCATGGTGTTGTAAGCTCGCTTTCTGATTTCAATTGCTTCTTTGATCCAGTGTTTGTGTTTGTTGTCTTCTGAGCCAGTTATTTTTGCGTTGTTCTAGTCCATGATGTGGTTGTTCGTCTTGCAGTGGTCTGATATTGCTGATTTGAGGTTTTCCTGTTCTACCTTTTCTTTTTGCATTCTTGTGAGCCACCCTGCTGTTTCTTTTTTGCAATCTTTTTGGTGTTCCTTTTTTCGTATTGTGAACATCCTGCCCGTTTCTCCTATGTATGTTATTTCACATGATTTACATGGTACTTCATAAACTATGCTGCATTTTTTCTCTTGTTGTATTTTGCCCTTTGGGTGAAACCAAAAGCTGCTGCAGTTTTGTGTGGGGTTTTATTGCTGTGTTTATTTCATGTTTTTTCATGATTATTTGTATGGGTTCAGTTATTCCCCAGATAAAGTGCATCCGGAAAGAATTCACAGCGCCTCACTTTTTCCACAGTTTATGTTACAGCCTTATTCCAAAATGGATTAAATTCATTTTTTTTTTCAAAATTCTACACACGATGCCCCATAATGACAATGTGAAAAATGTTTTTATATATATATATATATATTTTTTTTTTTTTTTTGCAAATTTATTAAAAATTAAAAAAAAACTAAGAAATCACATGTACATAAGTATTTACAGCCTTTGCTCAATACTTTGCTGATGCACCTTTGGCAGTAATTACAGCCTCAATCTTTTTGAATATGATGCCACAAGCTTGGCACACCTACAGTATCTTTGGGCAGTTTGGCCCATTCCTCTTTGCAGCACCTCTCAAGTTCCATCAGGTTGGATGAGAAGTGTCGGTGCACAGCCATTTTCACATCTCTCCAGAGATGTTCAATTGGATTCAAGTCTGGGCTCTGGCTGGGCCACTCAGGGACATTCACAGAGTTGCCCTAAAGCCACTCCTTTGATATGTTGGCTGTGTGCTTAGGGTCGTTACACTGCTGAAAGATGAACCGTCGCCCCAGTCTGAGATCGAGCGCTCTGGAGCAGGTTTTCATCCAGGATGTCTCTGTACATTGCTGCATTCATCTTTCCCTCTATCCTGACTAGTCACCCAGTTCCTGCCTCTGAAAAACATCCCCACAGCATAAAGCTGCCACCACCACGCTTCACTGCAGGGATGGTACAGCTTGGTGATGAGCGGTGCCTGGTTTCCTACAAACATGATTGTGATGACGGCATGTCGCCACTGTATAGTCTGGCAATTGAATATTATTTTATATGTGTAAAAGGATTTATATTTGCAAATGTTAACATGTATTGGGATTGTAAAAATGCACATACAATTGTAGAATGTGTCTTGACTGAAGTGAATCCTTTTGTGAGATAATTGTTAATGTTAATCATGTTAACTGGGTGAGGCAATTGTATAATCTTAAAACCACATACCTTTGCCAGCATGCTTCCTGGTGGTGTCCGGGCAAAAGACTCCTCAGGGGTTTGAGGGCCTTTTAAAGAACATCAGCAGGAAGAAAATATATGATGGTTGAGTAGAGGGGAGTTTAATATATAAATGGGGTTTAAAGTATTTATTACCTCCACCAGGCCGCAGGCCAGGAGGTTATGTTTTTGCCGGGGTTTGTCTGTCTGTTTGTCTGTCTGTTGGTTAGCAAGATAACTCAAAAAGTTTTGGACGGATTTCGATGAAACTTTCAGGCGTTGTTGGAAATGGTACAAGGAAGAACTGATTAAATTTTGGGGATGATCCAGATCACCGTCTGGATCCAGGAATTTTTTAAAGGATTCTTTAACATTGTGACATAGGGCCATTTTCAACATGTGTGCAGGCGCAATGGAGGGCGCTGGTCGTCGTGTCTGACGAACACGAACTCCGTGTTCTTCAAAGTTTTAGGCACAAAAGCACGCGGAAAACAGTGGTGAGCCGGGCCCGGCAGCATGCCTGTGTTTGCGCTACGCTGCAAAAGCTGAGACGGGCAGCTGTCCGGCGCGGGATTATTTGGCAGAAATTCCCCGGGCAGCCATAGGGGCTGCGCAAAAACGAGCTCTCTGCCGGGGAAGCTTCCAAATCCTCTTTTGCCGCGGAGCGCAACCCCAATAAAACCCACGGCAACCTGTCTACCCAATTTGCATCCGTCAGTGAACCCCTGAGTGCTGCTTTCAGTGATCTATGAAACCGCTTGCATAACCCATTGGCCTGTGGGTTGTACGCGGTTGTGCGATGAATTGCAACGCCCGCAGCCTAGGAGTTTGGAGATGGAGGAGATGGACACAACAGCAACACTTGAGTTTATTACCTCCACCAAGGAGGTAATGCTTTTACTGCCATTTGTCTGTCTGTCTGTCTGTCTGTTACCAACAGAACTCAAAAAGTTATGAACGGATTTTGATGAAATTTTCAGGAAACGTGTGTAATGGCACAGGGAACAGATGATTAGATTTTGGTGATGATCTGAGAGTGCATACCTCCACCAAGGGTTTTGTTTGTATTTGTGCAGCAGGATTACACAAAAACTACTGGATGGATTTGGATGACATTTTCACCAGAGGTGGTTCTTGGCCTACAGAGGAACCCATTACATTTTGGGGATGATCTGGGAATGCATACCTCAGCCAAGCCTCTTCTCACAGTCTGTCAGCCACAAAACTCCAAAACTAATGGACAGACTTCGATGCAATTTTCACCACAAGTGGCGATAGGCCTACACATAAGCCCATTACATTTTGGAGGTGATCCATGAGAAATGGAAGGAGCCTTGGTGGAGGTATGCGCTCTATGAGTGCTTTTCTAGTTGTATTATTTATGGTGTATTTATTGGTATTTATTTATTCTGTAAATATTGGGGAAAGTATTTATGTATTTATGATCTTTTAGATATTATTGGGTTTATGTGGGAAGATGAAAATATTTATTGTCTTACTTGGGATTATGGTACGTGCCAATTAAGTTGATTATCTCACTAAGTATATAACAGGTGTTTGTCATTTGGTTTGTTGGTGGGGTGTCGGATGTGCATTGGAATTATTGCCTGTGAAGATTATTGGAATAAATGGAAAACTGCTGATTGCAAACTGTTTGGAAGCCTCCGCTCTTTCTCTGGTGCCTTGACCGCTCGGCTATCGATCGTGACAATGATGCCTGGCATTCATGCCAAAGAGTTCAATCTTTGTCTCATCAGGCCAGAGAATTTTATTTTTCATGGTCTGAGAGTCCTTCAGGTGCCTTTCGGCAAACTCCAGGTGGGCTGCAATGTGTCTTTTATGAAGGAGTGGCTTCCATCTGGCCACTCTACCATACAGGCCTGATTGGTGGATTGCTGCAGAGATGGTTGTCCTTCTGGAAAGTTCTCCTCTCTCTGGAGGAACGCTGGAGCTCTGACAGAGTGGCCATCGGGTTCTTGGTCACCTCCTTGACTAAGGCCCTTCTCCCCTGATTGCTCAGTTTTGTCAGCCAGCCAGCTCTAGGAGTCCTGGTGGTTCCGAACTTCTTCCATTTATGGATGATGGAGGCCACTGTGTTCATTGGGACCTTCAAAGCAGCAGAAATTTTTCTGTACCCTTCCCCAGATTTGTGCCTCAACACAATCCTGTCTTGGAGGTCTACAGACAATTCCTTTGACTTCATGCTTAGCTTGTGCTCCGACATGCACTGTCAACTGTGGGACTTGTTTTTAGGGAAATTGACCAGAGTGCAAGGGGTTAAAAACTGCATTTTGTATTTACTTGTGTTACCTTTGTCTATTATTTAAATTTGTTTGATGTAATGTAATGTATATAGCCCTTTAAAACAACCCGTAGGTGACCAAAGTGCTTTACAGAAAATTAAATAGCATTAAAAGCACACACAGCATTAAAAACAAATAACATAAGCAAAGAAATAAGAATAAATACCTAAAAATGGGAATAAAATAAAAACAAATCCCAAGACAAATATCACCACTACTGGGTATTAACCACGACGACCCCTCATGGATCGTCACCTTATTGTGGTGGTGGTGGTGGTGGTGGGGGGGGTGCGTGCCCCAGTGATCCCAGGAGCTATGTTGTCCGGGGCAATTTGCCTCTGATAGGGTCACCCAAGACAAACTGGTCCTGGGTGAAGGGTCAGACTAAGAACGATCCAACAGACTGTCATGATAAATTCTAGATCAAGGATTCAGTGTACCCCGCCTGGTATGGGGTTACCGGGGCTCCACCCTGGAGCCAGGCCTGGGGGAGGGGCTCGATGGCTAGCGTCTGGTGGTCAGGTTTCCACCCATGGGACCCGGCCAGGCTCAGCCCGAAGGAGTTACATAGGTCCACCCTCCAGTGGGCTCACCACCTGCAGGAGGAATCATGGGGGTCCGGTGCTATGTGGATTAGGTGGCGGTCAAAGGCGGAGACCTTGGCGGACTGATCCCAAGCTTTCTAAACTGGCTTTTGGTACGTGTAATGTCACCTCTCTGGTGGGGAAGGAGCCTGAGCTGGTGTACGAGGTTGAGAGATACCGGCTAGATATAATCGGCCTCACCTCAACACACAGCTCTGGTTCCGGAACCAATCTCCTGGAGAGGGGCTGGAGCTTGGACTTTTCTGGAGTTGCCCAGAGCGAGAGGAGACGAGCAGGGGTGGGTATTCTTGTATCCCCCCCCCCCACCTTGCTGCCTCTATATTGGCGTTTTCCCCCGTGGATGAAAGGGTTGCTTCCCTGCGCCTTCGGGTTGGGAAACGGGTCCTGACCATCATTTGTGCCTATGCACCAAATGATGTTTCAGAGTACCCACCCTTTTTGGAGTCTCTGACTAGGGTGTTGGAGGGTGCTCCTCTTGGAGACTCCATTGTCCTACTGGGGGACTTCAATGAGCATGTGGGCAACAACAGTGAAACCTGGAGGGGGTGATTGGGAGGAACGCTCTGCCCGATCTGAACCCGAGTGGTGTTCAGTTATTGGACTTCTGTGCTAACCACAGTTTATCCATAACGAACACCATGTTCAAGTATAAGGGTGTCCATATGTGCACCTGGCACCAGGACACCCTAGGTCGCAGGTTGATGATCGATTTTGTTATCGTGTCATCAGACCTGCGACAGTATGTCTTGGACACTCGGGTAAAGAGAGGTGCAGAGCTGTCAACTGATCACCACCTGGTGGTGAGTTGGATCCGATGGCAGGGGAGGAAGTCATTCAGACCTGGTAGACCCAAACGTATAGTGAGGGTGTGCTGGGAATGTCTGGCTGAGGCCCCTCAACTCCCACCTCCGGAAGAACTTCAACCACATTCCGAAGGAGTCTGGAGACATGGAGTCTGAATGGGCCATGTTCTCCACCTCTGTTGTTGAAGCGGCAGCTCAGAGCTGCGGCCGCAAGGTGGTCGGTGCATCTCGTGGTGGCAACCCCCGAACCAAGTGGTGGACACCAGTGGTGAGGGGGGCCATTAAGTTGAAGAAGGAGTCCTATCGAGCTTGGTTGGCTTGTGGGACTCCTGAAGCAGCTGAGGTGTACCAGTAGGCCAAGCGGAGTGCAGCTTGGGTGGTTGCTGAAGAAAAAACCTGGGTATGGGAGGAGTTCGGTGAGGCCATGGAACAAGTCTTTCAGTCAGCCTCGAAGAGATTCTGGCAAACTGTCCGGCGGCTCAGGACGGGAAAGCAGCTCCCTGTCCACACTGTGTATGGCGTGGACGGGGCGCTGTTGACTTCGACTGGGGATATCGTTGGGCGGTGGAAGGAATACTTCGAGGATCTCCTCAATCCCACTGACACACCTTCCACAGAGGAAGCAGGGTTTGTGGATGAGGGGGATGACTTGCCTATCACAGGGGCTGAGGTCGCCAAGGTGGTTAAAAATCTCCTTGGTGGCCGGGCCCCGGGGGTGGACAAGATTCACCCTGAGTACCTCAAGGCCCTGGATGTTGTTGGGCTGTCATGGTTGACACGCCTCTGCAACATTGCGTGGAGGTCGGGGGCAGTGCCTTTGGCATGGCACACCAGGGTGGTGGTTCCTCTCTTCAAAAAAGGGGACCGGAGGGTGTGCTCCAACTTTAGAGGGATCATACTCCTCAGCTTCCCTGGGAAGGTCTATGCCAAGGTACTGGAGAGGAGAGTCCGGCCGTTGGTCGGACCTCAGATTCAGGAGGAGCAATGTGGTTTTCATCCTGGCCGTGGCACATCGAACCAGCTCTTTACCCTCTCGAGAATTCTCGAGGGTTCGTGGGAGTTTGCCCAACCAGTTTACATGTGTTTTGTGGACTTGGAGAAGGCATTTGACCGCATCCCTCGTGGTTTTTTGTGGGGGGTGCTTCGGGAGTATGGGGTATCGGGCTTGTTGTTACGAGGTATTCGGTCTCTGTACGAACGTTGTGAGAATTTGGTTCGTATTGCCAACACTCGGTCAGACTCATTCCCAGTGAGAGTTGGACTCTGCCAGGGCTGCCCTTTGTCACCAATCCTGTTCATAATTTTTATGGACAGGATTTCTAGGCGCAGCCAGGGAATGAAGGGTGTCATGCTTGGTGACCACAGGATCTCATCTCTGTTGTTTACAGATGATATTGTCCTGTTGGCTTTATCCACCAATGACCTACAGCTCTTGCTGGGACAGTCTGCCGCTGAGTGTGAAGCAGCTGGGATGAGAATCAGCACCTCCAAGTCCGAGTCCATGGTCCTCAGCCGAAAAAAGGTGGATTGTTCTCTCTGGGTTGGGGACAGGCTCCTGCCCCAAGTGGAGGAGTTTAAGTATCCTGGGGTTTTATTTACGAGTGAGGGGAAAATGGAGCGAGAGATTGACAGACGGATCGGAGCAGCATCTGCAGTGATGCGGACGTTGTACCGGTCTGTTGTGGTGAAGAGGGAGCTTAGTTCTATGGCAAAGCTGTCGATTTACCAGTCAGTCTACGTTCCTACTCTCACCTATGGTCACGAGCTTTGGGTAATGACTGAAAGAACAAGATCGCGGACACAAGCGGCTGAAATGAGCTTTCTCCGTAGGATTGCTGGACTCACCCTCAGCGATAGGGTGAGGAGCTCAGTCATCCGGGAGAGGCTCAGAGTAGAACCACTGCTCCTCCGCATTGAAAGGAGCCAGTTGAGGTGGTATGGGCATCTGATTGGGATGCCTCCTGGACACCTCCCACTTGAGGTGTTTCGGGCACGTCCCACTGGGAGGAGACCCCGGAGCAGACCCAGGACTCGGTGGAGAGACTATGTCTCCCAGCTGGTCTGGGAACGCCTTGGTGTCCTCTCTGAGGAGCTGGAGCGGGTGGCTGGGGAGAGGGAAGTCTGGGCTTCACTGCTTGAACTGCTGCCTCTGCGACCCGGACCTCCGGAAAAGTGGTAGAAGATGGATGGATGGATGGATACTGGGTATTAAAAGCCATCCTAAACAAATATGTTAAGTTCTGATTTAAAAAGGGCCAGGTCAGAGATAGCACATAGGTATGAATGAATGAATTTTATTTCGGATAGTACAGTACAGGTTAAAAGAAACTGAATAATATAACAACAAGATCAAATTAGACAAAGACTCCTCTTATTATACAATTCCACGTAAGTTATCCGAAATGGGTGATGGCTGAAGCCGCAGCTTATATTGCCCACCCATATTCCATCCAAGAATTCAAAAGAGAAAAAGGAGAAAACAGGTAAGGGGGGGAGATTATTCCAGAGCCTGGGGGCGACAACAGAAAAGGCTCAGTCACCCCAATGTTTATACCTTGACCTAGGCACATCCAGCAAAAGCTGATTGGATGACCTCAAAGCCCTGCCTTGGTCACGGACAGTCAAAATCTCAGACATATAAACCGGAGCAAGGCCATTAAGAGCTTTAAAAACGAAAAGAAAAAGTTTAAAATTAATTCTAAAATGGACTGGAAGCCAATGAAGCGAAAAAAAGATCCGAGTAATGTGCTCTCGCCTAGGTGTGTTGGTCAAAAGACGGTGTTTGATGATGTGAAACATTTAAATGTGACAAACATACAAAAAAAAAGAGAAATCAGGATGGGGGCAAACACTTTTTCACACCACTGTATGTAGAACAACTGAAATATTCAAGGTCAACAGGAGTGTGGAGTTCTATCATATTTTTGATCCAGCTAATATGGCCCTATGCTCAAGTACCATCATGGGGGCTTATTCCTGGTATTACATGTCTGCATAAGAGGGGTTTCAAGTCTCAAAAGCTACTGGGAACTGATACCCAACAGGCTCGGAAGACCAAAGACAGCCTTCATGTAACTGAAAGATGTGAGGTTCCACCAATCAGGAGCCAGTAATGAGCCAGATGATGATTTCCATCCCGCTGTCAGAAAACAACAAAAACCCTGATCCTCTGACACTGGTCACCATAGTAATGGAAGCACCACAAGATCACAACAAACAAATCAGTCATCAGATTAGTCTGTACTTATTCTGTTTAACTTTTTTACAGATTTCCTGGTGACATCAATCAGTCCATGTTGATGATGGCTCCCCATCATTCTTTGAAACTCTGCAGAAACAGAGACAACTGCTAACAGCTCTTCTTAACAGTATGGAACTCATTACATGATTACCACCTTAATGACTATACAAGTCAGTCACCAATTTAAAGAATAAATTCAGCTCAGATGAAATCCATTACAAATTGCTGTAGTTTTAATTCCAGTGTGTGTAGGTAGTTACACATAAAGTCACTGGCCTTTCCCCTGTATCTATTATTACCCCGAGTCTTTGGTGTCAGAGTGTTTACCTTCATGGTGAATTCTTGTTTTCAGACATCTCTGCTTCCTCTTCAGCTCTTCACTCTCAGCTGATCCTGAGTCTACATGCCAGCTTCCTTCCTCATCTTGGTTCTCAGTTACAGCAGAGGTGAGACAGAGGAGCTGATCACTGTTTGGTTCTGGTTCTCTGTGTTCATTTTCTACAGAAATGGAAGTCAGCATGAAGATATCAGCCTCCTGCTTCTGTATAAACTGTTCTACTTCCTGACTGGTCCAGAATTCCTCCTGTTCTGCTTTAATCTCTAGAGGTTCTGTTGCTGCTTCTTCTTCTTCTTTAATCTGTAGAGGTTCTGGTTCCTCCTCTTCCTCTTTAATCTGTAAAGGTTCTGGTTCCTCTTGGTCCAAACTTGACTGATTCTCTTGGTTACAGAGATGCTGGTCAGTCATCATCTCATTCTCACAGACATGTTGCTCTAGAGAGAAAAAAAAATAGAAACCGGAAATCGTTCACTACTGTGGAGACCACAAATACATGGCATGTTTTGAAATCCTACAGCTCCTACTGACAGGAACACATGAGGAAACACAGCATGCACTGGGATTTTCAGCTGTTTTACTGGACAGTTGTAACAATTATACTTAAATCACTTGTCATTTTAATAACATAATATGATGATAAATAGTTTTTTCATTTCATCCACATTTTAATTTAAATCACATACTTACAGGAGTATAGCCTATAGATTAGGCATTAATGTATTAATATTTTAGGGGAGTGAACAAACAAACAAACCAACAGGGAGTGTGTGTGAGTGTTTCATTTTTAACCACAGACTGTATATTGTGAAGATACTCAGCTGACCGTCTGAGCCACAGCATGGCCGGTCTGGAAGCAGTGCACAGAGGAGGTGTGGTGTGATGCTGTCAGACTGACAATTTTAAACTACAAACCTCTCTTCTGTGGCAAAGTATTCTGTCCACATAGTCATCTATCCTGTCTGTCATCACATCATGTCTTGTGTCCATTCATGCACATACATCTCCAGTCCCGGTTAATGAAAAACACACACTCAGCCATATTTTTTTTCCCAATGTATTAATCTGAGGACAGTTAAAGATGAACATTTGAAGACACAGCAGACAGAGTTTTTCACTGCACAGAAAAAAAAAACCCACACCGTCAATGATGGAGTAGCTCATTCTTGCCCAACAAAATCACCTTGAGAGTGCTCAGATATCCTGACCTTGACCGCTATGTTGATGCAGACCTGAGGGTCATCTGAGTAAGTTTGGTGAGAATCAAGGTAATTGCCTAGGAGGTAGGGATGTTAATGATTAATTGACTTTCAATTAATTGTTGATAAGAATTTAGTCAACTAAATGAAATCAGTTGTCAATTAATTGATAACTCAACAGTCCTTTTAAATGGGAGCTTATTCTATGAAATGTAGTAGCATTGCCATCCAGGCGGGGGTGCATGCAGTCACCCACTGCCACTTTTCAACTAAAATTAAGAAAAAAGCCAAAGAAGACGTCAAGTCCCCAGAGCACATGTGCTGTGCTGAGCAAAAAAACTCACCCTTCCGGGTTATGTCAGAGACCCACAACTTCCAATGGAATGCCAGCTTGAAGATTCACCGCCTGCTTCAAATCAGCAGGGCAGAGAAATGGACTGGAGCAAGAAAAAGATTACACGATAGAACTGTGTGATATGATGATATATGTATATCAGATAACACCCTGGCTCCATAAAGTTCATCAGCTCCCAAAAGACCTCTCCTTCAACAGTACTTATTGGCATCATGTTTTTTTCATGTTGCAAATCCTCCAAGTAAAGTGCTCTTGTCTTCCTCTCATTACATACCTGCCTCCCCAAGAATGTGGTGAACTGTCGGTTGTGATGAAGCCAAACTAGTCACTCCTTGCAGCACAGCTGAATGTGAGTTCTTTAGGTGGTAACTTAACAAACTGGTTGAGCTGTTGTATTTCAATGTAGTATCACATGAAGTGTACATTTAGCTTTGATGTTAGCATTTACCAGTTTAAAATGATCCCACACTGCACTCTTTTTAGACCGCTTCATTTTCCCAAGTGAAGTACATCAGGTGTGGTAGAGATTAAGCTATAGCGCCCTCGCCAGGACTGGCGACACCACTACATTTCATTAAAATTCACTGTTGAAAAGAACGGCGCCACTTTCAATTACAGTAACTGATAACTAATTTAATTTAGTTGACTAAATTCTTGTCGTCAATCGAAAGTCAGTCTATCATTAACACCCCTAACCATGATATATATCGTTATCGTGATATAAGGTTACTTATATTGTGATATGAAATTTTGGATGTATCGCACAGCCCCATTACACGCGCGCAAACCCCCATCCCCACTGCCTTCACCCCACCATTAGACGGGAAAGCAGACCGTCTCAAGTTCCTACTGAGGCAACAGGCAACAGAGGGAGCCCAGATCGTACTGGGTTTGCCTGGATTCCCGGGGTACTGTGACAATGTTTAACATGCAACAGATAAAGCAGCTCACAAATTATTGTCCTGTTAAAACAGTCTACTAGTGCAGTGTTTTCCCTGCCATTGGATGGGGGAAGAGGGGGGGGCAAGGAGCCCCCCCCCCCCGAGTGTCAAGTTATTTTATTTATTTTTATTTTTCGATATAGAGCCAGATTGCAACAGAAGTCATTTTAAGATGCATTCACTATAGAACGAGTCTTTACCTTGTCCTTTTATTTATTAAACAAACCAAATATCCTGATGTTACTCATCTTATTTACACAGCAGCATCTCTTCTCCTTCCTCTCTGTGCTCTCCATTATGCTTCTCAAAGTGTGGGTGGGATTTCAGATGGACTCCATGCTGACTGGATAATACATGGCCTCTTGACCAGTCACCAGAGCGCTCCAGGAACAAAACAAGGAAGTGAAAAGTGACAAATTTGACTTCTTTCTTCTTCTTCTTTTGGCTGCTCCCTTTAGGGGTCGCCACAGCAGATCATCTGTCTCCATCTCACCCTATCGCCTGCATCTTCCTCTGGAACACCAACCCTCTCCATGTCCTCCTTCATTACATTCATTAATCTTCTCTGTGGTCTTCCTCTTTTCCTCTTGCATGGCAGCTCCATCTTCAACATCCTTTGTCCAATATATCCACTATCCCTCCTCTGCACATGTCCAAATCATCTCAGCCTTGCCTCTCTTACTTTGTCTCCAAACCGCTCAACGTGAGCTGTCCCTCTGATATACTGTACTTGTTTCGGATCTTGTCCCTCCTAGTTACTCCCAATAAAAATCTTACCATCTTCAACTCTGCCACCTTCAGCGCCACCTCCTGTCTTTTTGTCAGTGCCACCATCTCCAAACCATACATCATTACAGGTCTCACTACCATCTTGTAAATCTTCCCTTTCACTTGTTGCTACCCTTCGATCATAAATCACCCCTGACACTCGTCTCCACCCAGCCTGCCTGCACTCTCATCTTCACTTCCCTTGTGCATTTCCCATTGCTTTGGATGGCTGACCCCAGGTATTTAAACTCATCTACCTTCACTACCTCTACTCCTTCCATCTTCACCGTTACACCTGCCATCCTCTCATTCACACTCATGTACTGTCTTGCTTCTAATGAATTTCATTCCTCTTCTCTCCAGAGCATACCTCCACCTCTCCAGGTTCTCTTCCACCTGCTCCCTACTCTCACTACAGATCACAATGTCGTCTGCAAACATCATGGTCCACGGAGACTCCTGCCTGACCTCCTCTGTCAGCCTGTCCATCACCATGGCAAACAATAAGGGGCTCAGAGCTGATCCCTGATATAATCAACCCCCCACTTTGAATCCATCTGTCACTCCTGCAGTGCAGTTCACCACCGTCTCAATGTCCTCATACATGTCCTGCACCACCCTCACATACTTCTCTGGCGCTCCTGACTGTCTCATACAGTACCACACTTCCTCTCTTGGCACCCTACTATATGCTTTCTCTAGATCCACAAAGACACAGTGTAACTCCTTCTGACCTTCTCTATACTTCTCCATCAGCACTCTTAGAGCAAACATTGCATCTGTAGTACTCTTTCTTGGCATGAAACCATACTGCTGCTCAGTGATTGTCACCTCTCCTCTTAACCTGGCTTCAACAACTCTTTCCCATATCTTCATAGTGTGGCTGATCAACTTTATGCCTCTGTAGTTACTACAGCCCTGAGCATCACCTTTGTTCTTGAAAACTGGTGCCAAAACACTTCTTCTCCACTCCTCAGGCATCCTCTCACTCTCCAAGATTGTGTTCAACAATCTGGTTTAAAAGTCCACTGCCATCTCTCCTAAACATCTCCATAACTCCACAGGTGTGTAATCAGAACAAACTGCCTTTCCATTCTTCATCCTTTTCAAAGCTGCCCTCACTTCCACCTTGCTAATCCTTGGGACTTCCTTGTTTGCCATGTTTCCTTCATCCATCCTCCTCTCTCTCTCATTTTCTTTATTCATCAGCTCTTCAAAGTAGTCTGGGCGGCAGTGGATCAGGAGGTAGAGCAGGTCGTCTAATAACTGGATGGTTGGCGGTTCGAATCTCGCTCTCCCCAGATATCCTGCTGTTGTGTCCCTGGGCAAGACACTTTACCCACCTTGCCTCCAGTGCCCATAACACTGGGTATGAATGTGTGTAAATGTTTGGTGGTGGCCGGAGAGGCCGTTGGCATGGATTGGCAGCCACTTTTCCGTCAGCCTGCCCCAGTGCAGCTGTGGCTACAGTAGTAGCTTGCCACTACCGTTGTCTGTTTGGAGTGAATGAATAATGTACCTACTTGTAAAGCGTCTTTGAGTGTCTATGATAAAGCGCTATATAAATCTGATGCATTATTATTATTACTCATTCCACCTTCTCAACACACTCTTGTCATTTGTTAATGCATTACCATTTATGTCCTTAATCAACCTAACCTGCTGTACATCCTTTCCAGCACGATTTCTCTGTCTTGGCCAGGGTTGTCCAATCATGTGCCATGGAGGGCCAAGACCCTGAAGGATTTCTCTTCTACCCAGTCTCTTCAGCAGGTGTTTTCACTTATCAGCAATCAGTGGGAAGAAATTCAGTGAAATCTGTTGTTGAAGACACTGGTTGGAGGTAAAGTCTGCAGGGTCTTGGCCCTCCATGGCACATGATTGGACACCCCTGGTCTAGCCAGTCGATAAAAGTCCTTTTCTCCTTCCTTAGTGTCCAGCCTCTCATACAACTCACTATATGCCTTTGCCACCTCTCTCTTTGCCATACGCTTAGATTCCAAATACTCCTGTTTACTTTCTTCATCTCCCTGACGATCCCACCTTTTCCTTTGCTGATCTCTTCCTTTGGATGCTTTCCTGTACCTCCTCATTCCACCACCAAGTCTCCTCGTCTTCCTTCCTCTGTCCACTGAATACACCACATACCCTTCTACCCGTTTCCCTCAATACTTTTCCTTTACTGTCCCAGTCATCTGGTAATTCTTCTCCATCACCCAGAGCCTGTATCAACTCCTTCCTGAACCATGTGCAACCTTCTTCCTTCCGTAACTTCCCCCACTTTGGCTCTGCCTTCACTGTTTTCCTCTTCTTGCTTTGCAAAGTCATCCTACAGACTACCACCCAATGCTGTCTAGCTACATTCTCCCCTGCCTCCACCTTGCAGTCCACTGTCTCTTTCAGATTTCTCCTTTTGCATCAGGTGAAGTCCACCTGTGTGCACTTTCCTCCACTCTTGTAAGTCACCCTATGTTCCTCTCTCTTCTTGAAGTACATGTTCACCACAGCCATTTCCATCCTTTTAGCAAAATCCACAACCATCTGTCCTTCCACATTTCTCTCCTTAAGACCATACCTACCCAGGACCTCCTCATCACCTTTGTTCCCTTCACCTACATGCCCATTAAAGCCCACTCCAATCATCACTCTCTCCCCCCTGGAAACACTCTCTACCACTTCATCCATCTTATTCCAGAATTCCTCTCTCTTCTACCTGACATCCAACTTGTGGGGCATATGCACTGACAACATTCAACATCACACCTTTGACTTCTAGCTTCAAACTCATGATTCTGTCAGACTCCCTCTTTACCTCCTGAACACCCTTCACATACTCTTCCTTCAGGATTACTCCTACTCCATTTCTCTTCCTATCTACAGTATGGTAGATCAGTTAAAATCCCCATCCAATGCTCCTAGTCTTGCTTCCCTTCCATCTGGTTTCTTGAACACACAGTATATCTACCTTTCTTCTCTCCATCATATCAGCCAACTCTTTGCCTTTACCAGTCACAGTCCCTACATTTAACGTCCCTACTCTCACCTCCACACTTCTACCTTTCCTTTTCTCTCTCTCCTTCCTAACACGCCTTCCCCCTCTCCGTCTCCTCGATCTTCGACCAACAGTAGCCCAGTTTCCCCCGGTACCCTGTTGGTTAACAGCACCGGTGGTCGTCGTTGTTAACCTGGGCCTCGACCGTTCCGGTATGAAAGTCTCATTCGTTATGAGCCGCATGTTTGATTTGGCAAAGGTTTTACGTCGGATGCCCTTTCTGACACACCCCTTCCCATTTACCCGGGCTTGGGACCGGAATTAGGAGTACACTGGCTTGTGCACGCCCTGTGGCTGGGTTAAAAGTGACAAATTTGACTAGAAAATGATAATACAACTTTTGAACTTTTACAATAGATCCCTGTCATTGTCATATATACAATGAAATTTCAAGTGCCAGCCCGTCAGAGCATCATTCATAAAATATATAAAATCAATATAAAAATGTACAAAACAAGCATAGGCATGCAAACATACACACATGCAATCACATTTCTGTTATTGCACAGTCCCTTCATACACCTTCAGCATCTAACTATTTTATACTACATTTACTATGTTTATTGTAGTTGGATAAGAACTATTTTTAAGTCTGTTTGTCCTTGCTTTAATTGATCTGTATCGCCTGCCTGATGGCAGCAGTTCAAACAGAGTGACGAGGGCAGCAAGTGTCCTTTATAACGTTCTAAGATTTTTTGAGACAATGGGAACTGTGTAGGTCTTCCAATGTGGGGAGAGGGCAGCCAATCATCTTCTGAGCCACTTTAATGACTTTCTGAAACGCTGATGGTTTAATGCTTAAAAAAATTACACCACAAATTTGCCGTGATTGCATAGGTCTAAAGGATAATTTGGCATATGTGGAGAACACGAGGCATGCAAGCAGACTGGGAGGAGCACCAGCGGGGAGCCGGGGTGTAACAAAGAACACCAGTGAATCCAACACAGAACACACCCGGAAAAGCAGCAGGTGGACCAGGCAGACCGCAGTCGTTTGCAGGGAGGCAAGTCCAGCCTGCCGGTCAGTGGTAAATGGAGGTCCCGACTGCTGCTTCACCTGCGTACCACCACTGCCCTTTGCAGGGCCGCAAATCCCTGATGGCGCTCCTCCCGTGCAAGTATCTAAAAATTAAAAACTTAATACCGCAATGATTGTGGAGCAGAATGGCCGGAATGACTTGATGACCAAACGCAGGACACAAAAATGCCCAAATAATGAAATAAATCATTTTTAGTTAAATATTTACAGACAAATGGGACACACTGAAGCAACAGTTGTACCGTATTTTCCGGACTATAAGCCGCTACTTTTCCCCCACGCTTTGAACCGTGAGGCTTATACAGAGATGCGGCTTTTCTATGAATTTTTCTTCAGCCCCCAGGGGGCGCTCTAGCAGGAAGTGCAAAAACGAGACAGGCAGTGGGAGTCAGTGCAAACAAGAAAGCGCCAGTTTTTATTCTTAGCACATGCAATCCAAGACGCACAACAGCAAAATACGATAATATTTTTACACCCTCACCCCCTCATAATGGAAAACACACGAAGAAATTCCTATGATGCAGCTTTTAAGTTGAAGGCCATTGATCTGGCTATCCGTGAAGGAAATAGAGCAGCTGCACGTAAGCTTGGCGTTAACGAATCTATGGTGAGACGTTGGAGGCGGCAGCGGGAAGAATTGAGTCAATGCCAAAAGACAAGAAAGGCTTTCAGAGGACATAAAAGCAGGTGGCCTGAACTTGAAGATGTTCTTGAGGACTGGGTGAACACACAGAGAGCAAGCGGCTGAGGTGTATCCATTGTGCAGATCCGGCTGAAAGCCAAAACAATCGCCCGGGAAATGAATATTGAAAATTTCCAAGGTGGACCGTCATGGTGTTTCAGATTTATGAAACGAAAAAGCCTGTCCATCAGGACGCGGACAACTCTCTGTCAGCAACTCCCTTCTGACTACGAGGAAAATATTGCAAACTTCCACAAATTCATTGAAACAAAGATAGCAGAGAACTCCATCGGACCAGACAACATCATAAATATGGATGAAGTACCTTTGACGTTTGACCTACCTCTAACCAGGACTGTTAACAAGTCAGGTGCGTCATCCATTATCGTGAAAACAAGTGGACACGAGAGGACGCATTTCACATGTGTTCTGGGCTGCACCGCATCTGGACAAAAGCTTCCACCAATGGTGATTTTTAAGCAGATAACTATGCCAAAAGAAAAACTTCCGAAGGACATAGTTGTTAAAGTTAACAGAAAAGGGTGGATGTTGGAAAGCCTAATGAAGGAATGGTTAACAGAGTGCTACGGTAAGCGCCCGGGAGGATTTTTTCACCAGAAAAAAGCACTGCTTGTTTTGGACAGTATGAGAGCCCACATCACAGATTCTGTGAAAACAGCTATCAAGAAAACAAACTCAATTCCAGCTGTGATTCCTGGAGGTACAACAAAGTATTTGCAGCCACTGGACATCAGTGTGAATCGAGCATTTAAAGCGGCTCTCCGGGGTGAGTGGGAGGCTTGGATGACCATCGGTGAGAAATCTTTCACAAAAACTGGCCGCATGCGAAGAGCATCTTTTTCTGACATCTGTCAGTGGATCTTAACAGCATGGAGGAGTGTGAAAGAATCCACCATCATCAACGGGTTCCGAAAGGCCAGACTGCTGCATGAAGAGAGCAGCGCAGCTTCAGAGGCAACTTTTCCTCGAGATGAAAGTGACACGGAGAGCGACACCGACAGAGAGACTGGGGAGAACAGCACAACTTCAGAGGTAACTTTGCCTCGAGATGAGAGTGACAGGAGCAACACCAAAACAGAGACTGAAAAGGTATGTGACGAAGATTATCTGAGGCTGTTCAACTCCGACACTGAAGAGGACGGCTTCAGTGGCTTCAGTGCACAGGAGGAAGATGAATAAGTGACTTGTGGCTTCAGTGCACAGGAGAGATGAAGTGACAGTGGTTTGGTGTTCAGTAGTTTCAATGCTCAGGAGGAAGATGAATAGTGATTTGTGGTTTCAGTGCACGGGAGAATAAAGCGACTTTAATACCGTAGTTGCGCAGTTGCGCTTTAACAGTGCGCAGGAAGAAAGAGTGACAGTGGTTTCAGTACGCAGGAGGAAGAAAAATAAAGCAACTTTGTTTTAGTGCACAGGAGGAAGATGAATAAAACCATCAATTACTTTTCTGTTTTGTTTGATCAGCACTTTTACTGCTGTGTTACAGGCACTGTTCGGAAACAATCAGTTCAGGTATATGAATAAACACTTATGGTACAAAATCTTTCTATGTAAATATCTTATTTCTCAGCTTGGATATCGGCGGCTTATAGTCCGGTGCGGCTTATATGTGACAAAATAGGGATTTCTTTTAAATTTTAGTGGGTGCGGCTTATATTTAGGTGCGCTCTATAGTCCGGAAAATACGGTAGTCAAACAGGTCCTTCTGCTGTGTATAATAATGTTGGGTGCTTTGTAGTTAATCTGGTTGATTACAGTTTTAAAAAACCTTTTGATAACAAAATATTGCTAAAATATAAAATGATGCACTACAATGGGTCTCAAATATTTGTAAGGGTGTCCTGTTGATGACACCTTCAATGATTTATTGAACCATATGCATTTTCTTTACGACAAACAATGATTTTTTTGTAGTTTAACACATTTTGTACTGTTTGGGTTTAACTCCAGATATACTGATTCAAATTTGGTGAAACCTTAGACTCACAATCACAACAGTACTCTTCAGCTAACTACCAAATTTCACGCAATTCTGTTAATGTTCAAAAAAAAAAAAAAAAATCACGTTTATGAAATATCTGTCAGTGGAACTTTTTTTTGAGTGTGTAACCCACTACAGTAGCGTGGTGTAGGGGTTCAGATACTCGTCTGTCATGCAGGAGCCCTGGTTCAAATCCTTCCGGTAATGTGTTGCTCCTCAAAAGTGCAACATACTCTTCTGTGCATCTGAAAACAATAGATAGTGGACATTAAGTTTTAAACACTGTACTACTGCTGCTGGGAATCCTTTCAATTGAATATTTATCACTTGAGAAAGTGAAAACTAAAGTAGTTGTGCGGTGCTGTGGTTATGGTGAGTGCTTGGAAAGCAGGAGGTCCTGGGTTCAAATCTTGCCAAAGAGTTCTTGTTCTTCGAAACAACAGCTGAAGTACAGCATGGTTCTCCTGTACATTTTAATTTAGCACTATGTTATATTTTCACCTCAAGATGTTTGCAAAATTATTTTGATGGTACACCAAGATTTGACTGTGTGAATGTCACTTCATCCACAGCCTGACTGCACCCACATTGCCGTCAACAGCTCTTTTTTTGTGTGTGATTACTGACCAGAGAGCAGATGTGGCTTCGGTGCCAGCAGCGAACCACAGGGCACAACTTTAGCCACCACCAACAAAAAGCCCTGTGGCTGGCTGGTGGGACTGGAGTTGTGGTCTTTTTGGTGTTCCTCCAAGTAACAAAAAAGTTACATAGTGCTGCTTTAAAAACTTATGTGTAGCAGACCTCAGATTTTAAATGCTTTTGCTGAGCAATACAAGACCTTGAAGTCCACACCTGCTTGGAACCTGATGATCACAGCTTGTGGCTATATTTATATTTTAATAACTATTACCAATATCATAAAATTTATCTTTTTTAGTTATATTAAAAAATAACTTTGCATTCTAATTTACTGAAATGCACCTGTAGACCATTTTAACAGAAAATAAATTGTGAGCTGCTTCATCTGTTGCATGTTAAACATTATCTCAGTACCCTGGAAATCCAGGAAAACCCAGAACAATCTGGGATCCCTCTGTTGTCTGTTACCTCAGTGGTAACTTGAGTCCGGTCTGCTTTCCCGTCTAGCGGTGGGTTGAAGGCAGCGGGGATGGTTTTTTGTGCTTGTGTAGTTTCTACCTTGCACTGGTCCATTTCTCTGCCCTTCTGATCTGAAGTAGTCAGGTGGATCTCAGAACTTGTTGCGGCTCTCCGATGTAACCCGGAAGGGTGAGTTTTTTCACTCCGCATGGCTCATGCGCTCTGGGGTTTGGTGTCTTCTACTGCTTTTTCTTTAGTTTCGGTTGAAAGGTGGCAGTGGGTGGCAATGGGTGACCGTGTGCGCCCCCACCTCAGTGGCGATGCCACTACATTTCATAGAATAAGCTCCCATTGAAAAGGACTGCTGAGTTATCAATTAATTCACAACCAAGTTAATTTAGTCGACTAAATTCTTATCGACAATCAAAAGTCAATTAATCATTAACATCTCTATATTAGACTACTTGTTGTTTAATTATGATGAATTGTCATACAAGAAAAAAACTGAAAAGCTGCACGTTAATTGACGTTATCTGAACATCTTGTCACTTAACATGTAAATACTTGCCTGAACATTTTAACAAAAACATTCAAACTTTACCTCATTCATAGGTTGTTGTTCAGGAACCACAGCATATTTACTTTTTTCCCTTTGTCTGCTCCATTTTAATTTTATTAACTTCCTTTTTATTCTTGTATTTTCTTTCTTAATGTGTTGTACGAGTCTATTGATAAAGGTGATGATGATGAGTAGAGTTACTTTCCAGTGTGTCCCTGTTGATGACAAACTGCACTTCTAATACACCCCGCCGCCCCCAACTAAAATATGAGATTTTAATATGAGAATCGATTCTAGACCATAACTATCTTGTATCGGAGAAACCGATGTTTCTGTCCCGATCCGCAAACCACTACTATTCACCAGTACTTTCTGGTTATCAGTTTTCACCTGTCGCAAATAAAGTATTTTTGGAATATTAAAAAGACTCTCTGGTTTCCGTCAGTATCTGATTACAGTTTATGAACCAGAATGTTCCCTCAGATCCTCCATCACCAGTCAGCTCTTTGTTCCAAGCTAACAGACAAGCTCAAACTGCTGAAAACTTCCCCCGCCGTCTTACCGTCAAACTTCGGTGTTTTGCCGGTTAACGGTGTCTCAGGTCCCTGGACGCTGTTGAGGTTTCCGGGTGTTCGGGGCCGTGCCTCCATCTCTGGCTGCTCTGTTTCCATCTTGACGGGAGACGGACCCGGTTGAGTCGTGTTCTCTCCCCCAGCGGTTAGCATCGGCTAGCAGTTAGCTGCCAGCGTCCATGTTCAACACTTCTGACACCAGAGTAACGTCTGGTTATTCACGAGCTCACCAGGCGGCTCAGCTCTTCACTGGAGGGGCTGAGTTACTGTCCACAACAAACATGGAGGTGTACGGACTCTAACTACAGACTATTCTGGTGGCTATGACCCGCTCCAGCTTCCAAGCATCACCGCAGCAGCAGAACACTTTCCTCACGTACAGCCGCGCACGCGATATTCAGCAACCAATCAGCGTACGGAATTCCGTACCTCTTAAAGGTATAGGAGTAGTATTTTAAACAAAAAATTCTACTGAAAAATAATACACAACATGACTCAAATGTCTATTCGTTGCTTACAAGGAGCTGTTGCTTAAAAGAAGAAAAGGCATGTATACATGAAAAGAAATAACACTACAGCAAGTGTAGGATTTTTTTTCCCATTGTGTGGTGGCACAGTGTGGGGAATTCTCCACCCAGAGTCGGTGGGGGGGGGAGGAATAATGGACTGAAGGAGGAAGTGGTACCGGGGGTCTCAGACAGGACAGAAAGGACTATTCGCCCCCTGGGGAGTTCAAGAACCACTGGAGGAAGACAGGGTGTGAGAAGCGGTACTGGCGTCATGCGACGTTAATGTGCCACGCATGTCTTTGCGCCACTGAATGTACTGTTGTCGGGCTCCCTGAGTCTCAAAGCACGGAATTAAAGGTTATAAAAAGAAGGTGCTCAGAGACCCAGTCAGAGTTGTACACATCCAACATCAAGTACACTTGATGTTGGAGGAGGAATAAAGTTTGTGTGTCATCCAAGCTCGCTGCCTCGTCTGCATCCTTCCTCCACAATATGACAGAAACCCATTATGAAACACAGAAACTCTAGGTTTCACCAAAGAGCTTTCAAAGAGACAAAAGATCTTTGGTTTCACACTCAAATATTTTGATTGAATATAAAATTTTCCAAAAGTAAAATGTTATTCACCAGAAAGTCATCTTAACCATTCTCCAGAACTTATCCATAAGTGATGTCCTTTAGAAAAAAAAGTGTCTGAAAATGATGATAAAACAGTCAAGATGTAATGATAGACTTTCATCCTAGTTTTTCTCATAAATTGCTTTTTAAGGATAACTACGAGCTATTTTTTTCCGTGAATTGACTTTTTAAAATCCTCAGATCCCCAGCGCCAAATTCCAGAGAAAGATAACACCTCTACAGACTCCAATTAAAATGGACATAAACCACATGCCAAAAACATGCGTTAGGTTAATTGGCATCAAAACTGGGGATTCTTAATTGTCCTCAGGTATAACTGTGAGAGTGAATGGTTTTCTGTCTCTCTGTGTTGGCCCTGCCATGGACTGGCGATCTGTCCAGGGTGTACCCTGCCTCTTGCCCAAAGATGCTGGGATAGGCTCCAGCCCCCCCGCAACCCGAAAAGGATTCAGTGGAAGAAGATGGATGGATGGATAAACATCAAGAGGAAAATCATTTTCACAAGCTTAATATTTACGCTGTGGAGCCTTTATTTGAATTAATAACAAGTGATGCTGTCAGATTTTTACCTCCGCCAAGGGAGGAGGTAATGTTTTTGCTGGTGTCGGTTGGTTGGTTTGTCTGCCTTTTAGCAACATTACTTCAAAAGTTATGAACGGATTTTGGTGAAATTTTCAGGAAAGGTGTGTTATGGCACGGGAAACAGATGATGAGATTTTGGTGGTGATCTGGATCCAGGAATTTTTAAAAAATTATTTATATATGGCACTTTTCATGCACTGTCCCTTTAAGATGTGTCTACTGGACGCACAGTTGTGTTTGGTGGTGGTCGAGGGGAGCGTTGGTGCAGGTTGGTGGCTGCATTTCCGTCAGTTTACCCCAGGGCGACTGTGGCTGCAGGGGTAGCCTACCACCGTCGATGTCTGGCTGGGTGGGATAGTGGATGGGCTTGCGGGGGTGCTTTGGGATGTCACTTGACATGTGGATCGCTGTATTATTATTATATTTGTTTGTGTATGTGCATACAGGGTGTGTACAAGATGCGTGAGAGTGATTGTGAGGGTGGCTGCCCCATCGTGCCTGTGGTGTTGGAGAGCGCTGGGGTATGACATTGGCAGGTCCGGGGTTGCGCAGCCTGGCGCTCCTCACCCTGGGATGGGATCTGGGGTGGTGGGTGGCTTCCAGATCCAGTTTTGGAACTGGCTCCTTGGGTGGACGGGCTCTCTCTGGGACCCAGAGAGTTGTTCAGTTATCATTGTAATTATTTTAGTTTATCACTGTTCAGTGATGGAGTTCAGTGTAATGTTGAATTTCTTCTGTGTATCGTCAATAAACTTATGCAGTACTATAGCAGGACACATTTACAAATGTTTGAGACCCATTGTAGTGCATCATTTTATATTTTAACAATATTCTGTTAATAAAAGGTTTTTTAAAACTTAAATGCTAAGATTGAGGTGGTGCTTATATCTTTGCGCTGGGGCGATACTCCATCCATCCATCCATCTTCTACCGCTTTTCCGGAGGTCCGGGTCGCGGAGGCAGCAGTTCAAGCAGAGAAGCCCAGACTTCCCTCTCCCCCACCACCTGCTCCAGCTCTTCAGAGGGGATACCAAGGCGTTCTCAGACCAGCTGGGAGACATAGTCTCTCCACCGAGTCCTGGGTCTGCCCCGGGGTCTCCTCCCAGTGGGACGTGCCTGAAACACCTCAAGTGGAAGGCGTCCAGGAGGCATCCTAATCAGATGCCCATACCACCTCAACTGACTCCTTTCAATGTGGAGGAGCAGCGGTTCTACTCTGAGCCTCTCCCGGATGACTGAGCTCCTCACCCTATCTCTGAGGGTGAGTCCAGCAATCCTACGGAGAAAGCTCATTTCAGCCGCTTGTATCCGCGATCTCGTTCTTTCGGTCATTACCCAAAGCTCGTGACCATAGGTGATAGGGGCGATACTGAGGCCAAAAATTGATCTGAACCTTGAGGGCGTGACTGGTGAAGATTAACAATGTGAGTGCCGCAGCTGTATTGTAAGCGTTTGTTTTTTATTGATGCAAGAAGATTATTTATTATTATTACTCTGCCTAAACAGTTGCATTTTTGACCCTCTAAACATTAACCAAAATGCAATTTTTTTTCCCCAGCACACTCCTCAGACTCGGTGAAAATTTTTATAAACTGGAAAAAACATGTGCTCCATGTTGAAAATTTATCCAGTGTATAGTTGATATGTCCTGCATTCATGGAGCAAAGGTTGTAGGGCCTTCCTCCCATTTTTGTTTTTTTACCTTTGCAGTCTGTACCAGTCAGAACACCGGAGGAGGTGGATCCAATCAGCTGATCACTTGAATCACAAAGCTCAGCTGTTTTCCATGATAAATCAGCCTTGGGGCAAAAGCACACTTGATGTATTATCTTTTTTTTTTTTCACTTTATTGAAAATAACTTTTTTTTTTTTTTTTTTAATTGCCATCAGTTAGCATGCCTTTGAGCCAGATCATGTCTGGCCGCTGCTTCTCCCAACATGTTCTGTGTTGATTTCTCAGGCCTGGTCCTCGTCACTGTTGCCCATTTTCCAGTAAATATTTAAATAAAAATTATTTATTTCGTTATTTGAGCGTTTTTGTGTCCAGTTTGGTCATCATTTAGTGAAACTGTGCATGTGGCTGCATATGATATGCAGTTGATCTGGGCATTCTGCTCCACAATTATTAACTTTTAATTTTTAGATAGCCATGCGAGCACACTGAGAGGAGCGCCATCGGTGATGGCGAGTCATGGTCCTGCAAATGGACTCCCATCTACCGCTGACCCAGTGGGCTGGGCTTGCTTCAATGTGAAGGAATGCATTCCACCCGCTGTGTTATAGAAGGCAGACACTAGGTCCCCACTGGCATTCCCTGAATTATCCTTTAGGAGTATCACAGCAATATTAGAGTATAATTTTTTAAGCATTACATCTTCACTATTCTCTTTTGTCAAATTTGTTGCCTTTCCCTTCCTTTTTTTGTTTACAAAATGCTGTGGTGACTGATTGGTCGCATGCTGCGTATTATCCAATCAGCACAGCTGTGAAGGCAGCGTATTATCCAATCAGTACGGTGTCAAACCAACACCCCGCACACTGAAGTGCATGAAAAGACAGCGGTGACAGAGCGGTGGCTAAACTTTTATTGATAAAAATTACACATTTTGACTGAGTGACCGCATACTTGGGGATGCACACTCTCATAACCTCAGTAAAACACGTTTAAAATCTTAGGTCAGTCTGACAAACAGATCAAGAGATATGCGTAGAACAGACAGACACACACACAGATTTCATGCATTTATAGACAGATTATAATGTAGCCATATGTCATCATATTGTTTTTGCTGCCTTTTCTCTGTCTGTTAGCAAGATCACACAAAAACTCCTAGATGGATTTGGATGACATTTTCACGAGAGGTGGCCCTTGGCCCAAAGATGAACTTTAGATGTTGGAGGTGATCCGTGTGAGTGCATACCTCCACCAAGGCCCTATCTTGCAATGTACAGATGGATGGCAATATGGACGGACAAAGAGACAGAAGGGAGGACAAAGGGAGGGAGGGACAGAGCCTTGGTGGAGGTATGAACTCTCTGAGTGCCCTCCAGTTTTGTTTTTTGTCTTTCAGCTGCCCCCTTTCAGGGTCGCCACAGCATATCATCACCTCATATTGCAATGATCCACATGTTGATTTGGCAAGGATTTTTACAACAGCTGCCCTTCCTGATGCAACCCTGCCCATTTATCCAGGCTTGGGATCGGCACAGGGAGTACACCAGCTTGTGCACCCCTAGTAGGGGGGTAACCAACTTTCCTTCCTCCATTCTATTTATGCTGAGCATAAGCTAGAAGGCAGGAAGTACCATCTTTATATGGGCTTTGGTATAACTCAGCTGGGACTTGAAACCAAGACCTCCTGGTTGTGGGGCGGATGATCTACCCCTAGGCCACCACTCCGGTATCAAGTGATGCTGTCAGATCTTTTTCCCCTAAATATTCTCACTAATGCTATGACACAAATACATGTAAGACCCCACCCCCATTACAGTTAATGTGTAATAAATTATTCCCTCTAGTTTAAACTATATTGGCAGGTGCAGGTCAAAAACTTACAATAAAATAACTGAATAGCTCATGTATCAGACAATAAGCAAAATATTTCAAGTCATTTTAGTTAAATTGTGATTGTTATGACAGTTTTTTATTCTTATTTATTATTTAATGCAGCTAATATCATGCAAAGACAAACAGTGGAGACGAATTAAATATTTCTTCAGCCACAACAGAACAATTTAAAGGAAACAGATTTATAAATTGAAGAAAGATGCAGTCATTTCTTTTATATTTAAGAGATTCTTTTATACGCGAGGGTTTATATTCAATTCCCCCCCCCCCCCAACACACACCCCTTTTGGGTGATCCCTATTTGAGATTGCCACAGGTTCACATATTTTAATTTGGCAATGTTTTGTTTTGTTTTTTTTTTATGCTGGATGCCCTTCCTGACAATACACTCACCAGGCTTGAGATTGGCACAAGGAGTACACTGATTTTGTTTCACACCATGATAACTTTCATTTATTTTAACGTTCTTCAGTTTCTGATGTTCTTATTGAACTTCCGTAAGCCTCACAGTGTAGAGGTTATTTCATGACGAGACCAATATTTCCTGCTTTACTTCTGATTGGCTAATGCCATGGCTTGAACAGCATCACTTTAATACATGAACATGATCAGACTGGATAGCCCAAAAGGTGCCACAAAAATAACTGTTTACACTCTCAAACTGGAAAGCATTCAGTGTAAAACCACCACCAAGGTAACTTATTTTCTCCCTCATATTTTAAGTTCTTTGACAACCTGTTTAAGAATATTGCATTAAATGTTTTTTTCCGTGTACATACAGCAAGGAAAATAAGTATTGAACACATCAACATTTTTCTCCATCCATCCATCCATCCATCTTCTACCGCTTTTCCGGAGGTCCGGGTCGCGGAGGCAGCAGTTCAAGCAGAGAAGCCCAGACTTCCCTCTCCCCAGCCACCTGCTCCAGCTCTTCAGAGGGGATACCAAGGCGTTCCCAGACTAGCTGGGAGACATAGTCTCTCCACCGAGTCCTGGGTCTGCCCCGGGGTCATTTTTCTCACATTTTTCACAACATTTTTCTCATTAAACATATTTCTGATGCAGCCATTGACCTAAGATTTTCACCAGATATCAGTAACAACCCAAGTAGTCCATACATACAAAAAAAATCAAGGCAACTGTGTTCACAAAACAAGTTATATTTAATAAAGTGGAATAACACAGGGAATAAGTATTGAACATGCTTGGTGAAATTCATTTAATATTTAGTAGAAAAGCCTTTTTTGGTAATAACAGTTTTCCAGACACCTCCTGTATGGAGAAAGAGGTGCAGGCATTGCTCAGTGATTTTAGCCCATTCATCCACACAAACTGTCTTCAAATCTTTAAGGTTCTGTGGGTGTCTTTTATGAACTCTGATCTTCAGTTCGTTCCATAGACTTTCAATTGGATTTAGGTCAGATGACTGACTGGGCCATTCTAGCAACTTTATTTTCCTTCTCTGGAGCCAGTTAACAGTTTCCTTGGCTGTGTGTTTGGGATCATTGTCATTCTGAAATGTCCACCCTCGTTTCATCTTCAGTGTCTTGGCAGATGGCAACAGGTTCTTATCAAGGATATCCTAGTACATTTGTCCATTCATCTTTACTTCAATTATATGAAGTCTGCCTGTACCATGTGCTGAAAAACACCCCCACACTATCATGGGATTGCAGTGCCATTTCTCCTCCAAACAGGCTGTGTGTTGTGGCATCCAAAACGTTCAATTTTGTCTCATTTGACCAGACTACATTCTTCCAGTATTTTACTGGTTTGCCCAAATGTTGTGCAGCAAACTTTAAATGCGCTTCAACATGCTTATTCTTAAGCAAAAGAATCTTGCGAGGTCAGCAGGCATACAGCCCATGTTGGTTGAGTGCATTACTTGTTGTTTTCTCTGAAACAGCAGTACTTGCTAACTCCAGGCCTTTCTGGAGCTCTCTGCGAGTGGTCATTGGCTCTTGGATAACTCTTCTAACTCCTCTGTCACAAATCTTGTGAGGAGCTCCTGGTCATGGCTGGTTTATGGTAAAATGATCTTTCCACTTCCAAATGATGACTCCCAACAGTGCTCAATGGAAGATTCAGCAGTTTAGAAATGTGTCTGTAACCAATGCCATTATATTTTGCAACAATAAGGTTGTGAAGGTATAGAGGGAGCTCTTTGCTTCTACCCATCACAAGTTCTTTGTGGTGTGACAATCTGATATTCACAGACCTTTTTAAAGGCTATCAGTCAAGACTTAACCAGCTGAAATTTATTTGCACTGATGGGGAGGCTTCCTAAATTCTGATGGATTTCAGCTGGTTTCTTGGCTTTCTATGCCTTTTTTGCATCTCGTTTTCTTCATGTATTCAATACTTATTCCCTGTGTCACTCCACTTTATTAAAGGAAACCTGTACTGGTCATTATAACAACATTAATCCTGCTTTAGGTATTACTTATAAACCAAAAATGTATTTATTCAGTAAAAATAACCCCCTAGAGCCAGTATACTGAATAATTTTATCCCATGAAAACTGCTCGGTCAAAACCAATGGGGAACAGCCATCGTTGGCTGGAAGTGACGTACAATCGTTGTTTCCGGCTTTACCGTGGACAAGTAAATGCATTCAGCAGATGCTCAGTGGGTCGAGATCCGAGTTGAAAACGGCACAAAACCTGTACAGATATATACTGCACAAACTGTTCTTGGAAATGGCCTTCATTGATGGTATGATCCGCAGTTACCTCTGGGGACCGGTAGCTGAAGGGGACCTGACGAACAGGCAAGTTACCAGTCAAGTAACTTCAGAACACACTGAATAAATCTTGATATACTTGAATTTTATTTCATTAAATTATATGCGGGTAGATTTGCTTGTACATGGTTGTAAAAAAAATTACATAAAATTCTGATGTTGAAACTTTGTTGACTGCTATACTGCAGTCCAGTTGATCGCACAAAGCAACAACTGTGCATCACTACTGGTGCTGAAACTGGCCATGGAGGAGGCAAAATGTTCCTGACCATGACTGATTGAGAGAGCAGTGACTTGAAACTCACGTGTATTTGAGAAGGAATCATGACCAAAATTACTGGACAGAACCACTTCTACCATATTTGATCCTTTGAAATAGCTTTTGATTAAAATTCACAACAGGTACACTTTAAATATAACTTGTTTTGTGAACACAGTTGCCTTGAATTCTTTGTATGTATGGATTACCTGGGTTGTTACTGATATCTGGTGAAAATCTCAGGTCAATGGCTCCATCATAAATATGCTGAATGTTGATGTGTTCAATGCTTATGTTCCCTGTTGTGAGCAAATCTTGGAAAAAAAAATAGCTCAATGAGCAAATGATTGTTCTTACCAAGCTGTTTACAATACATACAATTTTTGCACATTATTTCACAAAACAAAGATCAAAGCCTGTACATAAACATTTACAGATTTTAGTGGACTACTGTGTGACCAATCATGGTTAGTCTACAGAAAAAAAACTGTACAATTTCCACATTTCTCATTAACACTAATCATCTGTATGAATTCTCATGTGTGATTACTTTGGGTGAAAAGCTTTCCACATGTTTCACAACAATACGCTGTAACACCAGTGTAAACTCTATTCAGTAAAGCATTTAAACAGTCTTAATTATCCTAAAAACATTTAAAACTAGTGATATCTAAACTAGTATGAATTTTCACGTGTCTTTTCAAATTACTACTATAATTGAAATGTTTACCACAGCTTTGACAAGAATATGGCTTATCACCAGTGTGAATTCTCATGTGTTGAGTCAAAGAAGTGCGTCGAGTGAAATGTTTACCACATGTTTGACAAAAATATGGCTTATCACCACTGTGAATTCTCATATGTTCAATCAAATTAATATGCTGACTGAAATGCTTCCCACATGTTTCACAAAAGTAACGCTTATCACCAGTATGAATTCTCATATGAGTAATCAAATTACTATGCTGAGTGAAATGTTTCCCACATGTTTCACAAGAAAATGGCTTATTCTCAGTGTGAATTCTCATGTGTTGGGTCAAAGTAGTATGCTGAGTGAAATGTTTCCCACATGTTTCACAAAGATAGCGTTTATCACCAGTGTGAATTCTCCTGTGTGTATTCAAATGGCTACTATGATTGAAATGTTTCCCACATATTTCACAGGAATATGGCTTATCACCAGTGTGAATTCTCATGTGTTGCGTCAAAGTAGCACGCTGAGTGAAATGTTTCCCACATGTTTTACAAAAATAACGCTTATCACCAGTGTGTATTCTCATGTGTGCCGTCAAATTACTATGCTGAGTGAAATATTTCCCACACGTTTCACAAAAATAACGCTGATCACCAGTGTGAATTCTCATGTGTCTCGTCAAGTAATAAGTTTGACTGAAATGTTTCCCACATAATTCACAAGAAAATGGCTTTTGACCTGCCCGTTCTCCAAAATATTGCTCAAGATTTGAGGGAGTTTTATATTTTTTGTCAGAGGCATCAGGCTTTTCACTGATGTGAACTGTGTGATGTTTCCTCATGTGGGACTTACTCTTAAAGTTTTTTTCATTAACATTATATTTTACTGACTTTCCACCTTTGTCAGGATTACACTGATTCTCTGATGTGGGGGAGTTGTCTACATTTTTACTGTGACTTCTTCTCTTTGGGTTTGGCTCTTCATGTTGAGTTAATCCTGGGTAAACATTCCTATCTGCTCCTTCATTTTGTCTCTCAGTGTCAGTAGAGCTGTTAGAGAGGAGTTGGTCACTGTTTGATCCAGTTTCACCATTGTCACTGTACTCATTAATGGGAGTCATCATGAAAGTATCAGTCTCTTGTTTGAGTCCAAAGTGTTCTTGTTCCTGACTGACACAGAGTTCTTCCTCTTCCTCTTTCACCTGTGCAGGATCTTTTTCCTCCTGGTCGAGACTGGAGTTCCCGTCCTGGTTACAGAGCTGCTGGATCTGGAGAACTTTCTCCTCCTTGCGTAGATGTGAAACATCTGGACAGACAGAACAAAAAATGTTGTAATAAAAAAAAAAAAAAGAGATGCAGCAGTGTTAGTGACTCTTCAGTTTGGACCCCAGATGAAACAGTTACCAGTTTCTACACATAATCCTGAAATCCTCAACAACTCCAGCCTTCCAGTTCTGGCGCCACACGAGTTGGCTGCCTTTTGCAACTGCCCTTTTTTTTTTTTTAATCTTCCTTCTTCTTTCTACACCTTTCACTCTATATATATCATGGACACACAGATCGCCCCAAAGGTCTCCCGAGTCGGCGGACGGAGCCACTGTTTACAGCAGGAGACGATACAGCAGGGAAGAGCTAGCTAGCACTCAACCGCCACCCGGTGCTAACAGAGAAACTCGACATACCGGGAGAACTGAAGCGAAAATGACGTGGGTGCCGGGCTGGAGTTTAGGCGGCGTGCAAGAAATATAAGACAGACTAATCAGAATCAGAATCAGCTTTATTGGCCAAGTATGCACAACACATACAAGGAATTTGACTTTGGCTAAAAACTTGCTCTCGTTGTTCAGGTGGAGGATTTAAATAAGATTTAAAATAATAATAATAAATAAAGATAATAAAGAGCAATGGCAAGAACCAAGCAGACCGTCCGTAAATCTACTGGAGGAAAAGCCCCCAGGAAGCAGCTGGCCACCAAGGCTGCTCGGAAAAGTGCTCCGGCCACTGGCGGAGTGAAGAAGCCTCATCGTTATACACTCACCGGCCACTTTATTAGGTACACCTGTCCAACTGCTCGTTAACACTTAATTTCTAATCAGCCAATCACATGGCGGCAACTCAGTGCATTTAGGCATGTAGACATGGTCAAGACAATCTCCTGCAGTTCAAACCGAGCATCAGTATGGGGAAGAAAGGTGATTTGAGTGACTTTGAACGTGGCATGGTTGTTGGTGCCAGAAGGGCTGGTCTGAGTATTTCAGAAACTGCTGATCTACTGGGATTTTCACGCACAACCATCTCTAGGGTTTACAGAGAATGGTCCGAAAAAGAAAAAATATCCAGTGAGCGGCAGTTCTGTGGGCGGAAATGCCTTGTTGATGCCAGAGGTCAGAGGAGAATGGCCAGACTGGTTCGAGCTGATAGAAAGGCAACAGTGACTCAAATAACCACCCGTTACAACCAAGGTAGGCAGAAGAGCATCTCTGAACGCACAGTACGTCGAACTTTGAGGCAGATGGGCTACAGCAGCAGAAGACCACGCCGGGTGCCACTCCTTTCAGCTAAGAACAGGAAACTGAGGCTACAATTTGCACAAGCTCATCGAAATTGGACAATAGAAGATTGGAAAAACGTTGCCTGGTCTGATGAGTCTCGATTTCTGCTGCGACATTCGGATGGTAGGGTCAGAATTTGGCGTCAACAACATGAAAGCATGGATCCATCCTGCCTTGTATCAATGGTTCAGGCTGGTGGTGGTGGTGTAATGGTGTGGGGAATATTTTCTTGGCACTCTTTGGGCCCCTTGGTACCAATTGAGCATCGTTGCAACGCTACAGCCTACCTGAGTATTGTTGCTGACCATGTCCATCCCTTTATGACCACAATGTACCCAACTTCTGATGGCTACTTTCAGCAGGATAATGCGCCATGTCATAAAGCTGGAATCATCTCAGACTGGTTTCTTGAACATGACAATGAGTTCACTGTACTCAAATGGCCTCCACAGTCACCAGATCTCAATCCAATAGAGCATCTTTGGGATGTGGTGGAACGGGAGATTCGCATCATGGATGTGCAGCCGACAAATCTGCGCCAACTGTGTGATGCCATCATGTCAATATGGACCAAACTCTCTGAGGAATGCTTCCAGCACCTTGTTGAATCTATGCCACGTAGAATTGAGGCAGTTCTGAAGGCAAAAGGGGGTCCAACCCGTTACTAGCATGGTGTACCTAATAAAGTGGCCGGTGAGTGTAGGCCCAGTACCGTGGCTCTGAGAGAGATCCGTCGCTACCAGAAATCCACGGAGCTGCTCATCCGTAAGCTGCCCTTCCAGCGCCTGGTGAGGGAGATCGCTCAGGACTTCAAGATCGACCTGCGCTTCCAGAGCTCCGCCGTCATGGCTCTGCAGGAGGCTAGTGAGGCCTACCTGGTGGGTCTCTTCGAGGACACCAACCTGTGCGCCATCCACGCCAAGAGGGTCACCATCATGCCCAAAGACATCCAGCTGGCCTGCCGCATCCGCGGAGAGAGAGCTTAGACTTTCTGCTGCACATCCACCAACCACAATGCTCCGCACTGTGTGTCTATATATATATATATTTATAGTAATATGTATACTAGCTGCTCTTGTTTTTTTCTTGCCTTCTGATTGTTGCTCTGTGTTGCTATCCCTGTGCTGTTGCAATCCTGGAATTTCCCCATTGTGGGACTAATAAAGGCTCATCTTATCTTAGTTAGTGCTGAAGACAAACTGCGGTGGTTATAAATCCCCTTAAAAACAAATCTGCATGGTCTAAAATGGGATCTTATTCCCTTTTTTTCCCCCACACACAAAAAAACTTTCATGGCCTCATAATCTGTTTCCTTTTCATCAGCTCCCAAATGCTGGGATCTATGAATATTCCAATTAGGCCCGCCCACATCTTGTCCACAAGGACAATGATAGGGATGTGATTTGGGGTTGGGGAAATTATCTGAAAATTCAGTAGGGGGTCTCCTAGGTTTTTATGATTTTTAAGTACCAGAACTGTGCTTAAATGATATAAAACAAACAGCTGAATGCCACTTATTACTGTATAATATTGACTTATGTTCCAAGAAGACAGCATTCCTAAAATATTCCAACAAACATTATCCATCACATGCTTTAACACTCGATCAAATCAAAATCAGTTAATTTTATCTATTCCATAATAGAAATAAAATTCCATCCATCCATCCATCCATCTTCTACCGCTTTTCCGGAGGTCCGGGTCGCGGAGGCAGCAGTTCAAGCAGAGAAGCCCAGACTTCCCTCTCCCCAGCCACCTGCTCCAGCTCTTCAGAGGGGATACCAAGGCGTTCCCAGACTAGCTGGGAGACATAGTCTCTCCACCGAGTCCTGGGTCTGCCCCGGGGTCTCCTCCCAGTGGGACGTGCCTGAAACACCTCAAGTGGGAGGCGTCCAGGAGGCATCCTAATCAGATGCCCATACCACCCATACCACCTCAACTGACTCCTTTCAATGTGGAGGAGCAGCTACTCTGAGCCTCTCCCGGATGACTGAGCTCCTCACCCTATCTCTGAGGGTGAGTCCAGCAATCCTACGGAGAAAGCTCATTTCAGCCGCTTGTATCCGCGATCTCATTCTTTCGGTCATTACCCAAAGCTCGTGACCATAGGTGAGAGTAGGAACGTAGATTGACTGGTAAATCGACAGCTTTGCCTTAGAACTAAGCTCCCTCTTCACCACAACAGACCGGTACAACGTCCGCATCACTGCAGATGCTGCTCCAATCCGTCTGTCGATCTCTCGCTCCATTTTCCCCTCACTCGTGAACAAGACCCCAAGATACTTAAACTCCTCCACTTGGGGCAGGAGCCTGTCCCCAACCCGGAGAGGACAATCCACCTTTTTCCGGCTGAGGACCATGGACTCGGACTTGGAGGTGCTGATTCTCATCCCAGCCGCTTCACACTCAGCGGAAAACCGTCCCAGCAAGAGCTGTAGGTCATTGCTGGATGAAGCCAACAGGACAACATCATCTGCAAACAACAGAGATGAGATCCTGTGGTCACCAAGCATGACACCCTCCATTCCCTGGCTGCGCCTAGAAATCCTGTCCATAAAAATTATGAACAGGACCGGTGACAAAGGGCAGCCCTGGCGGAGTCCAACTCTCACTGGGAATGACTCCGACCGAGTGTTGGCAATGCGAACTAAACTCTCACAACGGTCGTACAGAGACCGAATAGCTCGTAACAACAAGCCCGATACCCCATACTCCCGAAGCACCCCCCACAAAAATCCACGAGGGACGCGGTCAAATGCCTTCTCCAAGTCCACAAAACACATGTAAACTGGTTGGGCAAACTCCCACGAACCCTCAAGAATTCTTGAGAGGGTAAAGAGCTGGTCCGATGTGCCACGGCCAGGACGAAAACCACATTGCTCCTCCTGAATCCGAGGTTCGACCAACGGCCGGACTCTCCTCTCCAGTACCTTGGCATAGACCTTCCCAGGCTTCCCGGGCTCAGCCCGAAGGAGTTACATGGGTCCGCCCTCCAGTAGGTTCACCACCTGCAGGAAGGATCATGGAAGTCCGGTGCTATGTGGATTAGGTGGCAGTCAAAGGCGGAGACCTTGGCGGACTGATCCCAAGAAATAAAATTCATTCATACCATTACTTTTTATAATTTCAGCATTCATTTCAGATCACCAGTTTCAATCTCCATTGAGTCTTGAGCAGTTCATTTTGCACAATCACTGATGTAGCCAAGTCTTAGAAATATTCAAAAGTTATGAGTCAATGTCCACTGTGCACTGTCAATTTCAAACTGTTTGGAATCATAAAAGTAATGTAACTAAATTGTTTTGCTATTTTTTTCTCCTCAACATCAATGTCAGGGCGCTGCAGGAGTTTTTGGGGATGGTTAACTTTTATAACCGTTTCCTCCCCTGCGCAGCCCAGCTCATACAGCCGTTGTACGCCGCACTCTAGAAACGGAAACCGGCGGACAGAGTCGACTGGACTCCTGAACGGGAGCAGGCGTTCTGAGGTTAAAACAGCTCTGGCGAACGCTGCACTACTGGCGCACCCAGACCCGGCGGCTCGGATAGCGCTCACTACCGACGCCTCGAACATGGGCATAGCGGCCGTCGTGGGGCAATGCGTTGCCGGTTCTTGGCAGCAGCTCACCTTTTTTAGCAGGTCTTTGCACGACAGTGAGCGTAAATACAGCATGTTCGACAGAGAGTTAATGGCTCTCCACCTGGCCATACGCCACTTCCAGTTCTGCCTGAAAGGGCGCACCTTCACTGTGTTCGTGGACCACAAGCCGCTAACGTACTTAACGTACTTTATCTTCCTGGAAGATTAAAAAAAAAAAAAAGGCGGAATTCCGCGAATTAGCGGAAAAATCACATCCCTACAATGATGGCACCTCCCTCTCCTCCAGGACCGGAACACAGGAGTCTCCCAGGCTAGCTGTGGTCAGCTAGTCAGGAGTGATCCAGCTGAAAAAAATGTTTGTACCGGAATGAAGCTGAAGAATCTGCGCATGGTCACATGCTACTAGAAGTATCAGAATGGGAAAGGTTTTGGTTTCCACAAACTAATCCTGCAGCACCAAACATGGGTCCATCATTATGATCCAGACACTAAAGACGAAGAAATGGAAGCATTATGACTCACTACCTCCAAAGAAGGCACTCGTCAAGGTCATGCTCATGGTCTTTTAGGACCAGTATAGATGGATGGACCAGCATTGATGATGGATTTCCTGGCAAAGGGTACCACAATTACTGGGACTTACTTCACTTAACTGCTGCAGAAATTGCTGAAGGCCATCAAAACCAAGAGGCGTGGCATGCTGACCAAAAGTCTCCGCCTCCTGCAAGACAACGCCCCGGCTTACAACTTGCATGTTGCCCAGAGGGAAGCACGGTCCCACAGCTACGAAATCCTTCCTCACTCCCTTTACACTCAACACCTCCCACCATCTGACTTCCACCTCTTTCCAACCATTAAGTAATTTTTGAAGGACCATGAAACACTAATTTCCGAGGTCAAGTCGTGGCTTCTGATGCAACCTGCAGACTTCCACAGGTAAGGTTTCCACAGCTGCATAAAGCGATGGGAGAAGTGTGGGACACTTGGTGGTATCTATGTGGAGAAAACTAATAACTGTGGTGAGTTTGGTTCCTCTAAGTCCAACAGCCCTCATACATGGAAGAATATTATTTTAAAAAAATGTCACATTAACAACCCTTAATAAACATTAATGTGTTTGTCCAGTAAGACCATGACAGTGGTTTTAAATTTAACCTTTCCTCTGTATTTATTATGCTTCTGAGTCTTTGGTGTCAGAGTGTTTACCTTCATGGTGACTTCCTGTTCTCAGACGTCTCTTCTTCATCTTCAGCGCTTCACTCTCAGCTGATGCTGAGCCTACATGCTGGCTCCCATCCTCATCTTGGTTCTCAGTTACAGCAGAGGTGAGACAGCACAGCTGCTCACTGTTTGGTTCTGGTTCTCTGTGCTCATTTTCTCCATAACTGGAAGTCACCGTGACAATATCAATTTCCTGCTTCTGTATGAACTGTTCTACTTCTCGTCTGGTCCAGAATTCCTCTTGTTCCTCTTTAATCTGTAGAAGTTCTGGTTCCCCGTGTTCAAAATTTGAGTTATTCTCTTGCTTACAGAGCTGCTGGTCATTAAAAATCTCATTCTCATGGACACGTTGCTCTAGAGAGGGAAAAAATGGAAACAAAAAAATAGCTGACTAACCACAAGAACAAGACACATCAAACTCCAGAGACACTACTTGTTTCTAGTTCACATTCAGTCATTTTGTCTCCACTGTTGCCAAGAACCTTCACAAGGCAATAGTGGTTTAAATATAATGTAAAGGAGACCTCTGAAAATTTACTGTCATGTTGGAAGATATATTAATAATGTCAAAGCATGCAAAAACACCCATTAAAGTCATGACCTACATCCCAAGAAAATAGTTGAATTCACCTAGTTTTCAATTATCATCTATGAACAGGAACTATTACAAGTCATTCATATATTTACCAAAATCTCAAAGATGTTGCCATGTGTCTCACAATGAAACACAAAGCTGCAATAACTCTGACACTATCTGATTTGAACCGAATTTTGAATGATGGATACTAGTAGTTATAGGAAGTATTACACTAATTGGTACAATACAGCAGACTGCTGTTAGCAATTATTTTCCTAACAAAACGTTTTGGAGTAGAAAATTCAAGTCTTCATTCAGTCAACCAGAGGTGGATGATGACATCAGATGTCGTCATTGTCCTGTTACTGTCACAGTTTAGAAATGCACTCCTGTGGAGGCAGTCCAAGATGGCTGCTGAGTAACGCCACTCCTTTAGAGCTCATGCACAAAATTTAAAGTTTTCAGTTCAAAGAGGAGTCCCCTCTCCCTAATGACTTTTTTATCACTTGGATTATTGACTACAATCACTTAAACAATTCCAATATTGAGTTGTCAGAGAAAAAGGATGCCAAAGAGTAAGAGCAACTCCCCAGAAGCTCACCAAGACAATGCTCTGCTAACCTCATGCCATGACTATTCGAACACCATGTCTGTAGCTGTAGAAATGGTGATGACTGGAGAAGAGTTTCTGCCATTACCCATGACTCCATGCAAAGCCCCTGCTGCAAAAAAGGCCCCCTAGTCTGACATTAATTCCTCAGCGAGAAACGACAATGATATCATCATCCCCACCCTGTCTAAACTTATAAATGACAGAGCTGATTCTCTGGAAAAGCTGGTGAGTGCCAACTCAAACAAAATAGATGAGAACCTGCTTAAAACTGAAGGCCTCAAGAAAACACTTGATTTTGCCTGCTGTGAAATGAAAGATGCACAGAAAAAAAATGCAAATTATGGACTGTCGTCTCAAAGATGAAGAACAAAAGCTATCGAAGCTTGAAATGCGCATCTGTGATCTGAAATCCTACTCAAGAAGGTAGAATCTGAAGGTTTATGGTGTTCCTGAGAAGACCAATGAAAACATGAAAACCAAAGTCATCGAGCTGTGCCAGAAGCTTCTTCCTGACTTAGAGTAGATTAGCCAAAATGACCATCGACGTAGCCCATCGCCTGGACAAACCAGTTCCTAATAAGAATAAACCAGCACCCATCCTCATTCGCTTTCTGCAGAGGTCCTACCATGATGACATCTGAAAGACAGCAAAAAACCCCCACCCATTTCTGCAGGAGAACAACCTACACTTTGCTGAAGATCTGCCCCACTCTGTCAGAGAGACGAGGCTGAAGCTGCGGCCTGCAATTAAGAAAGCCTGAAGTGAAGGAAAACCTGCATTCTATGTTGGAGCACGGGATTTCAAGGCCAGGAAATCGCCTGAGGTATTTAATTATCAGTTCAGGCTTATCACCTTTCCATAAGCACAATATTTTGACTTATTTTTCTTCCCTTTTTTATTCATATCAACACTCGATACCTACCGAGAGAAACCTGGATTGCAGACCCCCTCTTTTAATTTTTAGTTAAAAGATTGACAATCGACTTCCGGTTATGGCTGCCACGTAGGACGGACGTGTCTCGCTCTGCTCTGCTCCTGGAGAAAAAAAAATCGGCAAATAACTCTCTCATTTGGGACAGAACGTATCCCAGCATTTGGGCGAGGATATGTCGGCGAAGCCTAAGGCTGGAAAACCAGGAAAAGGAAAAAGCGAGCCGCCGAAACAGTCCAAATTAACGGACTTTCAGGTCTGTGACGCAGCAAACAAAACTCCATATATGGCGGAGGAGGCTGGCAACGGTGCGATATCTGCGGGGAATGGCGCAGATGCGCTGATGGCTGCCATGAGTTCAATGAGAGCGGACTTTTCCTCTAGATTTGATGGGATTATGACAGCGTTGGAAGGAATAAGAAAGGAATTGGGTGACTGTGTAGAATGAACGGCGCAGATGGAGCTCCGTCTCGCTAGTGCTGAAGATGACGTCACCCGTCTTCAATTAAAGGTGCGCACTTTGGAAAAAAAAAATAAATCTCTGGAAGATAATATTTTGGATTTGGAATCTCGGTCGAGACAGAATAATTTGAGGCTGGTGGGTCTTCCAGAGGAATCAGAAGGTCGGGACGTATGTTCCTTTCTGGAAAAGTGGATTCCGGAGGTGCTGGGCAGCGAGGAGTTGCAATCAGCAGTGGTTCTGGAAAAAGCACATCGCATTGGCCCACGGAGAGATAAGGGACCACCGAGGACCTTAATTATGAAGTTTCTTAGCAACAGAGACAGGATGAAGATCTTCAGCGCTGCACGAGCTAAGGGGGAGATTAAATACCAGGACCAGCAGGTGCGGTTCTACCCAGATTTGGCCACAGGAATCCAGCAATTGAGGAAGCAGTTTGATCCCGTACGTGAGGAGCTGCGCAACCTTGGGATTCGTCATGGTGTAATCTATCCTGCGAGACTGCTGACCACGTATGAGGGCAGAACCCACATCTTCAAGACCCCAGAGGAGGCGCAGGAGTTCATCAAGAAGATCAAAGAAGAAGAAGAGACTGGTGGGAGCTAAGCATGAACAAAATATAAGGTAGAATAATTAAGCATTTGCACAGGCATCTGACTGACTTGAAGTAAATAGTAAGTTTACAAAATATAGATTGTATTATATATTAAAAAAACAAAACAAAAACAAAACAAACAACAAAAAAAAAAAACTATGATGTACAAAGTTGTTAAAAATTTTGGAGTTAAGTTGGAAAACTACAGAGGAGAGTTAATGTTACGTCATTAAAAGCAGTAGAGTTAGGGTGATTGGGAGGATGAAGAAGGAGTGGCTTAGGCTGTTCCCCGTGGGTGTGGAGCGGTCGATGGCTATATCGGGAGACAGAATTTTTCTTTTGATTTTGGGGGGTTTGCCACAAGTGTGGGAAGGGGAAATTTGTTTGTGTGTAGTTTGTAGGATGAATGTTCAACCACTCATGTTTTTGCTTCTCTGTATGAGCATGTTTACACTGCAAGGTAATCCCAAACTCTCTATTGATCATGGACCAAAGTGTTAATCTTAATTTAACTTCATGGAATTGCAGAGGTCTACAAAATTTAAAAAAACTTAAACAAGTTATGAATAAAATAAAGGACATGGGTTCAAGAATTGTGTTTTTACAAGAAACTCATCTGATAGAGGAGGTTGTTAAAAGAATTAGGAGTAGATGGCAGGGAAGTGTATTCACCTCTTCATTTTCATCCCGAGCCAGGGGAGTTATGACTCTCATACATAAATCAGTTCCTTTTCAAGTGAAAAATGTAATTGGAGACAAATTTGGAAGATATGTAATCATTCAAGGTTCTTTGCTATTAGAAAATATAAATCTTGTGAACTTATATGGTCCCAATATAGATGATCAGAAGTTCTTTGCTAATTTATTTCTCATCTTATCATCACTTACAGGGCAACATATAATAGCAGGGGATTTTAATTGTACATTGAATCCAGGTGTGGATAGATCAACAGGACTGGATTGTACGCACATTGGATGTAGGATGACTATTAATCATTTTATGAAAGAATTGAGATTGTTAGATATATGGAGAGAAATGAAACCACAAGTTAAAGCCTATTCTTGTTATTCCAGTACCTACAAGACATTCTCACGTATTGATTATTTTTTGATTTCCACAGAATTAAGGTCCAAGATTCAAAACTGCTTTTATGATAACATCGTGATCTCTGATCATGCACCCTGTTGTCTAATATACGTAGATAAAAAATTGACAAAGGAATCAGGTAGATGGCAATTTCAGCATAAATGGCTTCAGGATGAGGAATTTGTCAAGTATATAGAAAAACAGATAGACGAGTTCTTTGACATCAATACTACACAAACATCAGCATGTGTAAAGTGGGAGGCTTTCAAAGCTTTTATTAGGGGACATATTATTAGTTATACAGGATCAAAATCTAAGAAGACTCGAGAGGAGAGAGCTAAATTGGAACATAAAATAAAAAGTCTTCAGGAAAAAGTGTATGCAGGAAGTGACCCAAGGTTGGAGAATGAATTACTGATTTTGAGAGCTGAATACGACAAAAAATCAGCGAATAGAGCTGCCTCGAGTCTTCTAAGATTGAAACAATCTTTTTATGAACAAGGTGAAAAATCAGGAAAATTATTAGCATGGCAGATTAAACAATTGGAAATTAAAACACCAATTACCAGTATTATAAGTAACGGACAGGTAGTTATAGATCCTTTAGAAATTAATAGAGCCTTTAGAGATTACTATGAAAAATTATATGATACCAAAAATGAACCTGATTTAACAAAACTAAATGGGTTTTTGAACGAACTATCTATACCGTGTATTCCAAATGAAAACAGGGAGATATTGGAGTCTAAAATTAGTCAAGAAGAAGTTGGGCTAGCCATTGATAATATGAAATCAGGAAAAAGTGCAGGACCAGATGGTCTTCCAGTTGACCTTTATAAAAAATTTAAGAATAAATTAATAAAACCTTTTTTGGAAATGGTTTTAGAAGCATTTCAAAATAATAATTTACCATCATACATAAATAATGCCTTAATTATACTGCTGCCAAAACCAGGTAAGCCCTCTAATAAATGTGAAAATATGAGACCAATAAGCCTATTAAACGCCGACCTTAAGATAATCTGTAAAATTTTAGCAAGACGAATACAAGAAATTTTACCAAATATTATTAATCGAGATCAGAATGGCTTTATAAAGGGTAGACAAGGCTTCCATAATGTAAGAAGACTATTTAATATTATTTATTTTAATAAAGAAGCACCGGATACAGCTCTCCTATCATTGGACGCCGAAAAGGCCTTTGATAGAGTTGAATGGCCCTTTCTTTTTGAAGTCCTACAAAGGTTTGGACTTGGAAATAATTTCATAAAATGGGTTCAAATAATATACAATAATGCTACAGCAGAAATCCTAACAAATAACAATATTTCAAAACCAATAAAAATCAATAGAGGATGTCGACAAGGCTGTCCACTTTCACCTTTACTGTTTACTATGGCAATTGAACCTTTAGCGATAGCGATACGTTTACATTCACAAATATATGGAATTAAAGTTGGACCAACAGAACATAAAATCTCCCTGTACGCCGATGATATAATTTTGTTTATGTCGAATCTAAAAAAATCAATTCCAACCTTGTTGAATTTAATAAAGAATTTTGGGGAAATATCAGGATATAAAATAAATAAAACTAAATCTTCAATATTAATGCTAAATGAGACCCAGAGAAATTACCCAGCCCCTGACGTAAATCAATTCAATGTTGTAAATCAGTTTAAATATTTAGGAATCCAAATTATGCCTAAGCTAGAATCAGTCGCCAGTGTCAACTATGAAGCCTTAATGTCAGATATCAGTGAGTTAACTCAGAGATGGATGTCACTACCAATGTCGATGATCGGGAGAATCAATATACTTAAAAGTAATATTTTACCTAAAATACTTTATTTATTTCAATACATTCCCTTATCACCACCTTTAGATCTATTCTCAAGAATAAAAAAAAAGTTAGTGGAATTTATATGGAACAACAGGAGGGCTAGATTACGTTTGTCTTTATTATATTTACCATTTGATCGTGGAGGTCTGAAATGTCCAAATTTTATGTTGTATTATTGGTCGGCACAACTGAGGTCTATGACATATTATTTTTCATCAAATGATCTCCCTCACTGGACTGAAATGGAATCATACAATTTACCTTTACCTCTTCCCATATTCATATACTCAGATTCGGCAAAAAAATTACAAAAACAAGTTAAAAATCCATTTGTAAAGCATATGATCAAAATATGGTGTGAAGCTAAAAACTATTTAAAAGAACCACAGTTATTGTCACAATTTAGTCCAATATGGGGTAATCAATATTTTAAACCAGGGAGAGCGGACGCTGTATTTAAAGTATGGAATTTAAAAGGGATACAAAAGATTCAGGATTTATATTTGCCATGTGCAGACAACATAATGTCTTTTGAAGAGCTGAGGATCAAATTTAATCTCAATAGAACACATTTTTTTAAATATCTTCAACTTAGAAACTTTATTCGATCAAATCAAAATAAAGCTCTCACTCGACCTATTTATTCATCCTTGGAAAAAATGATGATGAAAGATAGTAAAAGAAAGGGTATTATTTCAGAGTTTTATAACTCATTGACACTATCTTCAAGTGAAAATTCACTGAAAAGATTAAACTACTGGAAAGAAGATCTGCAAATTGAAATTTCAGAGGAACAATGGGAATTGGCTTGTACAGAAGCTCAAACCAAATCAATAAATGCACGCCTTAAATTGATACATTTCAAATGGTTAATGCGGATGTATGTTACACCGGAGGAGTTAAATAGATATAACAAAAATATACCAGATACATGCACAAAATGCATGGAAAGTAAAGGAACCCTATTTCATTGTTTATGGGAATGTAGATTAATAAGAATGTTTTGGGAAGAGGTGAGGGTAACAATTGAAAAAAAATCTCAAAACAAATCATATTGAATCCTAAACTGTTTTTGTTGGGTCTGTACCCAGAAAAGCATAATTTTAATAAAAGTGAAAGAACATTCATAGACCTCAGTTTGCTTAATGGCAAAAAATGTATTGCACTATTATGGAAAAAGACTCATAGACCAGATGTGACTCAGTGGTTAAGACAGATGTTAACAAACCTTCCATTAGAAAGAATAACATATATACTGAAATCAAAGGAAATTGTGTTTGAGAATATATGGAGACCTTTTATTGATTATGTAAAAAATTTAAACATAACTCTTGAAGAAGAAGGTGAATGATGTGTGTGGACCTTGTAAATTCCAAACTGGTGAACATAATATGTATACTTATGTATTGGATTGTCTAGACTAAACAGAGGAGCATTGTTAAAGACTTGATTTTGTTGGTGGTTGTTGGTGTTTTTAGTGCATTTTTTTTTTTTTGTAGTACTTTAGTGTTAGTGTTTGATTGTTTGTATCATGTTTGTTAAAAAAAAAAAAAAGGTTCAATAAAGATATTGTGGAAAAAAAAAAAGATTGACAATCGAACTGACATTTTCTTTCCAAATCCACCGGGTGGAGCTGCTGCTGTTATTATGAGGACTTCAGCCAGATCTCTTCATATCCTCATAGTACTTTAGTCTTATCTGCCCATAAAATGGTCTATACATCGCTGAACTGAATATTTGATATTGAACAATAATGCACACTTAATGCTCAGAGACTCTTATTTTCAATCAACACTAATTTCATAGCATTTGTAAAGTTGTTTGTATTAAGGTTTGTCTCTTTCTATTGTTTCCCCAAATGCCAGGGGAAACATTCTTAACGTAAAGTTTTATTTTTGTTCATCAAACAACTAATACTGATCTTTGTTTCTGTCAGGAGTCTCATTCAATTTCTAATGATGTTAGCTTTTGGAAAACTCAATGGGGAGATGACATGTGGATCTCTCACCATACAGAACGATCAGCTGGTGTTCTAACTTTAAAAAACATATTTTATGGTGACCTCTTGCATACAGAAGCTGATCCCCATGGACATTTTCTTTGTCATGTCATCAGTTGTAACAAGATTAATTGTATTCAATGTGTATGGTCACAGCACTACCTCAGAAAACTCTCAATTATTCACTGTAAATGATAATAAGCTTAAATTATGGTTAACTAAGTTTCCAAACTCTTAAATTATAATTGGAGGAGACTTTAATGTGATTAAAAAGCCACTAAAAAAGAGAAATCCTTTTTTCAAACATTTCATGAAAAAATTTAACCTAGTTGATATATACAGAGACAAGTTTCCACATTTAATTTCATATACTTGGAGCAACAAAAACAAAATGAAAATATCCTGCGTTGATTTTTGATTAGTTTAAAAAAAACTCCGCTATTGCTGGTCCCAAGCCCGGATGAGAAAGTGAGGAGGGTTGGTGCAGGGTTAGCAGCTCTGTCCCGTAAAAAACCACTGCTACGAATGCCAATCATACTAATGTTGGGCCCTCACGGGCACAGCATCAACCTTATCCCCGGTGGCACGCTGGCATGCGTAATGACAGGGCTCCCCCAAACCTGCAACGGAGGGGTTCCCCTGATCCCCCACCAGTGCAGCCGCCATCCACTGACATCATCAGAAACCCCATTCACATCACCACCTGGAACATCCCGACCCTAAATGAACCCAGCCACCCTCAGCTTCTTGCCTCTGAGCTCATCCGTCTCAATGTCTCCATTGCTGGTCTTCAGGAAGTCAGGTGGACACAGGATGGTGAGACAACAGTGGGCGAATACAAGATCATATGGAATGGAAATGACACCCACCGCACCCAAGGCGTGACCATTGCCATCCACCAATGATATGTGTCTTCAATCACCACCTGGAAGCCACTGGGTCCCCGCTTGTTGTATGCTCACCTGCGACACTCTTTTGGCTACCTTTCCATCTTTGTAGCCTACTCCCCCACGAACGTCGCCAATGACCAGGCCAAGGATGCATTCTACAGACAGCTGCTTGACAAACTACGCTGCATTTCCCACCACAACATCACCAATACCCTAGGGGACATGAACGTCACCCGTGGGCCCCGACAGCAGCGGCTTGAAACACATCATCGGACCATTCCCATCTGACGTCACCAACGACAATGGTAACCACATGCTGGAGATGTGTGCCACGCACAATCTGAAGATACTGGGCACCTGGTTCCACTATTGTCAAATCCACCATATCACCTGGTACTGTAACACCAGCGCTACATCTAAAACCACTGACCACATCTTCGTCAACGGGCGCTGGAGAATTGCTACTGACTGCCATGTCTACCGCAGCGCTGAGCTGGGGCGGACCGACCATCGACTCCTCGCCGCCACTGTCCGCCTGCACCTCCGCCACAATGCCCCTCCTGGCCCTGCCCGTTGCCGCTCCCCGGACGAGAAGCTTTACACCCCTCAGTTTGCCCACTGCTACTCCATCGAGGTCACGAACTGCTTTGCTGCCCTTGACCACCCAGAGAGTCTTGAGGATGCCTAGGAGCAGATTACCACCACTCTCAATCTGGCTGCCACAAACGTCCTTGGTGAACGCCGCCAGTGGATTCAGCCACGGATCTCTGATGCCTCACTGGAGCTGGTCGATCAGTGCCGTAAAGCCAGACTCCAGGGGAAGGACGATTACCACAATCTGAATATAGAGAGACGCCGCAGCCTCCAGCATGATGAAGCCGCTTGGCTCCACCTTATCACCGACAAGGCCAAAAACAGCTTCCAAGCAGGGAACCTCCGGTCTGCTTACCAGTCTATCAAGGAGCTGTGCCAAGCCAGCACGAAACGGCAGTCGTCATCCTCCCTGCAAGCCCCCTCCTCCCATTCCGGATAAGCTGCAGCAGTATGTGGATGCCAGTGTTGAAAACAACTCAATCAGCCTAGCCCCACCCTCAATCAGTGAGTTGTCAGATACGGTCAAAAAGCTCCCCTCTGGGTGATCCTCTGGAGCTGATGGCATTACAACAGAGATGATGAAAGCTGCCCAGGCTGGCTTCACCCCTTGCCAATCCACAGCGGACTGCATTTTTGCCTTGAGTGTTCTGGCACAGCAATGGAGAGAGTACCGCCAACCTCTATTCGGCCTACGTCAACATCAAGGCTGCCTTCGACTCCCTAGACAGGAATGTCCTCTGGCAACTCCTTCGTGGCATTGGAGTCGCATCCAAGTACATCACCATCCTCTGGTGATATCTACACCAACACCATGTGCAGGGTACGCACCGAGGTTGACATGTCAGACCCTTCTGTCACCACCTCTGGAGTCCAGCAGGGATGCATCGCCGTGCCAAACCTCTTCAATGTTGCGGTTGACTATTGGGTCAAGAGCGCGACGGAATGCTGCCCCAATCCCGGAGCTGACTTTCACTCCCACTTCACAGACCTGTGCTATGCGGACAATGTGGTATGGCAAAGACATAGATCCAGTCTCTGACAGACTTCTTGCTACCACCACCACAAGTCCTCACCATTAAACAAGAGCCGGTTGAGACTGTCAAAGACTTTGTCTACCTTGGATCTAAGATCACCAGCTCCTGCTCATCAGACCCAGAGATTATTTGCTGCCTGCAGCTGTCTCACAGTGCTTTTGGCTGCCTCCAGAGAGTCTGGTGGAGTGGAAAGATCTGCACGACCACAAAGTGGCAAATCTTTAACACCTGTGTGATCCCTGTCCTCCTCTACGAGTCCAAGACCTGGACCATCTCCACCACAACCACCCACCATCTGGATACATTCCATCGGATTTGCCTTCGTCACATCCTCGGCATCCGATGGCTCCACCACACCACAAACGATGAGGTCTACAGGAGAGCCGGCTGTCCTATCCCCATCTCCACCATCATCAGAAGAGGGAGGCTGCAGCCCCTTAGCTATGTGGCCAGGCTGGAAGACGGGACACCAGCCAAGCAGGCCCTCTCCGCCAGCCCACCCCAGGGCTGGCATCGGCCCAGACTGTCCTGGACGACTCTAGCCCAAGATCGCCTTGCCTTCAGACGACTGGCTGCAATGGTCACATAAAAGTAAGTAAGTCAAAAAATTTTAAACAACAGGACATTTCAGTTAATATACTCCCTTGCCCCTTAGTGATCAAAAGGCTATTCTGATTCATATTAATTTAATTCTTGGAGATATTAACCATGTGAAAGCCACCTACTGTAAATTGAATAACTCTCTTCTGAATTATGATGAAGTTCAAAATTCCCCAACTAATATCCTACTTTTTTAATAAAGCCAAAATGGAAAATGCATATAGTTTAAATTGGGAACTACTAAAATATGAATCACCTAAATTCTTAAGAAAATTTGGCAGTGACACAGCTAAAACTAAAAAAACAAGTGGAACAATTTATTATCACTAATATTTCCTGACTTCCCCCAAGGTTACCTGCTGACTTAACAGAGGAGAATAAACTACAATTAAGTAATCTGCAAGAAAGCTTGGATAAGATACACAAATGAAAAGCTGGAGGTGCTTTTATTAGATGCCGCAAGCGTTGGTTAGAAAAAGAAGAACAAAACTCATCTTATTTCTTCAAATTGGAAAAATATCATGCCAAAACAAATGCCATTAATCAACTAAAAATTGAGAACAGCTTGGTTAACGACTCTGATCTAATATCTACTCACTGCTCTAACTATTATAAGAAGCTTTATACTGTACCTCTGAATACTCTGATAAAGACGCTAAATTATTTTTCCCCTCCCTACAAAATATCTCTGTCCTCAATGACTTGGACAAAGATCATTGTGATCATCCTATATCGTTAGCAGAAGTAGGTAGCTGTAAAAATAATCTTCAGGACAACAAATCTCCGGGTACAGATGGGCTATCTTCCCAATTTTACAAATTATTTTCACCACAGCGAGCTCCTTTTTTATCACAAGTTTTGAATGAAAGCATTCTAGCTATTAACCTGCCTTGGAGTTTGACTCAAGGCTTGATAATTCTAAAGCCTCATAAAGACCCACTGTAGGGTCTATTTTGTTTTTTGTTTTTTTTCTTTTTGGTGTTATACACTTTTGAGCCAGTAGGTGGTGGTATAACCGGGTTTGAGTTATATAAACAGGCACACCTGTAAAAGATGGTGTTGATGAGGACAGAGGTCACAGGCTTTTTACCACACTTGCAGTCACAGTGGTTTTTACCAGAAAGTTTGGTGTTCTGAGTCATAATTCATCTGTCTTTTTGTCAGTTTTTATCTGAACATTTTTCTTTAATAACGTCTAAAATTTTGTAGAATAAAGAAAAGAATTACTCAAACAAATCATGGCTCGACTTCTTTGAATGTGCGTAAAACCATCTCTCCACCTCATCACAGTAACTAAGGGAAGGCAGGATAGCCACTACACCCACAATATATTGGGCTTACATCCAACAATCACCAGACCTAGCAGAATTACATCACACAGTGCCACATTAATAGATAACATATTCACAAACATTATGGAAAATAATACTGAGTGGGCTTTTATTAAATGATATCGGTGACCACCTGCCGATTTTTGTTGTCCATCAATGTGATTATAGGAAAAAGTAAACCAAAAATATTAAATATAAAAGAATAAGAACTGAAGAATTTATGTAGTTACTGGCAAAGGAATTATTAATGCAAGACTAGAAGATAGTTTGCAACAAAAATGATATAAAGAATATGATGATTTTTTTTTTTACAAATATTTCAATCATTGTACAATAAAAACTGTCCTATAAAACAATACAGTGACAGACAACAAAACAAAAATATTCCATGGGTCACCAAGGGGTTATTAAATGCATGTAAAAAGAAGAATACATTATATGAACAATTCATTAAGTGTAGAACAGTAGAGGCTGAGATCAAATATAAAAGATATAAAAACAAGCTAACTAATATAATGAGGACTTGTAAGAAAGAATACTACAACAGAATATAGAGGATAATAAGAATAACTTAAGAGGAATATGGCAAGTGCTAAATGGGATTATTAGTAACCAATCTAAGAATGCTAATTATCCAGAATATTTTATTGAAAATGACAATTTGATAAATAATATGGAGGATGTGGTCAGTGGTTTCAATAAATTTTTTGTAAACGTTGGTCCAGAATTAGCAAAATCAATAGTGACACCAGAAACAAACGACAGTGGTTCTGTAAATGAAATAAGATAAGATAAGCCTATAATGGGGGCCGTGCAGCCTATAATGGGGCCCCCTATAATGGGGGCCGTGCACCGTGCAGCCCCTATAATGGGGCTGCACGGTGGCGCAGTGGTTTAGCACTGCGGCAGCACAGTTTACCCTTGGCCGGGGGATCGCGGGGATCATGAGATCGTGGGTTCGATCCCAGCCCCCGACCAACAGTGAGCTGAGTGGAGTTTGCATGTTCTCCCCGTGCTGCGTGGGTTTACTCCGGGATTTCTCCGGTTTCCTCCCGCATACCAAAAACATGTAGGTTTAGGGCGCTCGCGCACGCAGCGACCGGCAGCCGGTGGCTTGTCACCAGACTGCAAACCAAATCTGCCTACGGGTACAAATAAGTAACAAAAAAAAAAAAGAAGCCTTTATTAGTCCCACAATGGGGAAATTCCAGGATTGCAACAGCACAGGGATAGCAACACTCAGAGCAACAATCAGAAGGCAAGAAAAAACAAGAACAGCTAGTAAACATATGTGCATATTACTATAAATATATATATACTGTATATATATATATATATATATATATATATATATATATATACTGTATATATATATATATATATATATATATATATATATATAGACCCACCAGATAGGCCTCACTGGCCTCCTGCAGAGCCATGACAGCGGAGCTCTGGAAGCGCAGGTCGGTCTTGAAGTCCTGAGCGATCTCCCTCACCAGGCACTGGAAGGGCAGCTTACGGATGAGCAGCTCCGTGGATTTCTGGTAGCGACGGATCTCTCTTGAAGCCATTCTTAAGGATCGACCCTTAACCAAGGTTTCGGATGACATGAATGACTTGGAAGCACTCACTCCTAATCACATCCTTCTGCTTAAAGTGAAACCTGTCCTTGCCCCAGGTCACTTTCAAAAGCGTGATTGTTACATCAAAAGAAGATTGAGACAAGTTCAATATTAAATTTAAATTAAATTAAATCACCCTTATTGTCATTCAACTGTACAACCAATCATGTACAGTAGAACGAAATTGTGTTTTACCTATCTACTGTGTTAATCACACACACCCCAAGTGCAGAATCAGAGGGCCGCTGCCATGCAAGGCACCGCCACAAATTTCCCTCCTCCATTTCATTATTGCTGAGCACCAAGCTGGACGGCAGGAAGTTCCACTTTTACATGGTCTTCGGCATGACCCGGCAGGGATTTGAACCCCTGCCTCCCGGGTGTGGGGCGGATGCTCTACCAACTGAGCCACCACTCCGGTAGTGGTAGACAATATCTGTCTGATCTGTTTTGGAGGAGGTGGATAATGGAATACCTACCTCTACTTCAGGAAAGGCAAAAGTGGACAAGCGCCAGAGAAGTTTCATGGAAGGAGAGTGTCGTTGTCATCATGAATCATACTGCTCCTCATGGATCATGGATTATGGATAGAGTGACAGAGACTCACCCCGACAAGAATGGGCTTGTTCGCTCAGTACAACTGAGAACAAAAACGGGACATTTGGAGCACCCCATGGAGTGCTCTTTCTACTTCAGGAAGCAGTCTAAAGGTCAAGATTAGATGGGAAGTCATATGTCATGACAGAAGAAACAAGAATGAAGAACAATTGACATTTTATGATTATTTGTGATTTGTCATTGTGCATAAATTTCACGATTAGGGGCTGGTGTATAGGATCTATTTTGTTTTCTTCGCTTTTTCTTTTTGGTGTTATACACTTTTGTGCCAGTAGGTGAGGGTATAATCGGGTTTGGGCTATATAAACATGCACATGTATAACACATGGTGTTGATGAGGGTAGAGATCACATGGTTTTTACAACACTTGCAGGCACAGTGGTTTTTATCAGAAAGACAAAAGTTTTTTTGTCAGTTCAGTGTTTCCTCTGGCTTAAAGACCTTGGTGCGGTGGCAGCATATTTTTTCGGGGGGGGGCAGAAAACACATGATACTATTGTAACCGGAATATTTAATTTTATAACATTTCTTTTTTTTAAAAATTTTGCACAGTACCTTTGCATATGGAACTTACTGTTTGAAGTATTGTACAACCAAGGTTTGAATGTTGGAATATTGGGCCAGTTGAGGTCCCACACAGACGTCCTGTGTTTGGACGTTTTACTGGTGTCATCCTTCTCTCCTTTCTCTGCTCTCACCTTTCCTGGACACTTTCCTCTCCTTTGCTCATCTTGTCTGTCTCATCTTTCCCTCTCTGAGCCCTGGCTAATTCAGGTTCTCTCTCTGTCTATGGTGGTATACAAAATATCAAGTGTCTTGTTTTGTCCTGCAGGATTTTTTTGTCATGGTTTACATAAATGACAAAAAATTTGTTTGTTTTTTTTTTTTTTTTGTATTTTTATTCCAGTGTTTCTTTTTTCCATTAACCCCTTGCACTCCGGGCAATTTTCCTAAAAACGCCAAAAAATAACGTGCCCAAAGTAAATCGAAAGCTGTTATTCAACCCTTTGCAGCATCTTCATGGGGTTGGTCTCATTTAAAAGAAAACACTTTGAATTTTTTGGCAAAAAAAACATAATCTCTCTACGTGCTCTGGCCACTGAGTTACAGTCATCTAAACATACTGAACTTGAAGAAAATAAATTTGGACACAGTGTTTTTTTGGATAGAAATGCTTGCAAATAACACACAGCTGTCCGATCCGGCTGGAAAATGCAACAGAAATGTAGAACCAAGTGTTATCAAGCTGAGATCCAAATTTGGTAACAATACCACAAAAAAATGAATATTTTACACAGCTTTGTTCTCAGGTAGTTCCCAGGCGTTTTGGAACTGTGCCAAATTGTGCCAAATGGCACAGTTTGGAAAAACATCTGTAACTTTTGAATAATTCAATGTAGAATCTTCATTTTGGGCTCTAATGAAAGGTCACACTCAGGGCTGTGTCTGTGTGTGTGGGGGGGGGGGACCCCCCCGCTACAAAAGACGGAGTTCGGCCCTCGCTACATGATGGATTACACTCCTTGCATGTTTTCACAGCGCCCCCCCCCCTCGCTACTGTGTGTGTGTGTGGGGGGTTGTCCCCCCCCCCCCTCGCTGCAGAAGACGGCCATCGCTACATGAAGGAATAGACTCATATGCTTCTCCCCGCGGACCGGGGGGCGTTCGGACCGTGAACGCCCCCCCCCCCGCTCCTCTTCAGCAGCGGGGGGGGGGCGTTTCACGGTCCGAACACGGCAAATGAACCGTTTATCGCGGCGCACGCACTTCGTACTTCGTGCGCAGTACAGTTGTAATTTACCGATCAGTCAAAAGTCATTTTTGGATTACAGTTTTCAGGGATAAATAATAATTTAGCTTATAACACCTTACCTCTTCATAGCAGCAGAGTCCTGGCGAACTTCTCTTCCCCATTGTAAGACGAACGCGACGCTGCTCCGCTCGTGGATCCCGATCAAAACATAATTCCAATATTGCGGTTTTGGTGAATGATTTACGACCTTTGTTGTCGGCCTCTGTCGGTCTATGATGACGGAAGAGAATCCTAAACGTCTATTCTGCTGGAATGAGTGCAGGTCCCACTTGTGGGTGGTCTCCATGCTGCGGGTTCTGTAGCAGATTTGTCCAGCGTCCTTTGTTTTCATCTGCTTGCAGCAGTAAATCTCTCTTCACCCAGCCTGAATTTCTGTGCTTCAATTGGCTCCTGCAGTCACAGTAGGCGGGTCCTCCTTCCTAGGTTTTCATTCATTGGCTCTTCAAGGTTTCAGAAACCCAATTCAAGGCTCTTATTAGTCGAATGAGAGGTCAATCAGATGAACTAATCTGTTTGCGGCTGTCTCTGCAGTTTTTTTTTTAGTGGCGCTTGGACGCCACTACATCACCATCACCACCTACATCACCACAATCTGGACTATGCGTCCGAGTGCGCACGAGGGCGCAGGAGTGCGCCCTCGTGCGTCCGAGTGCGTCCTAGGACGCAGAGACTTGCCCGCCCGCGGAACAACGGAGCGCAAGTGGTTAAGAGAGTAGGGAAGGGAAAAAAAACCCATTCATAATAGTAATTTACTCATGCATACTTAAATTATATGATCAGGTGGGTACAGTAGCCAGAAATTCTATTCATGTAAAAGCAGTGCTTTGAAATTAATAATTAAAAGTAGAAAACCAAAAATTTCTAGTTGAGCTAAGGGTACAAAGAGCACCCACTTAATAACTTGGCTAATGACTTCAGTCTTGAAGGTTTAAGGTTTGTCTCAAAAATTTATAAGATAAGCCTTTATTAGTCCCACAACGGGGAAATTCCAGATTTTATTATAACTTATAACTTATAACTTATAAATTATAACAATTTTCTTATAGTTTTCTACTTTTCTATGTAAATTTATCTCAATTTGAAACCATTTTGCTCAAATTTGTAATTTCCTCTTGTAAAATGGACTTTTCTTGTACATTTGAGACTCTATTATAAATTTGTGGATATTTTATGGCTAATTTTTGTCCATTTTTTTAAACAAAATGACTGGGGTTTTTTTTTTAATAAATTTGAAAAAGACTGTGGTATTTTTTTTTTTACTTTTTCTTTACAACAATTTTTGACCATAATTTTGCAGAGCCAGAACAGAACAATAATTTAACTCTGATTTCAAAGGAAAAAAAAATAATAAAATTGTATTTAATGAAATAAATTAACTTAAATGACTAAAGATGTAGTTATTTCTGTTATAATATTACTATATACACTACTGTTCAAAAGTTGGGGTCACCCAGACAATTATTTTGTGTTTTCCATGAAAAGTCACACTTATTTACCACCATGAGTTGTAAAATGAATAGAAAATATAGTCAAGACATTGACAAGGTTAGAAATAATGATTTGTATCTGAAATAATAATTTTTTCCAGATACTCAACCTGCTCAAAGGAAGGTCAGTTTTATAGCTTCTCTAACCAGCTAAACTGTTTTCAGCTGTGCTAACATGATTGCACAAGGGTTTTCTAATCATCCATTAGCCTTCTGATGCAATGAGCAAACACAGTGTACCATTAGAACACTGGAGTGATAGTTGCTGGAAATGGGCCTCTATACACCTATGTAGATATTGCACCAAAAACCAGACATTTGCAGCTAGAATAGTCATTTACCACATTAGCAATGTATATTAGATATTAGAGTGTATTTCTGATTAGTTTAAAGTTATCTTCATTGAAAAAAACAGTGCTTTTCTTTCAAAAATAAGGAAATTTCTAAGTGACCCCAAACTTTTGAACGGTAGTGTACAATATATTTACAGGTTTGTTGTTTTTTTTTTTTTTTTGTTTTTTTTAGAAATCTCACCACCCAGACAGCAGGAAAAACCTCCCTTACTTTGAAATCCAGATGTTGGCACGTTTACTTTGTCTGATGTCTAAAGGCTGCTGATGGATTACAGTCATTAACTTCATGAATTTCGGTCATCTTAACTTGCCAGGTACATAATAATGAAAATAAATAAGTTAATATTAACTAAGGTAAAGGTAAAAACATCTCATTTTTATTCTTGTATGAAGTAAGAAAAACAAAAAAACTAATAATTAAAAAGAAGACAAAATGAACCTTCTCAAGCTCCTAACCACACTTGTTAGGTAAGCGACTCTTCCATTATTGCTCCTGTTACCAGTGGGTTAAAACCATAACAAATGCCTCCAGTGCTTACATACCTCTTCTGCTTTTTTTTTCTGCATTTAAAGTACTTTAATAAGCTCATGTTTCTCTCGGACAGTGATACTAGCGAGACACTCTGCCTGGCGACTGGAGTGGTCCATGTGGGCGGGGCGCTTTTGAACTCCGTGTGGATGATGGTCACGCGCGTTGTTCGTGTGCGTGCTTGCGGACCGTCATTCCTTTTTTTTTTTTTTTTCTTAAATTTATATTTCCTCAGATTAGTGGAAAAAATTCAAACGTGGTGGGTCGCCAACCGGAAATGTTACCAGAGGAAACCCTGCAGTTTTCATCTGAACCATTTTCTTTAATAATGTCTAAAATTTTGTAGAATAAAGAAAACAATTACTCACACAAACAAATCATGTGGACAGCTTGACTTCTTTGGATGTGTGTAAAACCATCTCTCCATCTCATCACCGTGACTAAAGGAAGGCAGGATAGTCACTCCACCGACAATACTGTATATTGATAATTGGCGTCCTATATCCCTACTTAATAATGATTACAAAGACTTCCGGTTATGGCGGCCACATAGGAAGACGTGTTTCACACTGCTCTGCTCGTAAAAATAAAAATTTTACTAAAACTCTCTTAATTGGAACAAAAACCCATCCCAGCATTTTGGCGCGGATATGGTAAAGACCAAGGTTGGAAAATTAGGTGGAGGAAAAGGTAATTCGACAGAACGACCCAAGCTAACAGACTTTCACACTCGAGGCGAAACAGAGAAAACTCCAGAGGCAATGGCGGAGGAGGAAGCTATCGGCGGAGTGGGAACTGCTGAAGAGGGGACAAACGTAGTGCTCACTGCCATCAACTCCATGAGAACAGAGTTTTCGTCTAAATTTGATGGGATTATAGCAGCGATAGAAGGTATGAGAAAGGAAATAAACGACTGCATGGAGCGAGTGTCGCAGGCAGAGCTCCGAATTTCAAGCGCTGAAGATGACGTCACCAGCCTACAATCTAAACTGCAAACACTGGAATTAAAATACAAAAGTGTGGAAGATAACATCCTAGATTTGGAATCCCGCTCGTGACGGAATAATTTGAGGCTGGTGGGCCTCCCGGAGGGAGCGGAGGGACGGGACCCATGTTCCTTTTTGGAAAAGTAGATTCCAGAAGCGCTGAATAACGCGGATCTGCAGGCATCGGTCATTTTAGAGAGAGCTCACCGAATCGGCCCACCGAGAGATAATAAGACACCACCGAGGACGCTGATTATGAAGTTCCTCAACTACAGAGACAAGATGACAGTCACCAATGCGGCGCAAGCTAAAGGGGAAATTAAATACCAGGACCAACAGGTGCGGTTCTACCCAGATTTGGCCACAGGAATACAACAATTAAGGAAACAGTTCGACCCGGCCCGCAAAGAGCTGCGCAACCTAGGGATTCGTCACGGAGTAATTCATCTGGCAAGACTGCTGGTCACATATAAGGGGAGAACCCACACCTTCAAGACCCCTCAAGAGGCGCAGGAGTACATCAAGCAGATCCAAAAAGAAACTGGCAGGAGCTAAGCATGAACATGACAAAGGTAGAACATTTAAGCATATGTACACACATCTGATTGATCTGAAACATATCACATGTCTACAAAATACAGACTGTATTTAAAAGCTATGATGTACAAAGTTGCTATAAAACTTTGAAGTTATGTTGAAAAAACTACAGAAGAGAGTTAATGTCATAAGAATAGTCGTAGAGTCAGGGTGATTGAGAGGAGAAAGAGAGAGTGGTTTGACCGATCCTCGCAGGTGTGGAACAGTCACTAGCTACAACGGGAGACAGAATATTTTGTGGGGATTACCACGAATGTGGGGAAAGGGAATTTGTTTTTGTTTAGTTTGTAGGATAAATGTTCTATCATCCATGTTTTTGCTTCTCTGTAAGAGTATGTTCATATTGGTAATCTCAAACTCCTTATTGATCATAGATCAAACTGTTAATCTTAATTTAACTTCATGGAATTGCAGAGGTCTACAAAATCTTAAAAAACTTAAACAAGTTCTGAATAAAATAAAAGACAGATTCAAAAATTGTATTTTTACAAGAAACTCATCTATTAGAGGAGGATGTAAAAAGAATTAGGAGAAGATGACAAGGTAACGTGTTCACCTCATCATTTTCATCCCGAGCTAGGGGAGTTATGATTCTCATACATAAAACAGTCCCATTACAAATGAAAAATGTAATTAGAGACAAATTTGGAAGATATCTAATCATCCAAGGATCTTTGTTATTAGAAAATATAAATCTGGTGAACTTATACGGCCCCAATATTGATGTTCAAAACTTCTTTGTTAATTTATTCCTCACTTTATCATCACTTACAGGGCAACATATAATAGCAGGGGATTTTAATTGTACATTGAATCCAAGTATAGATAGATCAACAGGACTGGACTGTACGCACAATAGATGTAGGATGACCATTAATCACTTTATGAAAGAATTGAGATTGCTAGATATATGGAGAGAAATGAAACCACAGGTCAAAGCCTATTCTCGTTATTCTAATACCTATAAGACATTCTCACGTATTGACTACTTTTTGATCTCTACAGAATTAAGGTCCAAGATTCAAAACTGTTTCTATGATAACATTGTGATCTCTGATCATGCACCCAGCTGTCTAGTATACAGTATGTAGATAAGAAATTGACAAAGGACCCAGTTAGGTGGCATTTTTAACATAAATGGCTTCAGGATGAGGAATTTGTTATGTACATAGAAAAACAGATAGATGAGTTCTTTGATATCAATACTACACAAACAACGGCATGTATAAAGTGGGAGGCTTTCAAAGCTTTTATTAGGGGGCATATTATTAGCTATACAGGTTCAAAATCTAAGAAGACCCGAGAGAAGAGAGTCCAATTGGAACGTAAAATAAAAATTCTTCAAGAAAAGGTGTATGCAGGAAGTAACCCACAGTTAGAGAACAAATTACTGATTCTGAGAGCTGAATATGACAAAAAATCAGCGAATAGAGCTGCCTTGAGTCTTCTAAGATTGAAGCAAACTTTTTATGAACAAGGTGAAAGATCAGGAAAATTATTAGCATGGCAGATTAAACAATTAGAATCTAAAACACCAATTACCAGTATTATAAGTAACGGACAGGTAGTTATAGATCCTTTAGAAATTAATAGTGCATTTAGAGATTATTATGAAAAACTATATGATACAAAAAATGAAACTGACTTAACAAAACTAAATGGGTTTTTGGGTGGATTTATCTATACCATCTATTCCAAATGAAAACAGGGAGATACTGGAGTCTAAAATTAGTCAAGAAGTTGGGCAAGCCATTGATAATATGAAATCAGGAAAAAGAGCAGGACCAGATGGTCTTCCAGTTGACCTCTATAAAAAATTTAAGAATAAATTAATAAAACCACTGTTGGAAATGGTTTTAGAAGCATTTCAAAATGGTAATTTACCACCATACATGAATAATGCCTTAATTATACTGTTGCCAAAACCAGGTAAACCCTCTAATAAATGTGAAAACATGAGACCAATAAGCCTATTAAATGCTGATCTTAAAATAATCTGTAAAATTTTAGCAAAACGACTACAAGAAACATTACCAAATATTAACCGAGATCAGAATGGCTTTATAATGGGAAGACAAGGCATCCATAATGTAAGAAGACTATTTAATATTATTTATTCCAATAAAGAAGCACCGGATACAGCTCTCCTATCATTGGACGCCGAAAAGGCCTTGGATAGGGTCGAATGGCCCTATCTTTTTGAAGTCCTACAAAGGTTTGGACTTGGAAATAATTTCATAAAATGGGTCCTGATAATATATGTTGGGAAAAATTGTATATACTGTATGCATATAAACAGTTATCATTTTATTAATGATTCATGAAATGAAGATTGATATTCTTATATGTATGATGCTTTTTTTATTAGTCATAAATACAACTTGTGCTTCTTATAATCACTGTTAGTGACTAAGCTGCATCACCCTTCTGTTATTCATCTGATGTGTGATAAAAGAGTGTTGACATATATGCTGTATCAAGACTTGTCCCCTGTACACCCTGTGTGTGCAGGGGACATTGCATGAACAGAGTGTCATGCAATTTATCTCCTACACACACTTGAAGACATACAGAGCGTACTTTTGCTTATGTGGTAATTCTGTTTGTTCTGCTTTTGCTGAGTTTGTCACATGCACCATGTACTATCATGGCACTATCATTGTATATAAAGAAGGCGCTACGGGATTGCCCCCCAGCATTTTCATCTTCACACTGCCTGTGTGTGTGATTGCTCCTTGCATTGCTCCTTGTGCAAGTAAAACTTCTAATTTCTAAAAGGCTCTGCGTGTCTTAAGTCTGATCTTTGATTCAGTCTAATACCTTTTTGTACTCTGTATTTGTGAGGTTATATTTCAGACTTCTGACATAGCTGGTGCCTGAAACCCGGGACAGCTGAGATCCAGGTGGAGCGGGAAGGGATGTGTGTCCTGCAGGTTGAAAATTGGAAACCCGACTTGAGGGAACGCTGCCGGAGACTCTCCTTCTCCCGGCTCTAATCTGGTGACGGCTGTCCTTACTGATAGAGCCTAAAAAGTAAGTTACAAATTTTTCCCTTTTCAGAGTGACTGTAGTAGACGTATATGAAGAATAACCGAGCCTCACAATTCACAATTTCCCATTTTTAAAGAACCACGGGTCAGCTGACGAGCAAGTAATGGTAGTACAAGCGGCGTCCTGTACTTTTCCTTGTGGTTAAAAACCGCTGCAGGAATGCAGTGGTCTTAGGAAGTAATGTGACGGTGATTCACGGTTACTGACCGGTCAGGTTTTAAAATAAAGAGGGGTGCAGGAGACAGTGTGACGACGATTCACAACTGTTTGGTGGTCAGGTTTTAAAATAAGTAGGGTGAAGGAATTCACCCCAAATTGGGCAGTAATAGTGTTAAACAGTCGGCGTACTGTTCAACGTTCCTGACTACGGAACACACCCCAAAAATTGGGTAGTAATACGGTTACGGTGGGCGTACTGTTAACGTCCCTGACCATCTAAAAATGGGGAATTGTGTTAGAAGACCAGATAGGCAGACGAATAAACAGAAGAAAAAACAGGACATAGCGCGCGCAGCTGTAAAAATTACAATAACAGACAAAATGAAAAGGGAAAAATAAAGGATCCAGAAAAATACTTAAATAAATGGAAAAAAGGATCTCTCATTCAAGCCCATGTTGAACGTGGATGAATGCCAGGCATTGTTAACAACCATTGAAAAGACGTCTAAAAAACCTGTTAAAACAGGCAAACCCAGTGCGGAGCTCCAATGTGCCATCTTGTGGTCACAAGCGGCAGAGGCTTCCCAACGGAAGGCAGAAACAAATGAAAACTCCACTATTGGAAAATCCACCCCCATACCCCAAATCGGGACCTAAGGCGGGCCCGTATTCCACTCTTTCACAAGAAGCCCAAGAGGTTGGGAAAAGGAGGAAGCAAATAAAATCATAATTAAATGGCAGCAAAACTGGATAACGTTAAAATGGACAATGAGAACGTTGTTTTATCTATTATCTTTTCTGTGTGTGTGTGTGTGTGTGTGTGTGTGGTTGATCTGTGAAGAAAGTGGTCTAAATATGGGTACTTTTACAAAGTTTTTATTTTTTCAATTTAACTCTGTGGGGTCTTGATTAATGTTGCGTACGTGATAAACTGTTTACATATTTAAAAAAACAAACAAACAAACAAACAATTTTGACGCATTACTGACCTTTGTCCTTGACTGAAATATGACAGTGCACTTTATAGGGAAAAAAGGACTGACATGTGACAATGTGACTACAGGCCATACTATGATCATATTATGATGTCATTTAATAATGCCTAATCACTGAAGATTTTATGTTTACCCTATATCACATGATTTAGAGCACAGAGGATCAAAACAGATTGATAATTAATGTGTCTGTGCATATGATCTGCCAGAGGCTGTGGATTATCAGACAAAGGTCTTGGAGAAAGAATCACTTTTTGAAGCCAAGTATGACTTTGTATGACATTGTAGATAACATAAGGTGTACTGATTCAAATGACTTTGACTTTACAAATGTAATGTTTATATGATTTTATACTGATATTACTCACCACATAATGGTGCGGTAACAATATATTTCAGAAATGTGACAGCAATGAGGGATGTGCTTCTCCTGATTCAGCGGTGGCCAAGCTGGGACAGGGTGAACTACATTGCACTCCATAATTTACCAAGGAATGTATGAAATAGGGACATTCCTTGTAAAACATTAAATCGAATTCTAAATTAGGCAAAACGTCCACCTTTCCTTTGACTGAAAGTATGTGACACAATATTTCAAATTCAACCCATCTGTGTTCAATTGGACAAACTGATCTTATTTATCAATGCTGAAGCATATCAAAAATGCACAGATAGTTATTTTGTTTTTCTTAAATGAAATTTGTAAACTATTTCAAGAGATGTCACAAAAAGAAGCTATAATTATTGAGATATTAAGCCTCCATGTATCAAAACAGAGGGTATCAAAGAAATTAATTAGCAAATTAATTAGCAAATAATTAGCAATCCCCAGAAAAATAGATAATGCATAAAAATTATCAATAAATGCAATTTTATTTACATAAGTGCTTTTCATTTCATTTTCTGTAGTGCCCAGGATAAACATATGGCTGCAGTTATAACTCAAATACAGGCTGGGCAATACAGACCACCTTTTTATTATTTATGGGATAATACAAATAATAAGATCATGCCCTCTATTATCCTACACATTTCCCATGTTGTGGAGGAGGGGGCGAACAGCAACTCTCTCCCTCTCTCTACTTAGCAAAGGAAGAAGCGAGCGACAGGCTTGCTCTGTAAAAAATAGAAGTTAACTTATCTGTATTCTGTACAGATAGTAAATATGCTTATAGCACATGCCACCTGCATAACGCTACTCACTGTGCTGCTATTGGTCTTTTAGGAACCGTCAGTCTTATTAATAATGTTGATGTTTTAAAAGACTGTCAAAATAATATGGACCTTCCTCCTGTTTCATGTGTAAATAATTAGATATACATTTGGCTTGTCTGATGAAAATTTGCTCTGCCACCCACATTATACAGATGAGCTGTCCTGGTGGCACATGGCCAACCATGTGCAAACAGGAGGAAATCAATGATGAGGATGTTGGGAAAAACTGTCCTAATATTTTGAAAGAAGTAACAAAAACATGCCAAAAGTGCATCATTTGTTTATAAAATAATGCTCAAGGAGCAATGGAAAGCTTAATCCAAGCTGTAAGAAGTAAGATCAAATTTCATAGTATCGGTACAATCAAACAAATGCTGGCAAAAACCACACATGGAAAGGGTGTTACTTGGCCAGAAGCTCTGAAATTAGTCAGACTAACCATTAACTCTATACTAGACCCAAAGACAGGATTATCACCTTTTGAATGTGTTTTTTCGCCATCCTTATGTATTACCTGACCTTTCACCACTAACCACACCTAACAAATACACAGATCTTGGTGAACATCTCAGGGAATGTTTTGATTCTGTCAGAAGCTCTGCTCCACAGAAAGAAACGGATCAACCTGGAGACTATGTCCCACTCCCACTGTAGTACGTATTGCTGAATGACCATCTCGGATTCACCTTTCACACGCTAAAAGACTACGGGTGCCTGTAAGTGAACTAACTAACTTGTTTCCCTAAGTCCAGTACAAAGGGGGCATGTCCTTTTAAGGACAAGGCCGTCTCAACCCTGGTGAAGAAAGAGGCCCGGAGGGGTGCTCTCTCAGGTGGAAGCATGGCACCAAAACTATTGATGACTCTGTGTTCAGCACTTCTCCTGGCAGTGGGGTGGTAATCTCTTTCTGATTCAAGGACAAGGAACCCACGAAGCACGGACAATGAACAATACGCATAACCTATGGTACCAGACAATGGTGGTTTCGGTGAGAGGACTGGGAATCGATACTTCTTGCTATGCGTGTTCATTGCCACCCCATTTACACAAGACTGCAATACCCATGATTGACTACAATACCCATGATCCCTGTTCCACTGAGTGAAGAGAAAACACCCAGAACGACAATAGCGATGAACTCTCGTCTCAGTCTGTTTAATACAAGCAATAATGTTGGACATTGGTTGGTGGGGAATTTGTCAGAAAGGTATCTTAATAGATTGAATGTCACTATTACTGATTACACTGGGTCTAAGATTAGAATATTTAATATTATTGGGATTGGAACTTCTTTGCTTGCAGTTAAGAAGCATTTAATGAAAGTAAATCCTACACTGTTTACTTCACCAATCTGCTTTCACAAAAATTGTAGTAAAAACAGTTTCAACCTGGGTATTTCACAAAGATGCAATGATACTAAGGAAGTGACCTGTGAAGTGTCATATTATGATTCTGTCTGTAGAAATGTATTTCACTTTCCCTATATTGCTGCTGGAAAATTCACCTTAAAGAGGAAAAATTGTACTTTTAACTGTAGCAATAATCCTACTGTTTTTTGGCCAAATGATGTTGGGTATGGATTCTTGGAAAACCAATGGGTACTCTTTTTCCAATGTATGGCAGTGCTCTAGCTATACGCCACATGAATGCTTCATGATGTCAATATAGGAAATCTTTTGAAGTTACATTATACTGATAATTGCATATGATTAAAAAGATTAATAAAATAATACAGGAGGAAAATGTTGGGAAAAATTGTATATACTGTATGCATATAAACAGTTATTTTATTAATGATTCATGAAATGAAGATTGATATTCTTATATGTATGATGCTTTTTTTATTAGTCATAAATACAACTTGTGCTTCTTATAATCACTGTTAGTGACTAAGCTGCATCACCCTTCTGTTATTCATCTGATGTGTGATAAAAGAGTGTTGACATATATGCTGTATCAAGACTTGTCCCCTGTACACCCTGTGTGTGCAGGGGACATTGCATGAACAGAGTGTTCATGCAATTTATCTCCTACACACACTTGAAGACATACAGAGCGTACTTTTGCTTATGTGGTAATTCTGTTTGTTCTGCTTTTGCTGAGTTTGTCACATGCACCATGTACTATCATGGCACTATCATTGTATATAAAGAAGGCGCTACGGGATTGCCCCCCAGCATTTTCATCTTCACACTGCCTGTGTGTGTGATTGCTCCTTGCATTGCTCCTTGTGCAAGTAAAACTTCTAATTTCTAAAAGGCTCTGCGTGTCTTAAGTCTGATCTTTGATTCAGTCTAATACCTTTTTGTACTCTGTATTTGTGAGGTTATATTTCAGACTTCTGACAATATACAATAATACAGCAGAAATCCTAACAAACAGCAATATCTCAAAATCAATAAAAATCAATAGAGGATGTCGACAAGGCTGTCCACTTTCACCTTTATTGTTTACTATGGCAATTGAACCTTTAGCGATGGAAGTACGTTTACATCCACAAATATATGGAATTAAAGTAGGACCAACAGAACATAAAATCTCCCTGTATGCCGATGACATAATTTTGTTTATGTCGAATTTTAAAAAATCAATTCCGACCTTGTTAAATTTAATAAAGAACTTTGGGGATATATCAGGATATAAAATAAACAAAACAAAATCTTCAATATTAATGCTAAATGAGACCCAGAGAAATCATCCAGCTCCTGAGGTAAACCAATTCAATGTTGTAAATCAGTTTAAATATTTAGGAATTCAAATTTTGCCTAAGCTAGAATCAGTCGCCAATGCCAACTATGAAGCCTTAATGACAGATATTAATGAGTTACTTCAGAGATGGATGTCACTACCAATGTTGATGATCGGGAGAATTAATATACTTAAAATTAATATCTTACCAAAAATACTTTATTTCAATACATTCCTTTACCACCACCTTCAGATCTATTCTCAAGAATTTAAAAAAAGTTAGTGGAATTTATATGGAACAATAGGAAGGCTAGATTACATTTGTCCTTACTATATTTACCATTTGATCGTGGAGGTCTGAAACGTCCAAACTTTATGTTGTATTACTGGTCAGCACAACTGAGGTCTATGACATATTATTTTTCATCAAATGATCTTCCTCACTGGACTGAAATGGAATCATACAATTTACCTTTACCTCTTCCCTTATTCATATACTCAGACTCGGCTACAAAATTACAGAAACAAGTTAAAAATCCAATTGTAAAGCACATGATCAAAATATGGTGTGAAACCAAAAAATATTTAAAAGAACCACACTCACTGTCACAATTTAGCCCAATATGGGGTAATCAATATTTTACACCAAGGAGAGCAGATACTGTATTTAAAATATGGAATTTAAAAGGGATTCAAAAGATTCAAGACTTATATTTGTCACACTCAGATAACATAATGCCTTTTGAAGAAGTGAGGATTAAATTCAATCTTAATAGAACACACTTTTTTTTAAATATCTTCAGCTTAGAAATTTTATTCGATCAAATCAAAATAATGCTCTCATTCGACCTACTTATTCATCTTTGGAAAAAATTTTGATGAAAGATAGTAAGAGAAAGGGTATTATTTCAGAGTTTTATAACTCATTGACACTATTCTCAAGTGAAAAACTCACAGAAAAGACTGAATTACTGGAAAGAAGACCTGCAAATTGAAATTTCAGAGGAACAATGGGAAATGGCTTGTGCAGGAGCTCAAACCAAATCAATAAATGTACGTCTTAAACTGATACATTTTAAATGGTTAATGCGGATGTATGTTACACCAGTGGAGTAAAATAGATATAACAAAAACATACCAGATACATGCACAAAATGTATGGAAAGTAAAGGAACCCTATTTCACTGTTTATGGGAATGTAGAAAAATCAGAATGTTTTGGGAAGAGGTGAGGGTAACAATTGAAAAAATAATTTCAAAACAATTCACATTGAACCCTAAACTGTTTTTGTTGGGTCTGTATCCAGAAAAACATAACTTTAATAAGAGTGAAAGAGTATTCATAGACCTCGGTTTGCTTAATGCCAAAAAATGTATTGCACTACTGTGGAAAAAGACTCATAGACCAGATGTGACTCAGTGGTTAAGACAGATGTTAACAAACCTTCCACTAGAAAGAATAACATATATACTGAAATCAAAGGAAAATGTGTTTGAGAATATATGGAGACCTTTCATTGATTATGTAAAGAATTTAAACATAACATCTGAAGAAGAAGGTGAATGATATGTGTGGACCTTGCAAATTCCAAGCTGGTGAATGTATATTATGTATTCTTATGTAACAGATTACCTAGACTAAACAGAGGAGCATTGTTGTTGACTTGTGTTTGTTAATGGCTGTTGTTTTTATTACACATTTTTTGTTGTTGTTGTTATTGTTCTTAATTTTTAAATTACTTTTGTGTTAGTGTCTGATTGTTTGTGCCATGTATTGTAAAAAAAAAGGTTCAATAAAAAATATTGTGGAAAAAAAATGATTACAAAAGTCTTACCCTGATTTTTGCTACCAGAATCAAAAAGTATTAAATGGTATATTTGATGAACAATCAGGTTTTATGCTCAACAGACATATCTCCAACAATATCAGGCTTGTTCTAGATTTTTTCAACTCCTCTTGTAATAACTTTTAATACTTTATTTAAACTGTTTCACCCATGAAGGACCTGACAGGAGGGGAATGGGGGAAAGGAGGGGTGGGGAGGGGGAAAGAAAAGGGAGAGGAAGAAATGGAGAAGACAAACAGACTAACACAACTGAAACAGAAGACAAACTGTTTCTTCTACTGAAAAGGTCTCATCACGAGTCTGGTATCTGCACTTGTTACAGGAGAGACATGTGTGTGTGCATGTGTATGCGTGTGTATGAGAGCATGCACAAAGTAAGTGTGTGCGTGTGAGTGGTTTGCCAGGAAACATACAAAGAGGGTGACAGGTCACAGCAACCCACCCCCCCGGAAACCCCAAGCAAGCAAAACAGCACCACCAACCCCCACAGAATACAAATGTCCCGAGGCCAACAAGCCCCAGGACAACCAGGTATCCACCCCAGGAGGGACAGCCGAGGGAGGCCCTGCTACCGCCTCCATACAATGATCGGAGCAGCTTTTCATTTGTTATGGTGGTCCTAACCGAGGTTGTGCTCTCTCTAAATAGCGCCTATCCCATTGGGTAGTTGATGCTATCAGGTGCACATACAAATCCACTGACTGTCCCTTACCATCAGGAGTGAAGTGTCACTCCACTAGGGGCATTTCTGCATCTTGGGGTACTCTGAAGGGAGTATCACTGGAGGACACTTAAGTCATGGGCATTGCTTGATGCCTTCACACGATTCTACAGGATCAATGTCACGACTCCCCACCCGCTGGGGGTGATTCTGCTCCCACTTTCCTCTGCCTCAAGTTAGTCAGGTATGGCTTGGGCTTCTTCATGACATTGTTGTATGGGTCATCCAGTGCTTTCAGCACCTCCTGGCGGTCATGGAGGGATGAAACTTATGACTGTAACTATGGTTCTATGAGTGCCGGATGGCTGCCAGGATGTTCAGTCACTCAGAAGTCTCACACTCACAAGTAGACTCTAGGAGCCGAACACCTGCAGACACTATAAGATATAGCTTCCGGGGGGGGGGGGGGGGGGGGGGTCATTTAGGGGTCACACGTGACATTGTTGTTATTTGTACTCCTCATTCGCTAGTGTGAGGAGAAGTATCCAGTGCTTTCAGCATTGCCTAGTGGTCATCCGAGACTCAGAACCATAGTTACAGTCATAACTTTCATTTTCACTTTCACGTCATCCTGGATTTTGTATAATGATTTATATGTATATTTACATTTTCTGTGTTTGTACACCATATTGTCACTTTACCGCATAAATAAATCAATCAAATAAAAAAAAATCAAAACACAGGTTTTACCCTACTAATTGTTATTTGCAGAAATTCAAAAATGATGTTACTTGCTCTTTTTGTGGTCTAGACAGAGAAACAATGGTGCATTTATTTTGATTATGTCACCATGTCAAAAACTATGGAGCAAACTATCTCTCCCTATTATCAATAACATATACCCCTAGTTTCTCCTTATTGTGGAAACATGTCCTATTTGGTGTTAATGATGACAACCAGAAAGTTAGGTCTGAGTTTTATAAGGCTCGCCAGTGTGACATAGTGTTTACAAAATTGACCAAGTGCATTCTGGGAAGGGCAGGCCATGGTAGTTTGCTGAGATTACGTCTACGTAGCATCACAAAGAAGCAGACATGGGGAAGTACTGCTGTGCTGTAAACTGCAATAGTCATTCTCAAAACCACCGTGGAAAAAAAGATAAACAACTGAACAGGCTTTTAGTGTTTTCCAACGTGGAAGAAGAAAAGCACAGCCGGCCCACGTTTAGGATCTAACAAAGAGGCCGATGCATGGCCTGGATTGCAGCCGTGAAAAGATCCAACATAACTTTCAACCACACTCCTTTATCGATGGTGATGTGTTCAAAGCATTTTCATAAAGGTATGTTATGATTTACTGTATATAAGTCTGTTGTTGTTGCCGAGTGGTTAAAACTTGCTTGGTCATAGCGTTTTGCCTATGTTAGCAGTGCTAAGTTAAACAAAGCAAAGCTAAGCTTAAGAAAGACACTGATATCCAAGTAGCTAGAAAAGGGTTACCACTTACACACAAGTATGTAAGTGGTTTTAATTTGTTCTACACCAAAGTATTTTCTTCCCATTTTTTTTGCTTTTACAGGCAGACCAGCTTATGAAAATGCTAGAGTGTGATCCTGACTGGGCACCTTCTCTAAACACTGGCCCCCGTGACTGAGATGGATAATGTAGCTCCTTTATATTCAGGTAGTCTTTTTGGCCTATACGTTTTTCTTTCTAAATGTATGTTGAGATTCCTTTTGATTACAAAATACACTACTCACAAAAAGTTAGGGATATTTTAGCTTGCTGGTGAAATTTCAAGATGCACCTAAATGCACATAACCTTTACAGGTGAACTTAATTTGACCTCCTTGAACCTTCTGAATGCAACATGTCCAACTGTTCAATGTTTCAGTATTTTTTTGCATAAGTTGCTGTTCTCTAACAAGGTGCTAAGGGCAAAATTCACAAACAGGTGTGTGATTCTTGAATTGACCAATAAATTTCTGGTTCAATTAGAATTGGTACTTAAACAGTCCTCTTCATCATGCTGTTCACATTTTAACATCATGAGACCAAGACGACCCCTAACAATTGATCAACAATACCTCACCACTGCGAGGCCTTCAAACAGGATGTTCTCAGAGGGAAGTGGCCACTGAGCTTAAAGTGTCAGGAGTGTCATCAGCAGGTTACAACAGAGACACAGGGAGACTGAAAGAGTCACAGAAAGGCATAGAATGGATGTCCCTTTGGCCCACATCCCATGCTGATGACCGCTTCATTGTGAACAGTGCCCTGCAGAACCGGATGACGAATGCTACTCAACTCCAGGCACATTTAGGGAGATGAGAGGCACCCAAGTGTCACGTCAGACCATTCAAACCGTTTACATCAGTGTGGTCCTGCATGCCTAGATGACCTGCAAGGGTACCTGACCACAACCACCAGGCACAGGTGTCATCGTTTGCATGAGCAAGGGAGCACTTACACTGGACAAAGGATCAGTGGGCCTCAGTGCGGTTCTCTGATGGAAAGTTGATTCATGTTGACAGAAATGATGGCGATGTCAAAGAGAGCGCTATGGCATCAGCCACTGTTGTGATGGCATTACACTCTGTGCAGGTGCGTCTTGTCCATATGGACCTCCCTACACCTTGTGAATGGTACACTGACAAGCCGATACAAACCTGAGTAACATCATTAATCCAGTCATTGTACCCCCGCATAAACAGGACGGCCTAATTTCATCTTCATGGATGACATGCTCCAGCTCATTGAGGGTCGCATCATTAGGGAATGGCTGCTGGAGGCTGGGGGTACCTCAAATGGAGTGACCTGCACGTTCTACAGACCTGAATCCCATAGAAAACCTATGGGATCAGCTGAGTCGCCGTGTAGAGGCCTGTAACCCTGCACCCCACAACCTCAATGACCTGAGGGCCGCCTTTCAACAAGAGTGGAATGCCACGCCTCAACAAACAATAAGTCAACTTATGAACAGCATGAGACGTCGTTGTCAAGCTGTAATTGATGCTCCAGGGCACATGACAAGTTATTGAGACGTTGACATTTTCTTGTTGTGGTATACCAACCAGTATGTTGGCTTTTGTTTCAATAAAAGTGTTTGAGATGAGGAAATCACCATTGCATGCTTCTACTTTAAATGCCTACTTTCATGATATAATATCACTGTAGCGTGAACTTTTTACATTTTCCATAAATTTAACCTGAAAGCCAAATATCCCTAACTTTTTGTGAGTAGTGTACAGTGCATCCAGAAAGTATTCACAGCACTTCACTTTTTCCACATTTCATGTTACAGCCTTATTCCAAAAGGGATTAAATTCATTTTTTTTTCCTAAAAATTCTACACACAATAACCCATAGTGACAATGTGAAAAAAAATTGAAATTTTTGCAAATTTATGCACGGTCCCTCTAAATTTTCCTTTGAGTGGTCCATTTTGTTATTCTTTTTCATTCATTCACAACAAATGTCGAGGCGCTGTGTACTCCTGCGTTTTGGGGTTTTTTTTGTTGTTTTTTTTTTTAACAATCCCAGGCCTACCCAACCCAGGATGCATTGCGTGTTTGCCGTGGGCTGGCAAGCTGTATATTATTAACCTAATTATTATTTTGGCCAAATACTATATTCACTGCTTTAAATATCTTAAAAGAACACCAAACTATGTAGAACTGAGTGTTTATTTTGAGCATTATTTATCCACCATTGCAGATAGTACATATCCAAAGGCTATTAATGTTACAATCTCTTAAAGCTTTACAATGTTTTTGTGTAACACCTTGTTGTGTATTACATTATTTAACCCCCCATCCCGTCTTTGTTTACCCTGTTGTATACCCCCCGACATACTGTTATTGGCTGCAGTGGTTAGCACTGCGGCAGCACAGTTTACCCTTGGCCGGGGGATTGTGGGGATCGTGGGATCGTGGGTTCGATCCCAGCCCCCGACCAACAGTGATCTGTGTGGAGTTTGCATGTTCTCCCCGTGTTGCGTGGGTTTACTCCGGGATTTCTCTGGTTTCCTCCCACATGCCAAAAACATGCATGTTAGGTTAATTGGCTGTTCTAAATTGTCCCTAGATATCTGTTTCCTATAGGCCCTTAGAATAGAGGGTTAGTATTAATGAAAGCGCTTTGAGTGGTCTTTGTGACTAGAAAAGCGCTATATAAGTGCAGGTTAGTTAGTTAGTTAGTTGATATTGTAACGTTGGGGCCATGTTAAGGGGGGCAGGGATTTCCCAGCATGCTTTGCCAGTTGAAAACGTT